>JBBDGP010003945.1:0-114693 GCA_037952835.1 Lithobates septentrionalis | reverse complement strand
AGGACCCGGGTCCCCAAACACTTCCCTGGGGCAGGACCCGGGTCCCCAAACACTTCCCTGGGGCAGGACCCGGGTCCCCAAACACTCCCTGGGGCAGGACCCGGGTCCCCAAACACTTCCCTGGGGCAGGACCCGGGTCCCCAAACACTCCCCTGGGGCAGGACCCGGGTCCCCAAACACTCCCCTGGGGCAGGACCCGGGTCCCCAAACACTTCCCTGGGGCAGGACCCGGGTCCCCAAACACTTCCCTGGGGCAGGGACCCGGGTCCCCAAACACTTCCCTGGGGCAGGACCCGGGTCCCCAAACACTTCCCTGGGGCAGGACCCGGGTCCCCAAACACTTCCCTGGGGCAGGACCCGGGTCCCCAAACACTTCCCTGGGGCAGGACCCGGGTCCCCAAACACTTCCCTGGGGCAGGACCCGGGTCCCCAAACACTCCCCTGGGGCAGGACCCGGGTCCCCAAACACTTCCCTGGGGCAGGACCCGGGTCCCCAAACACTTCCCTGGGGCAGGACCCGGGTCCCCAAACACTTCCCTGGGGCAGGACCCGGGTCCCCAAACACTCCCCTGGGGCAGGACCCGGGTCCCCAAACACTTCCCTGGGGCAGGACCCGGGTCCCCAAACACTCCCCTGGGGCAGGACCCGGGTCCCCAAACACTTCCCTGGGGCAGGACCCGGGTCCCCAAACACTTCCCTGGGGCAGGACCCGGGTCCCCAAACACTCCCCTGGGGCAGGACCCGGGTCCCCAAACACTTCCCTGGGGCAGGACCCGGGTCCCCAAACACTCCCCTGGGGCAGGACCCGGGTCCCCAAACACTCCCCTGGGGCAGGACCCGGGTCCCCAAACACTCCCCTGGGGCAGGACCGGGTCCCCAAACACTCCCCTGGGGCAGGACCCGGGTCCCCAAACACTCCCCTGGGGCAGGACCGGGTCCCCAAACACTTCCCTGGGGCAGGATCCGGGTCCCCAAACACTCCCCTGGGGCAGGACCCGGGTCCCCAAACACTTCCCTGGGGCAGGACCCGGGTCCCCAAACACTCCCCTGGGGCAGGACCCGGGTCCCCAAACACTCCCCTGGGGCAGGACCCGGGTCCCCAAACACTCCCCTGGGGCAGGACCCGGGTCCCCAAACACTCCCCTGGGGCAGGACCCGGGTCCCCAAACACTCCCCTGGGGCAGGACCCGGGTCCCCAAACACTCCCCTGGGGCAGGACCGGGTCCCCAAACACTTCCCTGGGGCAGGACCCGGGTCCCCAAACACTCCCCTGGGGCAGGACCCGGGTCCCCAAACACTTCCCTGGGGCAGGACCCGGGTCCCCAAACACTTCCCTGGGGCAGGACCCGGGTCCCCAAACACTTCCCTGGGGCAGGACCCGGGTCCCCAAACACTCCCCTGGGGCAGGACCCGGGTCCCCAAACACTTCCCTGGGGCAGGACCCGGGTCCCCAAACACTTCCCTGGGGCAGGACCCGGGTCCCCAAACACTTCCCTGGGGCAGGACCCGGGTCCCCAAACACTCCCCTGGGGCAGGACCCGGGTCCCCAAACACTTCCCTGGGGCAGGACCCGGGTCCCCAAACACTCCCCTGGGGCAGGACCCGGGTCCCCAAACACTCCCCTGGGGCAGGACCCGGGTCCCCAAACACTTCCCTGGGGCAGGACCCGGGTCCCCAAACACTTCCCTGGGGCAGGACCCGGGTCCCCAAACACTTCCCTGGGGCAGGACCCGGGTCCCCAAACACTTCCCTGGGGCAGGACCCGGGTCCCCAAACACTTCCCTGGGGCAGGACCCGGGTCCCCAAACACTCCCCTGGGGCAGGACCCGGGTCCCCAAACACTCCCCTGGGGCAGGACCCGGGTCCCCAAACACTTCCCTGGGGCAGGACCCGGGTCCCCAAACACTTCCCTGGGGCAGGACCCGGGTCCCCAAACACTCCCCTGGGGCAGGACCGGGTCCCCAAACACTCCCCTGGGGCAGGACCCGGGTCCCCAAACACTTCCCTGGGGCAGGACCCGGGTCCCCAAACACTCCCCTGGGGCAGGACCCGGGTCCCCAAACACTTCCCTGGGGCAGGACCCGGGTCCCCAAACACTCCCTGGGGCAGGACCCGGGTCCCCAAACACTTCCCTGGGGCAGGACCCGGGTCCCCAAACACTTCCCTGGGGCAGGACCCGGGTCCCCAAACACTCCCCTGGGGCAGGACCCGGGTCCCCAAACACTCCCCTGGGGCAGGACCCGGGTCCCCAAACACTTCCCTGGGGCAGGACCCGGGTCCCCAAACACTTCCCTGGGGCAGGACCCGGGTCCCCAAACACTCCCCTGGGGCAGGACCCGGGTCCCCAAACACTTCCCTGGGGCAGGACCCGGGTCCCCAAACACTTCCCTGGGGCAGGACCCGGGTCCCCAAACACTCCCCTGGGGCAGGACCCGGGTCCCCAAACACTCCCCTGGGGCAGGACCCGGGTCCCCAAACACTCCCCTGGGGCAGGACCCGGGTCCCCAACACTCCCCTGGGGCAGGACCCGGGTCCCCAAACACTCCCCTGGGGCAGGACCCGGGTCCCCAAACACTCCCCTGGGGCAGGACCCGGGTCCCCAAACACTTCCCTGGGGCAGGACCCGGGTCCCCAAACACTCCCCTGGGGCAGGACCCGGGTCCCCAAACACTTCCCTGGGGCAGGACCCGGGTCCCCAAACACTTCCCTGGGGCAGGACCCGGGTCCCCAAACACTCCCCTGGGGCAGGACCCGGGTCCCCAAACACTCCCCTGGGGCAGGACCCGGGTCCCCAAACACTCCCCTGGGGCAGGACCCGGGTCCCCAAACACTCCCCTGGGGCAGGACCCGGGTCCCCAAACACTCCCCTGGGGCAGGACCCGGGTCCCCAAACACTCCCCTGGGGCAGGACCCGGGTCCCCAAACACTTCCCTGGGGCAGGACCCGGGTCCCCAAACACTCCCCTGGGGCAGGACCCGGGTCCCCAAACACTTCCCTGGGGCAGGACCCGGGTCCCCAAACACTTCCCTGGGGCAGGACCCAATTTGATGCAGTGTGCGGCGTATGGTCTGAGCACTGACAGGCTGACCCCCCACCCCTACAACCTCTGCAGCAATGCTGGCAGCACTCATACGTCTATTTCCCAAAGACAACCTCTGGATATGACGCTGATCACGTGACCTCAACTTCTTTGGTGGACCATGGCGAGGCCTGTTCTGAGGGGAACCTGTCCTGTTATACCGCTGTATGGTCTTGGCCACCGTGCTGCAGATCAGTTTCAGGGTCTTGGCAATCTTCTTATAGCCTAGGCCATCTTTATGTAGAGCAACTATTCTTTATTCAGATCCTCAGAGAGTTCTTTGCCATGAGGTGCCATGTTGTACTTCCAGTGACCAGTATGGGAGAGTGAGAGCGATAACACCAAATTTAACACACCTGCTCCCCATTCACACCTGAGACCTTGTAACACTAACGAGTCACATGACACCGGGGAGGGAAAATGGCTAATTGGGCCCAATTTGGAGATTTTCACTTAGGGGTGTACTGACTTTTGTTGCCAGCGGTTTAGACATTAATGGCTGTGTGTTGAGTTATTTTGAGGGGACAGCAAATTTACACTGTTATACAAGCTGTACACTCACTACTTTACATTGTAGACAAGTGTCATTTCTTCAGTGTTGTCACATGAAAAGATTTACACAAATGTCACTCAGGGGTGTACTTACTTTTGTCACATACTGTATGTGGATACAGATGTATATTCTATAGGAGGTATATGGATACAGATGTATATTCTATAGGAGGTATATGGATACAGATGTATATTCTATAGGAGGTATATGGATACAGATGTATATAATTTGGGTCTCATTCGCAGGTCCCAGTAGTTGGACATCAGTGAAATTCTGTAACGGATCTCGCCAATCACCTATAGACATTCCAGAAAGCTCCGCCCAGTACAATGGCAGCCTGGGACCATTCCAGTACACAAACTACAATGACTCTCACAGACTCCAAACCATCAGCAACATCGGGCACACAGGTACTACACAGTGCCAGCTACACCATAGATATACTGAGCGCCCCTCCTTTACACAGTGCCAGCTACACCATAGATATACTGAGCACCCCTCCTTTACACAGTGCCAGCTACACCATAGATATACTGAGCGCCCCTCCTTTACACAGTGCCAGCTACACCATAGATATACTGAGCACCCCTCCTTTACACAGTGCCTGTTACACCATAGATATACTGAGCGCCCCTCCTTTACACAGTGCCAGCTACACCATAGATATACTGAGCACCCCTCCTTTACACAGTGCCTGTTACACCATAGATATACTGATCGCCCCTCCTTTACACAGTGCCTGTTACACCATAGATATACTGATCGCCCCTCCTTTACACAGTGCCTGTTACACCATAGATATACTGAGCACCCCTCCTTTACACAGTGCCTGTTACACCATAGATATACTGATCGCCCCTCCTTTACACAGTGCCTGTTACACCATAGATATACTGATCGCCCCTCCTTTACACAGTGCCTGTTACACCATAGATATACTGATCGCCCCTTCTTTACACAGTGCCTGTTACACCATAGATATACTGATCGCCCCTCCTTTACACAGTGCCTGTTACACCATAGATATACTGATCGCCCCTTCTTTACACAGTGCCTGTTACACCATAGATATACTGAGCACCCCTCCTTTACACAGTGCCTGTTACACCATAGATATACTGATCGCCCCTCCTTTACACAGTGCCTGTTACACCATAGATATACTGAGCACCCCTCCTTTACACAGTGCCTGTTACACCATAGATATACTGATCGCCCCTCCTTTACACAGTGCCAGCTACACCATAGATATACTGAGCACCCCTCCTTTACACAGTGCCTGTTACACCATAGATATGCTGATCGCCCCTCCTTTACACAGTGCCTGTTACACCATAGATATACTGAGCGCCCCTCCTTTACACAGTGCCTGTTACACCATAGATATACTGAGCACCCCTCCTTTACACAGTGCCTGTTACACCATAGATATACTGATCGCCCCTCCTTTACACAGTGCCTGTTACACCATAGATATACTGATCGCCCCTCCTTTACACAGTGCCTGTTACACCATAGATATACTGATCGCCCCTTCTTTACACAGTGCCTGTTACACCATAGATATACTGAGCACCCCTCCTTTACACAGTGCCTGTTACACCATAGATATACTGATCGCCCCTCCTTTACACAGTGCCTGTTACACCATAGATATACTGAGCGCCCTCCTTTACAAAGTGCCTGTTACACCATAGATATAATGATCGCCCCTCCTTTACACAGTGCCAGCTACACCATAGATATACTGAGCGCCCTCCTTTACAAAGTGCCTGTTACACCATAGATATACTGAGCGCCCCTCCTTTACACAGTGCCTGTTACACCATAGATATACTGATCGCCCCTCCTTTACACAGTGCCTGTTACACCATAGATATACTGAGCGCCCCTCCTTTACACAGTGCCTGTTACACCATAGATATACTGAGCACCCCTCCTTTACACAGTGCCTGTTACACCATAGATATACTGATCGCCCCTCCTTTACACAGTGCCTGTTACACCATAGATATACTGATCGCCCCTCCTTTACACAGTGCCTGTTACACCATAGATATACTGATCGCCCCTTCTTTACACAGTGCCTGTTACACCATAGATATACTGAGCACCCCTCCTTTACACAGTGCCTGTTACACCATAGATATACTGATCGCCCCTCCTTTACACAGTGCCTGTTACACCATAGATATACTGAGCGCCCTCCTTTACAAAGTGCCTGTTACACCATAGATATACTGATCGCCCCTTCTTTACACAGTGCCTGTTACACCATAGATATACTGAGCACCCCTCCTTTACACAGTGCCTGTTACACCATAGATATACTGATCGCCCCTCCTTTACACAGTGCCAGCTACACCATAGATATACTGAGCACCCCTCCTTTACACAGTGCCTGTTACACCATAGATATACTGATCGCCCCTCCTTTACACAGTGCCTGTTACACCATAGATATACTGAGCGCCCCTCCTTTACACAGTGCCTGTTACACCATAGATATACTGAGCACCCCTCCTTTACACAGTGCCTGTTACACCATAGATATACTGATCGCCCCTCCTTTACACAGTGCCTGTTACACCATAGATATACTGATCGCCCCTCCTTTACACAGTGCCTGTTACACCATAGATATACTGATCGCCCCTTCTTTACACAGTGCCTGTTACACCATAGATATACTGAGCACCCCTCCTTTACACAGTGCCTGTTACACCATAGATATACTGATCGCCCCTCCTTTACACAGTGCCTGTTACACCATAGATATACTGAGCGCCCTCCTTTACAAAGTGCCTGTTACACCATAGATATAATGATCGCCCCTCCTTTACACAGTGCCAGCTACACCATAGATATACTGAGCGCCCTCCTTTACAAAGTGCCTGTTACACCATAGATATACTGATCGACCCTCCTTTACAAAGTGCCTGTTACACCATAGATATACTGAGCACCCCTCCTTTACACAGTGCCTGTTACACCATAGATATACTGATCGCCCCTCCTTTACACAGTGCCTGTTACACCATAGATATACTGATCGCCCCTCCTTTACACAGTGCCTGTTACACCATAGATATACTGATCGCCCCTTCTTTACACAGTGCCTGTTACACCATAGATATACTGAGCGCCCTCCTTTACAAAGTGCCTGTTACACCATAGATATACTGATCGCCCCTCCTTTACACAGTGCCAGCTACACCATAGATATACTGATCGCCCCTCCTTTACACAGTGCCTGTTACACCATAGATATACTGATCGCCCCTTCTTTACACAGTGCCTGTTACACCATAGATATACTGATCGCCCCTCCTTTACACAGTGCCAGCTACACCATAGATATACTGAGCGCCCTCCTTTACAAAGTGCCTGTTACACCATAGATATACTGAGCACCCCTCCTTTACACAGTGCCTGTTACACCATAGATATACTGATCGCCCCTCCTTTACACAGTGCCTGTTACACCATAGATATACTGATCGCCCCTCCTTTACACAGTGCCTGTTACACCATAGATATACTGATCGCCCCTTCTTTACACAGTGCCTGTTACACCATAGATATACTGATCGCCCCTCCTTTACACAGTGCCTGTTACACCATAGATATACTGATCGCCCCTTCTTTACACAGTGCCTGTTACACCATAGATATACTGAGCACCCCTCCTTTACACAGTGCCTGTTACACCATAGATATACTGATCGCCCCTCCTTTACACAGTGCCTGTTACACCATAGATATACTGAGCGCCCTCCTTTACAAAGTGCCTGTTACACCATAGATATACTGATCGCCCCTTCTTTACACAGTGCCTGTTACACCATAGATATACTGAGCACCCCTCCTTTACACAGTGCCTGTTACACCATAGATATACTGATCGCCCCTCCTTTACACAGTGCCAGCTACACCATAGATATACTGAGCACCCCTCCTTTACACAGTGCCTGTTACACCATAGATATACTGATCGCCCCTCCTTTACACAGTGCCTGTTACACCATAGATATACTGAGCGCCCCTCCTTTACACAGTGCCTGTTACACCATAGATATACTGAGCACCCCTCCTTTACACAGTGCCTGTTACACCATAGATATACTGATCGCCCCTCCTTTACACAGTGCCTGTTACACCATAGATATACTGATCGCCCCTCCTTTACACAGTGCCTGTTACACCATAGATATACTGATCGCCCCTCCTTTACACAGTGCCTGTTACACCATAGATATACTGATCGCCCCTTCTTTACACAGTGCCTGTTACACCATAGATATACTGAGCACCCCTCCTTTACACAGTGCCTGTTACACCATAGATATACTGATCGCCCCTCCTTTACACAGTGCCTGTTACACCATAGATATACTGAGCGCCCTCCTTTACAAAGTGCCTGTTACACCATAGATATAATGATCGCCCCTCCTTTACACAGTGCCAGCTACACCATAGATATACTGAGCGCCCTCCTTTACAAAGTGCCTGTTACACCATAGATATACTGATCGACCCTCCTTTACAAAGTGCCTGTTACACCATAGATATACTGAGCACCCCTCCTTTACACAGTGCCTGTTACACCATAGATATACTGATCGCCCCTCCTTTACACAGTGCCTGTTACACCATAGATATACTGATCGCCCCTCCTTTACACAGTGCCTGTTACACCATAGATATACTGATCGCCCCTTCTTTACACAGTGCCTGTTACACCATAGATATACTGATCGCCCCTCCTTTACACAGTGCCTGTTACACCATAGATATACTGATCGCCCCTCCTTTACACAGTGCCTGTTACACCATAGATATACTGAGCGCCCTCCTTTACAAAGTGCCTGTTACACCATAGATATACTGATCGCCCCTCCTTTACACAGTGCCAGCTACACCATAGATATACTGATCGCCCCTCCTTTACACAGTGCCTGTTACACCATAGATATACTGATCGCCCCTTCTTTACACAGTGCCTGTTACACCATAGATATACTGATCGCCCCTCCTTTACACAGTGCCAGCTACACCATAGATATACTGAGCGCCCTCCTTTACAAAGTGCCTGTTACACCATAGATATACTGAGCACCCCTCCTTTACACAGTGCCTGTTACACCATAGATATACTGATCGCCCCTCCTTTACACAGTGCCTGTTACACCATAGATATACTGAGCGCCCCTCCTTTACACCATAGATATACTGATCGCCCCTCCTTTACACAGTGCCTGTTACACCATAGATATACTGAGCGCCCCTCCTTTACACCATAGATATACTGAGCGCCCCTCCTTTACACAGTGCCTGTCACATTATAGATATACTGAACACCCCTCCTTTACACCATAGATATACCGAGCACCCCTCCTTTACACAGTGCCTGTTACACCATAGATATACTGAGCGCCCTCCTTTTCACAGTGCATGTTACACCATAGATATACTGACCACCCCTCCTTTACACTGTGCCTGTTTCACCATAGATATACTGACCACCCCTCCTTTACACAGTGCCAGCTACACCATAGATATACTGACCACCCCTCCTTTACACAGTGCCTGTTACACCATAGATATACTGAGCGCCCTTCTTGTTACACTGTTCTGAATTGTCTCCACAGTGGAGATCGCGGTTGGCGATGGAGTCTCGGTGTCTGGGGGGGGGTCTGTCGGCTCCCTACACCGCCATAGCCTTTCATTTTCACTGGGATAATGGCAGTGCGGGCGCCGAGCACCGACTGACTGGCAAACAGTATCCTATGGAGGTAAGTGGCTCTATTCTGGGTTTATCACTCTGAGTGGTGGAAAAGGTCTGGACTGCGGACATTCAGTATAAAGTCCTTTACAGACAATATTTCCCAACTGACACTTTTACCTTTTCTAGTCAAGTAGGATTCCTGTGCTCTCCATAAAATGTATTTTCTTGGAGTCTTTCTCCTTTGAGATGTTCAATAGCAGTCCAACTGAGGGATGGGCAGCACCGATTCAAGGTGGACATCAGAAAACAAGCGGTGTGTGAAGGACCAAACTCCCAGAGCTTGTATCCAACAAGGCCACAACCCCCACCTGGTACCAAAAAAACACAGAAGACCAGGTGAGAGCCTAGTACTTGGAAAATAGAATGCTTAATGCTAATGAAGGAAGGAACCCAAAAAATTGGAAGAGGTGTAACCAGACCCTGAACTACCCTATGGGGTCCATCCAGGACCACCAGAGGAATCAGCTGAGAAATGGAGACACACCATGAACCATGGTTAAACAAGTGAGAGCAGCTCCAGTTGGACAGATGTATTGCAGAACACGGTTCTGGTTGAAGAAAAATGAGAAACCACTTTAGGTCTGAAGAAGACTTATGCCGCGTACACACGGTTGGACTTGTCAACGGGATAACCTCTGTCGGCATTTCCGACGGAAAGAATTAGAACATGTTCTGTATCTAAGTCCGTCGGAAATTCCGACAGAAAGAGTCCAATGGGGCATACACACACAGTCGGAATATCCGACCAAAAACTCCCATCGGACTTTTTCTGTCGAGAAATTCCGACCGTGTGTACGGGGCATTAGACATTGGTTCCCCTGATCCTACTACAGATCCAAAAAAGAACCCTGGTTCCATGCATGGAAAGGATGTCTGGCCACACAATGACCTCAAATTCGCATTTTCTACCAAGAAAGAACCCCTTGAGGGTGAACAAATCTACCTGGAAAGAGTCCAAATGGTGGTCCCTGAATACAGAAAGAACTAAAATGTGATCCCACGGGCGTCAGATGGTACAAATGGGGCATGGTGCATGAGAACTACTGATGGAAGGCATAGCAGACTAACCTTCTTAACAAAAACAGAGAGGGAAACCCAGACCCGATGGAGCTAAGAACCAAGAAATATCCAAGGAATTGAAAACACTCCTGGGGGGGGCTGGAAACATTGGAAATCCTTTCCATCATCAGAACAGCACAAAGTAAGATATTCCGGACTCCCCACATTCAGAGACTCCACAGAGCCACAGTCAGGAGTCTTCTTAGATTGGCAAGGTGCACTCTCCTGCTTCAATCCAGGCCAAAGAAGATTGCCAGAAAGCCTTCCATTTGTAGTCAGTGAAACACCCAAGGAAGCAACATTGAAGGAAGAAGAGCCGAGATTCACATGAAAAGATCCACTTGAGTGAGCCGAGCGTCCCCCACTAACATTAGAGGGGTCCTGTAGCTGGAGACGGAACAAAAGATTACAGCGCACACATATAAAAAGGACATTAAATCCTGCAAGGCTGTTTACAACACCTGAACATGTTCAGCAAATAGGCAAAACTATGGGAATTTGGTTACACCAGATGGCTATATGGTGCTTAATCCCATTACTACATGAAAGTACCCCATTATCAGGGGGTCCTACACTATTCATAGAATGGAAGGTCCTGCATCTCAACCATGGGAGAAATGAAGGACTCCTCCTATAACACAGGTGGACACTAATTAGAGGTAATGGCGGGGGGATGGGGTGCTCCAGCCCAAGGGATCTGGTCAGGACCATCTGGTGTGACCAAATCCCCATATTTTTGCTTATTTGCTGAACATGTTCAGGTGTTTTAAATAGTCTTGCAGGATTTAAATGTCATTTTTGTATATGTGCGCTGTAATCGTTTGTATGGTCTTATAGCTGCACCATCTTTAATGTAATGCATTTTTAGGGTGTGCCCCCCAAGTCTTTGTCTGTAGTTGGAGATGAACACCTTAAACCAACATATCGGGGAGGGGGGGGGGGGGGCACTTTCAGCATCTGTTACCAGCAATGCATGTTCTGGGACAAACTTGGGTGTATGGACCATTCCCTGAGGTCCAAATGTAACCAGTTGGGAAACCCTTCTCACCACGTTTGCACTTAAAGTGGGCAAATTGAACAAGGCTAGAATGTGATGATCTGCCCAAGTCAGGATCCGAATGGCCTCTCTTGTCACAGCAAGATCTCCTGTTCCTCCATCATGGTTGATGCATGCCACCCAAAGGCATTGTTCAGCAGAATCTGGTGACCTGTCAAAGGGATGACCCAGTGATGTAAAAGTGACACTTTCAAGGCTGATGTTCGATGTGAGGATCCTTCAGGAGGTGAGATGGGAGGACGTCTTAACTCCAGAGCTGGAAGACAGATTCACCAGACCAGGAACTTTCTGATCATCAGCACAGGGCACACAGATTGGTCGGGTCAGAAACTTGGCCAACTTGTTCCACAACAAGAGTGTGGTGTCAAGACAGTCAAAAAGGACTCCCTTAAAGAGGTTCCCCACTGACCCACAACTCTCTCATGCAGCAGCTTATAAATAGGTAACTCTGTACTGGAGGACAAGGATTGGAGGATAAGGATTGAAGGACAAGGACTGGAAGACAAGGATTGAAGGACAAGGATTGAAGGACAAGGATTGAAGGACAAGGATTGAAGAAAAAGGATTGAAGGACAGGGATTGGAGGACAAGGATTGAAGAACAAGGATTGAAGGACAGGGATTGGAGGACAAGGATTGAGGGATGAGGATCGAAGGAGATGGATTGAAGGACAAGGATTGAAGAACGAGGATTGAAGGACAAGGATTGGAGGACAAGGACTGGAGGACAAGGAGTAGAGGACAAGGATTGAAGGATGAGGATTGAAGGACAAGGATTGGAGGACAAGGAGTGGAGGACAAGGATTGAAGGACAAGGATTGGAGGACAAGGATTGAAGGACAGGGATTGGAGGACAAGGATTGGAGGACAAGGATTGAAGGACAGGGATTGGAGGCTGGATAGAAAGCTCTCCTGTGTAAGACTCATTCTGGTCTGAGCTGCCGGCAGGTTATAAGAAGATTCCAGCACTGATTACTGATCCAACCAAATTGTTGAGATATCTTCTCAATCAGAGAGATGTTGTCTGACAGAACCCCCACAGCCTGTATCCTCCACAGGAGGCCACTGAAGTATCCCACAATGGGCAGAACGCACTTGGGCTAACACTGGGGTCAGCATCTTGGTGAGCATGTGAGTGCAGGGGTGAGACTGACAATGTCAAAGTGCTTGGAGGATGGGGCCTGTAGGTCCTAATTGACCACATAACCTAGAAAGTCTCTTTAGGGGGGGGGGGTGGCAGATTTGGTGAATACCATACAACATTTTGGGGTAACAGTTCCCAAAAGAGGTAAATGTTAATTTTGGGTAAGAGAGTGGTGCCCAGGTACAAGTCCTGACACCGTACTAGACATGTGCAATTTGCTTAGTTCCGAATTCATTTTTTAACAAATTTTGACAAAGTTGGAAATTCGGAAATTGTTCTGAATTTTCGTAAATTTGAATATTCTAAAATTCAGAATTTACGAAATTCTAAAATTCAGAATTTACGAAATTCTAAAATTCCAAATTCTAAAATCCGAAAATTTGAAAATCGGAGAATCCGGAAATTCGAAATTCAAAAATCTGAAATAATAACTAACTAATAATAACTTAACTATTACTTACTATTAAATTATAGGTATTGGAATCTCCTTTCAAATTTGGCTGTTAGTGAACATAACAAATACGAATTTAACCAAAGTTACGAATTTTCTGAAATAACGAATGCTGTATGTAAACAAATGGATTTCGAATTGACAAACTTCCAGATTTTCGAATTTTCAAATTTACTAATTTTTGATTTTATGATTTTTTGAATTTCCAAAATTGTGAATTTCTGGATTTCCAATTTACAGATTTTGGATTTTCGAATTTACGAAGTTACAAATTTACTAATTTCGATCATAACGAATGACCCGAAAAATTAAAAAAAAAAAAACGAATGAAATGAAAACGAAAACAAACAAATTTTTCAGCAGTGCACGTCTACACCGTACTGACACAAAATGTGGGCAATGACACTGGGGGGACATCACAGGGGCAGAGGTAGGTAGGGGACACAAGAAGGTTGGAGGTGACAGTAGGCCTTCACTAACCTCTGTAGCTCCATGTACTGTGAAGTCATTCATCCTTAAAGGATTATCAGTAATATTTGTTGTCAGTAATACTTGTTGTCCCCATGGGACAAGAAAACATCAAGTACTTTGGTGATGGGCGCTTCCTAAGACTATGAGGTCTTCTCCCCCTCCCCCCCAGATGGCCTGAGAAGGAGGCATGGGTTTGTCTCGAATGACCCGCCCCTTCTGCATCCCTGGGGGTGGGGCCTAGAGGGGCGTTTAGGTCAATTTTACAATAATAACACCAGATATTTAATTACCATTAATAGTAGATGGTATATAAAGATCGATATATAAAGATCGATATATACGCATAGGGTGAGGAAAGACATAGACTACAATAGATGGTATATAAGGATCGCTATGTAGGGATCAATATATTAGGATCAGTTTATAAGGATCGGTATATAGGGATCGGTACATAAGGATCGGTATATAGGGATCGTATATAAGGATCAGTATATAGGGATTTGTATATAGAGATCGGTATATCCATGTAGGGTGAGGACAGACAAAGAGTACAATAGATGGTATATAAGGATCGGTATATAGGGATAGGTATATAAGGATCGGTATATAGGGATCGGTACATAAGGATCAGTATATAGGGATCGTATATAAGGATCGGTATATAGGGATTTGTATATAGGGATCGGTATATAAGGATTGGTATTAAGGGATCGGTATATAGGGATTGGTATATCTGTATAGGATAAGGACAGACATAGACTACAATAGATGGTATATAGGGATTGGTACATAAGGATCGGTATATAGCGATTGGTATATAGGGATCGGTATATAAGGATCGGTATATAGGTATTTGTATATAGGGATCGGTATATATTTAAGGATCGGTATATAGGGATTTGTATATAGGGATCCTTGTATAGGGATCGGTATATCCGCGTAGGATGAGGACTGGCGTAGACTCACGATAATCTCTTTCCTCCAGATGCACATCGTACACACCAAGAACGGGATGAATCTGACAGATGCCAAGAATGTTTCGGATGGGATCGCAGTGTTGGGATTCTTCATTGATGTGAGTCCAACCTTAAATCCAGAGCTTCTTTCGTTGAAGGACCAATGTCAGTGTAGAGGGATCGGTATGTTGGTGTAGGACCTCAATGTCGGTGTAGAGGGATCGGTATGTCGGTGTAGGACCTCAATGTCGGTGTAGAGGGATCGGTATGTCGGTGTAGGACCTCAATGTCGGTGTAGAGGGATCGGTATGTCGGTGTAGAGGGACCTCAATGTCAGTGTAGAGGGATCGATATGTTGGTGTAGGACCTCAATGTCGGTGTAGAGGGATCGGTATGTCGGTGTAGGACCTCAATGTCGGTGTAGAGGGATCGGTATGTCGGTGTAGAGGGACCTCAATGTCGGTGTAGAGGGATCGGTATGTCGGTGTAGAGGGACCTCAATGTCGGTGTAGAGGGATCGGTATGTCGGTGTAGAGGGACCTCAATGTCGGTGTAGAGGGATCTGTATGTCGGTGTAGAGGGACCTCAATGTCGGTGTAGAGGGATCAGTATGTCGGTGTAGGACCTCAATGTCGGTGTAGAGGGATCTGTATGTCGGTGTAGGACCTCAATGTCGGTGTAGAGGGATCTGTATGTCGGTGTAGGACCTCAATGTCGGTGTAGAGGGATCGGTATGTTGGTGTAGAACCTCAATGTCGGTGTAGAGGGATCTGTATGTCGGTGTAGAGGGACCTCAATGTCGGTGTAGAGGGATCGGTATGTCGGTGTAGAGGGACCTCAATGTCGGTGTAGAGGGATCTGTATGTCGGTGTAGAGGGACCTCAATGTCGGTGTAGGACCTCAATGTCGGTGTAGAGGGATCTGTATGTCGGTGTAGAGGGACCTCAATGTCGGTGTAGAGGGATCGGTATGTCGGTGTAGAGGGACCTCAATGTCGGTGTAGAGGGATCTGTATGTCGGTGTAGAGGGACCTCAATGTCGGTGTAGAGGGATCAGTATGTCGGTGTAGAGGGATCGGTATGTCGGTGTAGAGGGACCTCAATGTCGGTGTAGAGGGATCAGTATGTCGGTGTAGGACCTCAATGTCGGTGTAGAGGGATCTGTATGTCGGTGTAGGACCTCAATGTCGGGGGAGAGGGATCGGTATGTTGGTGTAGAACCTCAATGTCGGTGTAGAGGGATCTGTATGTCGGTCTAGGACCTCAATGTCGGTGTAGAGGGATCGGTATGTCGGTGTAGGACCTTAATGTCGGTGTAGAGGGATCGGTATGTCGGTGTAGGACCTCAATGTCGGTGTAGAGGGATCTGTATGTCGGTGTAGAGGGACCTCAATGTCGGTGTAGAGGGATCGGTATGTTGGTGTAGAACCTCAATGTCGGTGTAGAGGGATCTGTATGTCGGTCTAGGACCTCAATGTCGGTGTAGAGGGATCGGTATGTCGGTGTAGGACCTCAATGTCGGTGTAGAGGGATCGGTATGTCGGTGTAGGACCTCAATGTCGGTGTAGAGGGATCGGTATGTCGGTGTAGGACCTCAATGTCGGTGTAGAGGGATCGGTATGTCGGTGTAGGACCTCAATGTCGGTGTAGAGGGATCGGTATGTCGGTGTAGGACCTCAATGTCGGTGTAGAGGGATCGGTATGTCGGTGTAGGACCTCAATGTCGGTGTAGAGGGATCGGTATGTCGGTGTAGGACCTCAATGTCGGTGTAGAGGGATCGGTATGTCGGTGTAGGACCTCAATGTCGGTGTAGAGGGATCGGTATGTCGGTGTAGGACCTCAATGTCGGTGTAGAGGGATCGGTATGTCGGTGTAGGACCTCAATGTCGGTGTAGAGGGATCGGTATGTCGGTGTAGAGGGACCTCAATGTCAGTGTAGAGGGATCGGTATGTTGGTGTAGGACCTCAATGTCGGTGTAGAGGGATCGGTATGTTGGTGTAGGACCTCAATGTCGGTGTAGAGGGATCGGTATGTCGGTGTAGGACCTCAATGTCGGTGTAGAGGGATCGGTATGTTGGTGTAGGACCTCAATGTCGGTGTAGAGGGATCGGTATGTCGGTGTAGAGGGACCTCAATGTCGGTGTAGAGGGATCGGTATGTCGGTGTAGAGGGACCTCAATGTCGGTGTAGAGGGATCTGTATGTCGGTGTAGAGGGACCTCAATGTCGGTGTAGAGGGATCAGTATGTCGGTGTAGGACCTCAATGTCGGTGTAGAGGGATCTGTATGTCGGTGTAGGACCTCAATGTCGGTGTAGAGGGATCTGTATGTCGGTGTAGGACCTCAATGTCGGTGTAGAGGGATCGGTATGTTGGTGTAGAACCTCAATGTCGGTGTAGAGGGATCTGTATGTCGGTGTAGAGGGACCTCAATGTCGGTGTAGAGGGATCGGTATGTCGGTGTAGAGGGACCTCAATGTCGGTGTAGAGGGATCTGTATGTCGGTGTAGAGGGACCTCAATGTCGGTGTAGAGGGATCGGTATGTCGGTGTAGGACCTCAATGTCGGTGTAGAGGGATCAGTATGTCGGTGTAGGACCTCAATGTCGGTGTAGAGGGATCGGTATGTCGGTGTAGAGGGACCTCAATGTCGGTGTAGAGGGATCAGTATGTCGGTGTAGGACCTCAATGTCGGTGTAGAGGGATCTGTATGTCGGTGTAGGACCTCAATGTCGGGGGAGAGGGATCGGTATGTTGGTGTAGAACCTCAATGTCGGTGTAGAGGGATCTGTATGTCGGTCTAGGACCTCAATGTCGGTGTAGAGGGATCGGTATGTCGGTGTAGGACCTTAATGTCGGTGTAGAGGGATCGGTATGTCGGTGTAGGACCTCAATGTCGGTGTAGAGGGATCTGTATGTCGGTGTAGAGGGACCTCAATGTCGGTGTAGAGGGATCGGTATGTTGGTGTAGAACCTCAATGTCGGTGTAGAGGGATCTGTATGTCGGTCTAGGACCTCAATGTCGGTGTAGAGGGATCGGTATGTCGGTGTAGGACCTCAATGTCGGTGTAGAGGGATCGGTATGTCGGTGTAGGACCTCAATGTCGGTGTAGAGGGATCGGTATGTCGGTGTAGGACCTCAATGTCGGTGTAGAGGGATCGGTATGTCGGTGTAGGACCTCAATGTCGGTGTAGAGGGATCGGTATGTCGGTGTAGGACCTCAATGTCGGTGTAGAGGGATCGGTATGTCGGTGTAGGACCTCAATGTCGGTGTAGAGGGATCGGTATGTCGGTGTAGGACCTCAATGTCGGTGTAGAGGGATCGGTATGTCGGTGTAGGACCTCAATGTCGGTGTAGAGGGATCGGTATGTCGGTGTAGGACCTCAATGTCGGTGTAGAGGGATCGGTATGTCGGTGTAGGACCTCAATGTCGGTGTAGAGGGTTCGGTATGTCGGTGTAGAGGGACCTCAATGTCAGTGTAGAGGGATCGGTATGTTGGTGTAGGACCTCAATGTCGGTGTAGAGGGATCGGTATGTTGGTGTAGGACCTCAATGTCGGTGTAGAGGGATCGGTATGTTGGTGTAGGACCTCAATGTCGGTGTAGAGGGATCGGTATGTTGGTGTAGGACCTCAATGTCGGTGTAGAGGGATCGGTATGTCGGTGTAGGACCTCAATGTCGGTGTAGAGGGATCGGTATGTTGGTGTAGGACCTCAATGTCGGTGTAGAGGGATCGGTATGTCGGTGTAGAGGGACCTCAATGTCGGTGTAGAGGGATCGGTATGTCGGTGTAGAGGGACCTCAATGTCGGTGTAGAGGGATCTGTATGTCGGTGTAGAGGGACCTCAATGTCGGTGTAGAGGGATCAGTATGTCGGTGTAGGACCTCAATGTCGGTGTAGAGGGATCTGTATGTCGGTGTAGGACCTCAATGTCGGTGTAGAGGGATCTGTATGTCGGTGTAGGACCTCAATGTCGGTGTAGAGGGATCGGTATGTTGGTGTAGAACCTCAATGTCGGTGTAGAGGGATCTGTATGTCGGTGTAGAGGGACCTCAATGTCGGTGTAGAGGGATCGGTATGTCGGTGTAGAGGGACCTCAATGTCGGTGTAGAGGGATCTGTATGTCGGTGTAGAGGGACCTCAATGTCGGTGTAGAGGGATCAGTATGTCGGTGTAGGACCTCAATGTCGGTGTAGAGGGATCTGTATGTCGGTGTAGAGGGACCTCAATGTCGGTGTAGAGGGATCGGTATGTCGGTGTAGAGGGACCTCAATGTCGGTGTAGAGGGATCTGTATGTCGGTGTAGAGGGACCTCAATGTCGGTGTAGAGGGATCAGTATGTCGGTGTAGGACCTCAATGTCGGTGTAGAGGGATCGGTATGTCGGTGTAGAGGGACCTCAATGTCGGTGTAGAGGGATCAGTATGTCGGTGTAGGACCTCAATGTCGGTGTAGAGGGATCTGTATGTCGGTGTAGGACCTCAATGTCGGGGGAGAGGGATCGGTATGTTGGTGTAGAACCTCAATGTCGGTGTAGAGGGATCTGTATGTCGGTCTAGGACCTCAATGTCGGTGTAGAGGGATCGGTATGTCGGTGTAGGACCTTAATGTCGGTGTAGAGGGATCGGTATGTCGGTGTAGGACCTCAATGTCGGTGTAGAGGGATCTGTATGTCGGTGTAGAGGGACCTCAATGTCGGTGTAGAGGGATCGGTATGTTGGTGTAGAACCTCAATGTCGGTGTAGAGGGATCTGTATGTCGGTCTAGGACCTCAATGTCGGTGTAGAGGGATCGGTATGTCGGTGTAGGACCTCAATGTCGGTGTAGAGGGATCGGTATGTCGGTGTAGGACCTCAATGTCGGTGTAGAGGGATCGGTATGTCGGTGTAGGACCTCAATGTCGGTGTAGAGGGATCGGTATGTCGGTGTAGGACCTCAATGTCGGTGTAGAGGGATCGGTATGTCGGTGTAGGACCTCAATGTCGGTGTAGAGGGATCGGTATGTCGGTGTAGGACCTCAATGTCGGTGTAGAGGGATCGGTATGTCGGTGTAGGACCTCAATGTCGGTGTAGAGGGATCGGTATGTCGGTGTAGGACCTCAATGTCGGTGTAGAGGGATCGGTATGTCGGTGTAGGACCTCAATGTCGGTGTAGAGGGATCGGTATGTCGGTGTAGGACCTCAATGTCGGTGTAGAGGGATCGGTATGTCGGTGTAGAGGGACCTCAATGTCAGTGTAGAGGGATCGGTATGTTGGTGTAGGACCTCAATGTCGGTGTAGAGGGATCGGTATGTTGGTGTAGGACCTCAATGTCGGTGTAGAGGGATCGGTATGTCGGTGTAGGACCTCAATGTCGGTGTAGAGGGATCGGTATGTTGGTGTAGGACCTCAATGTCGGTGTAGAGGGATCGGTATGTCGGTGTAGAGGGACCTCAATGTCGGTGTAGAGGGATCGGTATGTCGGTGTAGAGGGACCTCAATGTCGGTGTAGAGGGATCTGTATGTCGGTGTAGAGGGACCTCAATGTCGGTGTAGAGGGATCAGTATGTCGGTGTAGGACCTCAATGTCGGTGTAGAGGGATCTGTATGTCGGTGTAGGACCTCAATGTCGGTGTAGAGGGATCTGTATGTCGGTGTAGGACCTCAATGTCGGTGTAGAGGGATCGGTATGTTGGTGTAGAACCTCAATGTCGGTGTAGAGGGATCTGTATGTCGGTGTAGAGGGACCTCAATGTCGGTGTAGAGGGATCGGTATGTCGGTGTAGAGGGACCTCAATGTCGGTGTAGAGGGATCTGTATGTCGGTGTAGAGGGACCTCAATGTCGGTGTAGAGGGATCGGTATGTCGGTGTAGGACCTCAATGTCGGTGTAGAGGGATCAGTATGTCGGTGTAGGACCTCAATGTCGGTGTAGAGGGATCGGTATGTCGGTGTAGAGGGACCTCAATGTCGGTGTAGAGGGATCAGTATGTCGGTGTAGGACCTCAATGTCGGTGTAGAGGGATCTGTATGTCGGTGTAGGACCTCAATGTCGGGGGAGAGGGATCGGTATGTTGGTGTAGAACCTCAATGTCGGTGTAGAGGGATCTGTATGTCGGTCTAGGACCTCAATGTCGGTGTAGAGGGATCGGTATGTCGGTGTAGGACCTTAATGTCGGTGTAGAGGGATCGGTATGTCGGTGTAGGACCTCAATGTCGGTGTAGAGGGATCTGTATGTCGGTGTAGAGGGACCTCAATGTCGGTGTAGAGGGATCGGTATGTTGGTGTAGAACCTCAATGTCGGTGTAGAGGGATCTGTATGTCGGTCTAGGACCTCAATGTCGGTGTAGAGGGATCGGTATGTCGGTGTAGGACCTCAATGTCGGTGTAGAGGGATCGGTATGTCGGTGTAGGACCTCAATGTCGGTGTAGAGGGATCGGTATGTCGGTGTAGGACCTCAATGTCGGTGTAGAGGGATCGGTATGTCGGTGTAGGACCTCAATGTCGGTGTAGAGGGATCGGTATGTCGGTGTAGGACCTCAATGTCGGTGTAGAGGGATCGGTATGTCGGTGTAGGACCTCAATGTCGGTGTAGAGGGATCGGTATGTCGGTGTAGGACCTCAATGTCGGTGTAGAGGGATCGGTATGTCGGTGTAGGACCTCAATGTCGGTGTAGAGGGATCGGTATGTCGGTGTAGGACCTCAATGTCGGTGTAGAGGGATCGGTATGTCGGTGTAGGACCTCAATGTCGGTGTAGAGGGATCGGTATGTCGGTGTAGAGGGACCTCAATGTCAGTGTAGAGGGATCGGTATGTTGGTGTAGGACCTCAATGTCGGTGTAGAGGGATCGGTATGTTGGTGTAGGACCTCAATGTCGGTGTAGAGGGATCGGTATGTTGGTGTAGGACCTCAATGTCGGTGTAGAGGGATCGGTATGTTGGTGTAGGACCTCAATGTCGGTGTAGAGGGATCGGTATGTCGGTGTAGGACCTCAATGTCGGTGTAGAGGGATCGGTATGTTGGTGTAGGACCTCAATGTCGGTGTAGAGGGATCGGTATGTCGGTGTAGAGGGACCTCAATGTCGGTGTAGAGGGATCGGTATGTCGGTGTAGAGGGACCTCAATGTCGGTGTAGAGGGATCTGTATGTCGGTGTAGAGGGACCTCAATGTCGGTGTAGAGGGATCAGTATGTCGGTGTAGGACCTCAATGTCGGTGTAGAGGGATCTGTATGTCGGTGTAGGACCTCAATGTCGGTGTAGAGGGATCTGTATGTCGGTGTAGGACCTCAATGTCGGTGTAGAGGGATCGGTATGTTGGTGTAGAACCTCAATGTCGGTGTAGAGGGATCTGTATGTCGGTGTAGAGGGACCTCAATGTCGGTGTAGAGGGATCGGTATGTCGGTGTAGAGGGACCTCAATGTCGGTGTAGAGGGATCTGTATGTCGGTGTAGAGGGACCTCAATGTCGGTGTAGAGGGATCAGTATGTCGGTGTAGGACCTCAATGTCGGTGTAGAGGGATCTGTATGTCGGTGTAGAGGGACCTCAATGTCGGTGTAGAGGGATCGGTATGTCGGTGTAGAGGGACCTCAATGTCGGTGTAGAGGGATCTGTATGTCGGTGTAGAGGGACCTCAATGTCGGTGTAGAGGGATCAGTATGTCGGTGTAGGACCTCAATGTCGGTGTAGAGGGATCGGTATGTCGGTGTAGAGGGACCTCAATGTCGGTGTAGAGGGATCAGTATGTCGGTGTAGGACCTCAATGTCGGTGTAGAGGGATCTGTATGTCGGTGTAGGACCTCAATGTCGGGGGAGAGGGATCGGTATGTTGGTGTAGAACCTCAATGTCGGTGTAGAGGGATCTGTATGTCGGTCTAGGACCTCAATGTCGGTGTAGAGGGATCGGTATGTCGGTGTAGGACCTCAATGTCGGTGTAGAGGGATCGGTATGTCGGTGTAGGACCTTAATGTCGGTGTAGAGGGATCGGTATGTCGGTGTAGGACCTCAATGTCGGTGTAGAGGGATCTGTATGTCGGTGTAGAGGGACCTCAATGTCGGTGTAGAGGGATCGGTATGTTGGTGTAGAACCTCAATGTCGGTGTAGAGGGATCTGTATGTCGGTCTAGGACCTCAATGTCGGTGTAGAGGGATCGGTATGTCGGTGTAGGACCTCAATGTCGGTGTAGAGGGATCGGTATGTCGGTGTAGGACCTCAATGTCGGTGTAGAGGGATCGGTATGTCGGTGTAGGACCTCAATGTCGGTGTAGAGGGATCGGTATGTCGGTGTAGGACCTCAATGTCGGTGTAGAGGGATCGGTATGTTGGTGTAGGACCTCAATGTCGGTGTAGAGGGATCGGTATGTCGGTGTAGGACCTCAATGTCGGTGTAGAGGGATCGGTATGTCGGTGTAGGACCTCAATGTCGGTGTAGAGGGATCGGTATGTGGGTGTAGGACCTCAATGTCGGTGTAGAGGGATCGGTATGTCGGTGTAGGACCTCAATGTCGGTGTAGAGGGATCGGTATGTCGGTGTAGGACCTCAATGTCGGTGTAGAGGGATCGGTATGTCGGTGTAGGACCTCAATGTCGGTGTAGAGGGATCTGTATGTCGGTGTAGGACCTCAATGTCGGTGTAGAGGGATCGGTATGTCGGTGTAGGACCTCAATGTCGGTGTAGAGGGATCGGTATGTCGGTGTAGGACCTCAATGTCGGTGTAGAGGGATCGGTATGTCGGTGTAGGACCTCAATGTCGGTGTAGAGGGATCGGCATGTCGGTGTAGGACCTCAATGTCGGTGTAGAGGGATCGGCATGTCGGTGTAGGACCTCAATGTCGGTGTAGAGGGATCGGCATGTCGGTGTAGGACCTCAATGTCGGTGTAGAGGGATCGGCATGTCGGTGTAGGACCTCAATGTCGGTGTAGAGGGATCGGTATGTCGGTGTAGGACCTCAATGTCGGTGTAGAGGGATCTGTATGTCGGTGTAGGACCTCAATGTCGGTGTAGAGGGATCGGTATGTCGGTGTAGGACCTTAATGTCGGTGTAGAGGGATCGGTATGTCGGTGTAGGACCTCAATGTCGGTGTAGAGGGATCGGTATGTTGGTGTAGGACCTCAATGTCGGTGTAGAGGGATCTGTATGTCGGTGTAGGACCTCAATGTCGGTGTAGAGGGATCTGTATGTCGGTGTAGGACCTCAATGTCGGTGTAGAGGGATCGGTATGTTGGTGTAGGACCTCAATGTCGGTGTAGAGGGATCTGTATGTCGGTGTAGGACCTCAATGTCGGTGTAGAGGGATCGGCATGTCGGTGTAGGACCTCAATGTCGGTGTAGAGGGATCGGTATGTCGGTGTAGGACCTCAATGTCGGTGTAGAGGGATCGGTATGTCGGTGTAGGACCTCAATGTCGGTGTAGAGGGATCTGTATGTCGGTGTAGGACCTCAATGTCGGTGTAGAGGGATCGGTATGTCGGTGTAGGACCTTAATGTCGGTGTAGAGGGATCTGTATGTCGGTGTAGGACCTCAATGTCGGTGTAGAGGGATCGGTATGTCGGTGTAGGACCTTAATGTCGGTGTAGAGGGATCGGTATGTCGGTGTAGGACCTTAATGTCGGTGTAGAGGGATCGGTATGTCGGTGTAGGACCTCAATGTCGGTGTAGAGGGATCGGTATGTCGGTGTAGGACCTTAATGTCGGTGTAGAGGGATCGGTATGTCGGTGTAGGACCTTAATGTCGGTGTAGAGGGATCGGTATGTCGGTGTAGGACCTCAATGTCGGTGTAGAGGGATCGGTATGTCGGTGTAGAGGGACCTCAATGTCAGTGTAGAGGGATCGGTATGTCGGTGTAGGACCTCAATGTCGGTGTAGAGGGATCTGTATGTCGGTGTAGGACCTCAATGTCGGTGTAGAGGGATCGGTATGTCGGTGTAGGACCTTAATGTCGGTGTAGAGGGATCGGTATGTCGGTGTAGGACCTCAATGTCGGTGTAGAGGGATCGGCATGTCGGTGTAGGACCTCAATGTCGGTGTAGAGGGATCGGTATGTCGGTGTAGGACCTCAATGTCGGTGTAGAGGGATCGGCATGTCGGTGTAGGACCTCAATGTCGGTGTAGAGGGATCGGTATGTCGGTGTAGGACCTCAATGTCGGTGTAGAGGGATCGGCATGTCGGTGTAGGACCTCAATGTCGGTGTAGAGGGATCGGTATGTCGGTGTAGGACCTCAATGTCGGTGTAGAGGGATCGGCATGTCGGTGTAGGACCTCAATGTCGGTGTAGAGGGATCGGCATGTCGGTGTAGGACCTCAATGTCGGTGTAGAGGGATCGGTATGTCGGTGTAGGACCTCAATGTCGGTGTAGAGGGATCGGCATGTCGGTGTAGGACCTCAATGTCGGTGTAGAGGGATCGGTATGTCGGTGTAGGACCTCAATGTCGGTGTAGAGGGATCGGCATGTCGGTGTAGGACCTCAATGTCGGTGTAGAGGGATCAGTATGTTGATGTAGGACCTTAATGTGGGTGTAGGACCTTAATGTGAGTGTAGGACCTCAATGTCGGTGTAGAGGGATCGGTATGTCGGTGTAGGACCTCAATGTCGGTGTAGAGGGATCGGTATGTCGGTGTAGGACCTCAATGTCGGTGTAGAGGGATCGGTATGTCGGTGTAGGACCTCAATGTCGGTGTAGAGGGATCGGTATGTCGGTGTAGGACCTCAATGTCGGTGTAGAGGGATCGGTATGTCGGTGTAGGACCTCAATGTCGGTGTAGAGGGATCGGTATGTTGATGTAGGACCTTAATGTGGGTGTAGGACCTTAATGTGAGTGTAGGACCTCAATGTGGGTGTAGGACCTCAATGTCGGTGTAGAGGGATCGGCATGTCGGTGTAGGACCTCAATGTCGGTGTAGAGGGATCGGTATGTCGGTGTAGGACCTCAATGTCGGTGTAGAGGGATCGGCATGTCGGTGTAGGACCTCAATGTCGGTGTAGAGGGATCAGTATGTTGATGTAGGACCTTAATGTGGGTGTAGGACCTTAATGTGAGTGTAGGACCTCAATGTCGGTGTAGAGGGATCGGTATGTCGGTGTAGGACCTCAATGTCGGTGTAGAGGGATCGGCATGTCGGTGTAGGACCTCAATGTCGGTGTAGAGGGATCAGTATGTTGATGTAGGACCTTAATGTGGGTGTAGGACCTTAATGTGAGTGTAGGACCTCAATGTCGGTGTAGAGGGATCGGTATGTCGGTGTAGGACCTCAATGTCGGTGTAGAGGGATCGGTATGTCGGTGTAGGACCTCAATGTCGGTGTAGAGGGATCGGTATGTCGGTGTAGGACCTCAATGTCGGTGTAGAGGGATCGGTATGTCGGTGTAGGACCTCAATGTCGGTGTAGAGGGATCGGTATGTCGGTGTAGGACCTCAATGTCGGTGTAGAGGGATCGGTATGTTGATGTAGGACCTTAATGTGGGTGTAGGACCTTAATGTGAGTGTAGGACCTCAATGTGGGTGTAGGACCTCAATGTGGGTGTAGGACCTCAATGTGGGTGTAGGACCTCAATGTGGGTGTAGGACCTCATCTATCCTGGTTCCAGGGAAGGGAACATCTCTCAGATGGAAGATTTTTCCTGCTCTTCTCAGTTCTAGGGTGGCCGTTCCTTCTCCATGCACCCCATTCCTGCTCACCCCCAAGATGGTCTTTGTTAGGATCGCCCTTAGTCCTGACTATTCACTTTTTATCATCTAATTAGAATGACCTTTTTGCCGGCAGACTCGGTTGACCACGCCCTGTGCCCAGGGAGGGGCGTATACAAAGCTGACACCACACAGGTTGATTCCAATACACGGTTGGCTTTATTTCCCTCATACAGGATGTTAAATACAAAAGAAAGACGGGCGTTACTTATCATTTTCCACCAATAAGGGGTACATGTAAAACCTATAGAAAGAGAAGGAGGGCGCACCGACCTTGTGCATTACCAAAGATAAAATGTATTTAAATAGTAAAAACAAAAGTGATACTCACAAACAACGTTTAAAAAAAGTCTTAATTCAGAACCGTGTCTTCTAGACACCTGCAACCCGGACCGGATGTTAGGAGGAACCAGATGGCATCGCAGACGCGATTGGCTATCTCTGTGGCTCTGATGAAGAGGGTACTCCCTCGTAATGCGTAAGCCGTCTGCGATGCCATCTGGTTCCTCCTAACATCCGGTCCGGGTTGCAGGTGTCTAGAAGACATGGTTCCGAATTGTTAAGCCTTTTTTCTAAACGTTTGTTTGTGAGTATCACTCTTGTTTTTACTATTTAAATACATTTTATCTTTAGTCGGTGCGCCCCCCTTCTCTTTCTATAGGTTTCAGCTTTAAGGACACCCCTTGTTCTGAGGAGGGCAGCAAGACCTTTGACATTCCATATTCTATCCGAAGGGTTGGCTACACCACTTATACATTGACTGAGCTCCCGATCGCAGGAGATTGTGTTGTGTGAAACCCCCTATTATTCCCGACTGTCTCATGACACCAAAGTTCCTCATTTCAGGTTTCCATTTCAACACAAACTGTTTTTTTTGTTTTTTCATTTTTTAAATTTATTTCAGAAAAAGAAAGGTTACATAACAGAGCCTCTGGGCATTTCCCGGTTCAAGGTGTATAAAATACTAGGCAAGGCACACCATACCTTAACTACTGGCCTAAACTAGTTCAACAAACAACCCCAAAGCTTGCTGCTACAACTAACAGGATAAGTGTAACGCTCAGCAATTTACATCGATATGTGATATACGACAGGTGACAGATATACGACAGGTGACAGATATATGACAGGTGACAGATATATGACAGGTGACAGATATACGACAGGTGACAGATATACGACAGGTGACAGATATATGACAGGTGACAGATATACGACAGGTGACAGATATATGACAGGTGACAGATATATGACAGGTGACAGATATATGACAGGTGACAGATAAACGACAGGTGACAGATATATGACAGGTGACAGATAAACGACAGGTGACAGATAAACGACAGATGACAGATATATGACAGGTGACAGATATATGACAGGTGACAGATATATGACAGGTGACAGATAAACGACAGGTGACAGATATATGACAGGTGACAGATAAACGACAGGTGACAGATAAACAACAGGTGACAGATATATGACAGGTGACAGATAAACGACAGGTGACAGATATATGACAGGTGACAGATAAACGACAGGTGACAGATATACAACAGGTATCACCCAAGAGAAAGTCCACAACCAGTGGGTGGTTATTGGCACGTAGTCAGTCAGAATTCACCCACGGGGGGGACAGTCAGAGGAACCATCATCTCATATGTGACATCCAATCAGACCGGTAGTCCTGCAGGGTCTTCTCGCTCTACAGTGGTCGTTTCAGACTCTAGCCATATGTTCCAAACCTTTTGAAACTTTAGGGGGCATCCTCTACTAGAGTAAGTTTCTTTATATAAGGGTACTGCAAGGTTGACTAATGATTTCCATGCATTCAGGGTAAGGGCAGATGTGGGAGCTCTCCACTTGAGTATGATGAGTTTCCTGGCATAGAAGAGAAGCGATCCTAGTAGTGTAAGAACTGCCCTCGAAGGGGCAAGAGACTCCACCAGGCCAAGTAGGCAAATCTCTATCTTTTGGGGTATAGGGATTGTGGTGAGTTTAGTGATGAAGGTTATAATTAATGGCCAGTAATGCTGTACATCGGGGCATGTGACCGGCACTGCTCGCTCTCTACGAGTCATGTGACCAGAAATACCGGCACTGCTCGCTCTCTACGAATCATGTGACCAGAAATACCGGCACTGCTCGCTCTCTACGAGTCATGTGACCAGAAATACCGGCACTGCTCGCTCTCTACGAGTCATGTGACCAGAAATACCGGCACTGCTCGCTCCCTACGAGTCATGTGACCAGAAATACCGGCACTGCTCGCTCTCTACGAGTCATGTGACCAGAAATACCGGCACTGCTCGCTCTCTACGAATCATGTGACCAGAAATACCGGCACTGCTCGCTCTCTACGAGTCATGTGACCAGAAATACCGGCACTGCTCGCTCCCTACGAGTCATGTGACCAGAAATACCGGCACTGCTCGCTCCCTACGAGTCATGTGACCAGAAATACCGGCACTGCTCACTCTCTACGAGTCATGTGACCAGAAATACCGGCACTGCTCGCTCTCTACGAGTCATGTGACCAGAAATACCGGCACTGCTCGCTCCCTACGAGTCATGTGACCAGAAATACCGGCACTGCTCGCTCCCTACGAGTCATGTGACCAGAAATACCGGCACTGCTCGCTCTCTACGAGTCATGTGACCAGAAATACCGGCACTGCTCGCTCTCTACGAGTCATGTGACCAGAAATACCGGCACTGCTCGCTCCCTACGAGTCATGTGACCAGAAATACCGGCACTGCTCGCTCCCTACGAGTCATGTGACCAGAAATACCGGCACTGCTCGCTCTCTACGAGTCATGTGACCAGATCATGTGTAAGAAACCCGCAGTCAGCTCAGCAGCGCCAACATGGCGACGTGCAGTCCGGGTATATTTTGTGGATGGAGTATAATAAAACTTGTGTAATATTTTAAACTGGATGAGCCGATCTCTAGAAGAGACCAGGTGTCCAAAGGGGGAGTCCCAGATATCTTCTCAGTCCTCCCCATCCAACTCCGGCAGCTCCGACACCCACAAGTCACAAAGTCTCTCCAAACCGTGATGCGCGGTGGGCTGCAGAACACAAACCTGTTTACACAACAATATATTTACTTACTGGTAAAGTGGAGTTCCACCCAAAAATGGAACTTCCACTTTTTGGATTCCTCCCCCCCTCTGGTGTAACATTTGGCACCTTTCAGGGGGGAGGAGGGAGCAGATATCTGTCTAATGCAGGTATTTGCTCCCACTTCCTGGCATAGATCATCGCGGCGCTTGTGGTGACCTACGCCACTTCCGGCACCTACACTGTCCTCCCCCGCTGTATTATGTGAGACACAGAACACAGCAGGGACCAGAGAGGACGCGCAGCACGACTCGCGCATGCACAGTAGGGAACCAGGAAGTGAAACCGCACGGCTTCACTTCCTTATTCCCTTACCGAGGATGGCGGCGGGGGAAGGACAGATCAGCTTCGGCTGCCGACATGGCGGGCACCCTGGACAGGTAAGTGTCCATATATTAAAAGTCAGCAGCTGCAGGATTTGTATCCGCTGGCTTTTAATATTTTTTTCAGCGGAACTCCGCTTTAATATTTAGTATAAAATAATACACTTAAAGGAGCAGTCCAGCCCTAAATCGCAAAACACAGTACAGTATGAACATAAGGGGGGCTTTCTACATGACCCTTTCAGACTTCATATCTCTGTAGGACACCTTCAGTTCTATGAGAACTGTACACACAGAGAGGGTCATGTGACCAGAAATACCGGCACTGCTCGCTCCCTGCGGGTCATGTGACCAGAAATACCGGCACTGCTCGCTCTCTGCGGGTCATGTGACCAGAAATACTGGCACTGCTCGCTCCCTGCGGGTCATGTGACCAGAAATACCAGCACTGCTCGCTCCCTGCGGGTCATGTGACCAGAAATACCAGCACTGCTCGCTCCCTGCGGGTCATGTGACCAGAAATACCGGCACTGCTCGCTCCCTGCGGGTCATGTGACCAGAAATACCGGCACTGCTCGCTCTCTGTGGGTCATGTGACCAGAAATACTGGCACTGCTCGCTCCCTGCGGGTCATGTGACCAGAAATACCAGCACTGCTCGCTCCCTGCGGGTCATGTGACCAGAAATACCGGCACTGCTCGCTCCCTGCGGGTCATGTGACCAGAAATACCAGCACTGCTCGCTCCCTGCGGGTCATGTGACCAGAAATACCGGCACTGCTCGCTCCCTGCGGGTCATGTGACCAGAAATACCGGCACTGCTCGCTCCCTGCGGGTCATGTGACCAGAAATACCGGCACTGCTCGCTCTCTGCGGGTCATGTGACCAGAAATACCAGCACTGCTCGCTCTCTGCGAGGCATGTGACCAAAAATACCGGCACTGCTCGCTCCCTGCGGGTCATGTGACCAGAAATACCAGCACTGCTCGCTCTCTGCGAGGCATGTGACCAGAAATACCGGCACTGCTCGCTCTCTGCGGGTCATGTGACCAGAAATACCGGCACTGCTCGCTCTCTGCGAGGCATGTGACCAGAAATACCGGCACTGCTCGCTCTCTGCGGGTCATGTGCCCAGAAATACCGGCACTGCTCGCTCTCTGCGGGTCATGTGACCAGAAATACCGGCACTGCTCGCTCTTTGCGGGTCATGTGACCAGAAAAACCGGCACTGCTCGCTCCCTGCGGGTCATATGACCAGAAATACCGGCACTGCTCGCTCTCTGCGGGTCATATGACCAGAAATACTGCCACTGCTCGCTCTTTGCGGGTCATGTGACCAGAAATACCGGCACTGCTCGCTCCCTGCGGGTCATGTGACCAGAAATACCGGCACTGCTCGCTCCCTGCGGGTCATGTGACCAGAAATACCGGCACTGCTCGCTCCCTGCGGGTCATATGACCAGAAATACCGGCACTGCTCGCTCTCTGCGGGTCATATGACCAGAAATACCGGCACTGCTCGCTCCCTGCGGGTCATGTGACCAGAAATACCGACACAGCTCGCTCTCTGCGGGTCATGTGACTAGAAATACCGGCACTGCTCGCTCCCTGCGGGTCATGTGACCAGAAATACCGGCACTGCCTGCTCTCTGCGGGTCATGTGACCAGAAATACTGGCACTGCTCGCTCTCTGCGAGGCATGTGACCAGAAATACCGCCACTGCTCCCTCTCTGCGGGTCATGTGACCAGAAATACCGCCACTGCTCCCTCTCTGCGGGTCATATGACCAGAAATACCGGCACTGCTCACTCTCTGCGGGTCATATGACCAGAAATACCGGCACTGCTCGCTCCCTGCGGGTCATGTGACCAGAAATACCGGCACTGCTCGCTCTCTACGAGTCATGTGACCAGAAATACCGGCACTGCTCGCTCTCTACGAGTCATGTGACCAGAAATACCGGCACTGCTCGCTCCCTACGAGTCATGTGACCAGAAATACCGGCACTGCTCGCTCCCTACGAGTCATGTGACCAGAAATACCGGCACTGCTCGCTCCCTACGAGTCATGTGACCAGAAATACCGGCACTGCTCGCTCTCTACGAGTCATGTGACCAGAAATACCGGCACTGCTCGCTCTCTACGAGTCATGTGACCAGAAATACCGGCACTGCTCGCTCTCTACGAGTCATGTGACCAGAAATACCGGCACTGCTCGCTCCCTACGAGTCATGTGACCAGAAATACCGGCACTGCTCGCTCTCTACGAGTCATGTGACCAGAAATACCGGCACTGCTCGCTCCCTACGAGTCATGTGACCAGAAATACCGGCACTGCTCGCTCTCTACGAGTCATGTGACCAGATCATGTGTAAGAAACCCGCAGTCAGCTCAGCAGCGCCAACATGGCGACGTGCAGTCCGGGTATATTTTGTGGATGGAGTATAATAAAACTTGTGTAATATTTTAAACTGGATGAGCCGATCTCTAGAAGAGACCAGGTGTCCAAAGGGGGAGTCCCAGATATCTTCTCAGTCCTCCCCATCCAACTCCGGCAGCTCCGACACCCACAAGTCACAAAGTCTCTCCAAACCGTGATGCGCGGTGGGCTGCAGAACACAAACCTGTTTACACAACAATATATTTACTTACTGGTAAAGTGGAGTTCCACCCAAAAATGGAACTTCCACTTTTTGGATTCCTCCCCCCCTCTGGTGTCACATTTGGCACCTTTCAGGGGGGAGGAGGGAGCAGCTATCTGTCTAATGCAGGTATTTGCTCCCACTTCCTGGCATAGATCATCGCGGCGCTTGTGGTGACCTACGCCACTTCCGGCACCTACACTGTCCTCCCCCGCTGTATTATGTGAGACACAGAACACAGCAGGGACCAGAGAGGACGCGCAGCACGACTCGCGCATGCACAGTAGGGAACCAGGAAGTGAAACCGCACGGCTTCACTTCCTTATTCCCTTACCGAGGATGGCGGCGGGGGAAGGACAGATCAGCTTCGGCTGCCGACATGGCGGGCACCCTGGACAGGTAAGTGTCCATATATTAAAAGTCAGCAGCTGCAGGATTTGTATCCGCTGGCTTTTAATATTTTTTTCAGCGGAACTCCGCTTTAATATTTAGTATAAAATAATACACTTAAAGGAGCAGTCCAGCCCTAAATCGCAAAACACAGTACAGTATGAACATAAGGGGGGCTTTCTACATGACCCTTTCAGACTTCATATCTCTGTAGGACACCTTCAGTTCTATGAGAACTGTACACACAGAGAGGGTCATGTGACCAGAAATACCGGCACTGCTCGCTCCCTGCGGGTCATGTGACCAGAAATACCGGCACTGCTCGCTCTCTGCGGGTCATGTGACCAGAAATACTGGCACTGCTCGCTCCCTGCGGGTCATGTGACCAGAAATACCAGCACTGCTCGCTCCCTGCGGGTCATGTGACCAGAAATACCAGCACTGCTCGCTCCCTGCGGGTCATGTGACCAGAAATACCGGCACTGCTCGCTCCCTGCGGGTCATGTGACCAGAAATACCGGCACTGCTCGCTCTCTGCGGGTCATGTGACCAGAAATACTGGCACTGCTCGCTCCCTGCGGGTCATGTGACCAGAAATACCAGCACTGCTCGCTCCCTGCGGGTCATGTGACCAGAAATACCGGCACTGCTCGCTCCCTGCGGGTCATGTGACCAGAAATACCGGCACTGCTCGCTCCCTGCGGGTCATGTGACCAGAAATACCGGCACTGCTCGCTCTCTGCGGGTCATGTGACCAGAAATACCAGCACTGCTCGCTCTCTGCGGGTCATATGACCAGAAATACTGCCACTGCTCGCTCCCTGCGGGTCATGTGACCAGAAATACCGGCACTGCTCGCTCTCTGCGAGGCATGTGACCAGAAATACCGGCACTGCTCGCTCTCTGCGGGTCATGTGACCAGAAATACCGGCACTGCTCGCTCTCTGCGAGGCATGTGACCAGAAATACCGGCACTGCTCGCTCTCTGCGGGTCATGTGCCCAGAAATACCGGCACTGCTCGCTCTCTGCGGGTCATGTGACCAGAAATACCGACACAGCTCGCTCTCTGCGGGTCATGTGACTAGAAATACCGGCACTGCTCGCTCCCTGCGGGTCATGTGACCAGAAATACCGGCACTGCCTGCTCTCTGCGGGTCATGTGACCAGAAATACTGGCACTGCTCGCTCTCTGCGAGGCATGTGACCAGAAATACCGCCACTGCTCCCTCTCTGCGGGTCATGTGACCAGAAATACCGCCACTGCTCCCTCTCTGCGGGTCATGTGACCAGAAATACCGCCACTGCTCACTCTCTGCGGGTCATATGACCAGAAATACCGGCACTGCTCGCTCCCTGCGGGTCATGTGACCAGAAATACCGGCACTGCCTGCTCTCTGCGGGTCATGTGACCAGAAATACCGGCACTGCTCGCTCTCTGCGAGGCATGTGACCAGAAATACCGGTACTGCTCGCTCTCTGCGGGTCATGTGACCAGAAATACCGGCACTGCTCGCTCTCTGCAGGTCATGTGACCAGAAATACCGGCACTGCTCGCTCTCTGCGAGGCATGTGACCAGAAATACCGGCACTGCTCGCTCCCTGCGGGTCATGTGACCAGAAATACCGGCACAGCTCGCTCTCTGCGGGTCATGTGACTAGAAATACCGGCACTGCTCGCTCCCTGTGGGTCATGTGACCAGAAATACCGGCACTGCCTGCTCTCTGCGGGTCATGTGACCAGAAATACTGGCACTGCTCGCTCTCTGCGAGGCATGTGACCAGAAATACCGCCACTGCTCCCTCTCTGCGGGTCATGTGACCAGAAATACCGCCACTGCTCACTCTCTGCGGGTCATATGACCAGAAATACCGGCACTGCTCGCTCCCTGCGGGTCATGTGACCAGAAATACCGGCACTGCCTGCTCTCTGCGGGTCATGTGACCAGAAATACCGGCACTGCTCGCTCTCTGCGAGGCATGTGACCAGAAATACCGGTACTGCTCGCTCTCTGCGGGTCATGTGACCAGAAATACCGGCACTGCTCGCTCTCTGCGGGTCATGTGACCAGAAATACCGGCACTGCTCGCTCCCTGCGGGTCATGTGACCAGAAATACCGGCACTGCTCGCTCTCTGCGAGGCATGTGACCAGAAAGACCGGCACTGCTCGCTCTCTGCGGGTCATGTGACCAGAAATACCGGCACTGCTCGCTCTCTGCGAGGCATGTGACCAGAAATACCGGCACTGCTCGCTCTCTGCGGGGCATGTGACCAGAAATACCTGCACTGCTCGCTCTCTGCGGGTCATGTGCCCAGAAATACCGGCACTGCTCGCTCTCTGCGGGTCATGTGACCAGAAATACCGGCACTGCTCGCTCTTTGCGGGTCATGTGACCAGAAAAACCGGCACTGCTCGCTCCCTGCGGGTCATGTGACCAGAAATACCGGCACTGCTCGCTCCCTGTGGGTCATGTGACCAGAAATACCGGCACTGCTCGCTCCCTGCGGGTCATGTGACCAGAAATACCAGCACTGCTCGCTCCCTGCGGGTCATGTGACCAGAAATACCAGCACTGCTCGCTCTCTGCGGGTCATGTGACCAGAAATACCGGCACTGCTCACTCTCTGCGGGTCATGTGACCAGAAATACCGGCACTGCTCGCTCCCTGCGGGTTATATGACCAGAAATACCGGCACTGCTCGCTCCCTGCGGGTCATATGACCAGAAATACCGGCACTGCTCGCTCTCTGCGGGTCATATGACCAGAAATATCGGCACTGCTCGCTCTCTGCGGGTCATGTGACCAGAAATATCGGCACTGCTCGCTCCCTGCGGGTCATGTGACCAGAAATACCGGCACTGCTCGCTCCCTGCGGGTCATGTGACCAGAAATAGCGGCACTGCTCGCTCCCTGCAGGTCATGTGACCAGAAATACCGGCACTGCTCGCTCCCTGCGGGTCATGTGACCAGAAATACCGGCACTGCTCGCTCTCTGCGGGTCATGTGACCAGAAATACCGGCACTGCTCGCTCTCTGCGGGTCATGTGACCAGAAATACCGGCACTGCTCACTCCTTGCGGGTCATGTGACCAGAAATACCGGCACTGCTCGCTCCCTGCTGGTCATGTGACCAGAAATACCGGCACTGCTCGCTCTGTGCGGGTCATGTGACCAGAAATACCGGTACTGCTCGCTCTCTGCGGGTCATGTGACCATAAATACCGGCACTGCTCGCTTCCTACGGGTCATGTGACCAGAAATACCGGCATTGCTCGCTCTCTGCGGGTCATGTGACCAGAAATACCGGCACTGCTCGCTCCCTGCGGGTCATGTGACCAGAAATACTGGCACTGCCTGCTCTCTGCGGGTCATGTGACCAAAAATACCGGCACTGCCCGCTCTCTGCGGGTCATGTGACCAGAAATACCGGCACTGCTCGCTCTCTGCGGGTCATGTGACCAGAAATACCAGCACTGCTCGCTCCCTGCGGGTCATGTGACCAGAAATACTGGCATTGCTCACTCTCTGCGGGTCATGTGACCAGAAGTATCGGCACTGCTCGCTCTCTGCGGGTCATGTGACCAGAAATACCGGCACTGCTCGCTCTCTGCGAGGCATGTGACCATAAATACTGGCACTGCTCGCTCTCTGTGGGGCATGTGACCATTAATACCGGCACTGCTTGCTCTCTGCGGGTCATGTGACCAGAAATACCGGCACTGCTCGCTCTCTGCGGGTCATGGGACCAGAAATACTGGCACTGCTCGCTCTCTGCGGGTCATGTGACCAGAAATACCGGAACTGCTCGCTCTCTGCGGGTCATGTGACCAGAAATACCGGCACAGCTCGCTCCCTGCGGGTCATGTGACCAGAAATACCGGCACTGCTCGCTCTCTGTGGGTCATGTGACCAGAAATACCGGCACTGCTCGCTCTGCGGGTCTTGTGACCAGAAATACCGGCACTGCTCGCTCCCTGCGGGTCATGTGACCAGAAATACCGGCACTGCCTGCTCTCTATGGGTCTTGTGACCAGAAATACCGGCACTGCTCGCTCCCTGCGGGTCATGTGACCAGAAATACTGGCACTGCTCGCTCTCTGCGTGTCATGTCACCAGAAATACCGGCACTGCTCGCTCTCTGCAAGGCATGTGACCAGAAATACCGGCACTGCTCGCTCTCTGCGGGGCATGTGACCAGAAATACCGGCACTGCTCGCTCTCTGCGAGTCAAGTGACCAGAAATACCAGCACTGCTCGCTCTCTGCGGGTCATGTGAGCAGAAATACCGCCACTGCTCGCTCTCTGCAGGTCATGTGACCAATAATACCAGCACTGCTCGCTCCCTGCGGGTCATGAGACCTGAAATACCGGCACTGCTCGCTCCCTGCGGGTCATGTCACCAGAAATACCGGCACTCCTCGCTCCCTGCGGGTCATGTGACCAGAAATACCGGCACTGCTCGCTCTCTGCGAGGCATGTGACCAGAAATACCGGCACTGCTCGCTCCCTGCGGGTCATGTGACCAGAAATACCGGCACTGCTCGCTCCCTGCGGGTCATGTGACCAGAAATATCGACACTGCTCGCTCCCTGCGGGTCATGTGACCAGAAATACCGGCATTGCTCGCTCTCTGCAGGTCATGTGACCAATAATACCAGCACTGCTTGCTCCTTGCGGGTCATGTGACCAGAAATACCGGCACTCCTCGCTCCCTGCGGGTCATGTGACCAGAAATACCGGCACTGCTCGCTCTCTGCGAGGCATGTGACCAGAAATACCGGCACTGCTCGCTCTCTGCGGGTCATGTGACCAGAAATACCGGCACTGCTCGCTCTCTGCGGGTCATGTGACCAGAAATACCGGCACTGCTCGCTCTCTGCGGGTCATGTGACCAAAAATATCGGCACTGCTCGCTCCCTGCGGGTCATGTGACCAGAAATACCGGCACTGCTCGCTCCCTGCGGGTCATGTGACCAGAAATACCGGCACTGCCTGCTCTCTGTGGGTCATGTGACCAGAAATACCGCCACTGCTCGCTCCCTGCGGGTCATGTGACCAGAAATACCGGCACTGCTCCCTCTCTGCGTGTCATGTGACCAGAAATACCGGCACTGCTCGCTCTCTGCGGGTCATGTGACCAGAAGTATCGGCACTGCTCGCTCTCTGCGGGTCATGTGACCAGAAATACCGGCACTGCTCGCTCTCTGCGAGGCATGTGACCAGAAAACCCGGCACTGCTCGCTCTCTGCGGGGCATGTGGCCAGAAATACCGGCACTGCTCGCTCTCTGCGGGGCATGTGACCAGAAATACTAGAAAGCGGGAGCACAGGACCATAAAGAAGCTCAAAACTTTGAACCCGCTTAAGTTGCATCTTCACAATCCTGGAACGCAATCTAGTGTCCCCCTTCTCTCTGTCCCACCCACCTCTATGGCCCCATTAATGATATATTCATGCATGAACCCCCCCATTAGGGATGAGCCGAACACCCCCCGGTTCGGTTCGCACCAGAACCCGCGAACGGACCGAAAGTTCGCACGAACGTTAGAACCCCATTGACGTCTATGGGACTCGAACGTTCGAAATCAAAAGTGCTCATTTTAAAGGCTAATTTGCATGGTATTGTCCTAAAAAGGGTTTGGGGACCCGGGTCCTACCCCAGGGGACATGTATCAATGCAAAAAAAACTTTTAAAAACGGCCGTTTTTTTCGGGAGCAGTGATTTTAATGATGCTTAAAGTAAAAAAAAAAAAGTGAAATATTCCTTTAAATATGGTACCTGGGGGGTGTCTATAGTATGCCTGTAAAGTGACGCGTGTTTCCCATGTTTAGAACAGTCCCTGCACCAAATGTCATTTTTAAAGGAAAAAATCTCATTTAAAACTGCTTGCGGGTTTAATGTCATGTCGGGTCCTGGCAATATGGATGAAAATCAGTGAGACAAACGGCATGGGTACCCCCCAGTCCATTACCAGGCCCTTTGGGTCTTGTATGGATATTAAGGGGAACCCCGCACCCAAATTAAAATAAGGAAAGGTGTGGGGCCACCAGGCCCTATATACTCTGAACAGCAGTATACAGGCGGTGCAAACAAGACAGGGACTGTAGGTTTGTTGTTAAGTAGAATCTGTTTGTAATTTTGAACATTTTTAACGTGTTTAGCTCCAGCCAAAAAATCTTTTCTAAGCTTTTTGGAAAACATAGGGAAGGGTTATCACCCCTGTGACATTTGTTTTGCTGTCTTTCCTCCTCTTCAGAAGATTTCACCTCACTTTTTTGTCCCAATGAAAAATGTTTTTTGAAAATTTGGGTTTTTTTGTGGAACAAGGATTGGAAAGCATCAGTGGAAAGGAGAAATTTTTTTCCCATATTAACTCTTACAGGAGAGAATTTCCCTTCCTTAGGGGTAGATTTCATCTCACTTCCTGTTGTCTCCTTCCGTTTGCAAGTAGGAGTCGTTTGTAAGTTAGATGTTTGAAAGTAGGGTCCTGCCCTATATACTCAGCAGAAATTTGGGGTTAGGTGTTGCTGTGGCCACAACACTGTAAGCCCTCACAGGGCCCTGCTGTGAAATATTAGATCAAGAATTGTAATTACATGCCCCTGTTGAACAGGAGCTGAAAAATTAGGCCTTAGGCACTGGTGCTGGTGCCACAACACTGCAACCCCTCACAGACACTCTAGTTGGAACGCAGGAACGAGCCCTGCTGCAAAGTATTGCTTCAAAAATTGTAATTACACGCCCCTGTAAGACAGGGGCAGAAAATTTGGGCCTTAGGCACTGGTGCTGGTGCCACAACACTGCAACCCCTCACAGACACTAGTTGGAACGCAGGAACGAGCCCTGCTGCAAAGTATTGCATCAAAAATTGTAATTGCACGCCCCTGTTAGACAGGGACAGAAAAATTGGGCCTTAGGCACTGGTGCTGGTGCCACAACACTGCAACCCCTCACAGACACTCTAGTTGGAACGCAGGAACGAGCCCTGCTGCAAAGTATTGCATCAAAAATTGTAATTACACGCCCCTGTTAGACAGGGGCAGAAAAATTGGGCCTTAGGCACTGGTGCTGGTGCCACAACACTGCAACCCCTCACAGACACTCTAGTTGGAATGCAGGAACGAGCCCTGCTGCAAAGTATTACATCAAAAATTGTAATTACACGCCCCTGTTAAACAGGGGCTGAAAAATTGTGCCTTAGGCACTGGTGGTGGCGCCCAGAACCAAAAATGTTCTTACAAGCTATCAGCGTGATGATTGAGGAGGAAGAGGATAATTACTCAGGGATAGTCACTCAGCATCAGCATAGGCAGTCTTTGAAGGGATCTGAGATTTCAAAAAAAATTATTCGGTTACATCAGCATCAGGTGCTTGGTAGCTGGTGGTGATCCAAGACTGATTCATTTTTATGAAGGTCAGCCGATCGACCGAGTCGGTGGACAGACGCACCCTGTGATCGGTTACCACGCCTCCAGCAGCACTGAATGTGCGTTCCGAAAGAACGCTGGATGCAGGACAGGCCAGTAGCTCAATTGCATACTGTGCAAGCTCTGGCCAGTGATCCATCCTCAAGACCCAGTAACCCAGAGGATTTTCGGTGGGAAAGGTGTCCAAGTCTGATCTTGCCCCTAGGTATTCCTGCACCATGTAAAACAGACGCTGGCGATGGTTGCTGGAACCGATCATACCTTGGGGCTGCGGACCAAAAAATTGTCTGAACGCATCGGTCAGACGGCCACCTTCTCCACCGCTCCTTCTTTGACTGACCGAAGCCTCAGCAACACGTTGTCCAGAAACAGGAGTTTGTAACCTCCCAGTCTCTGGGAACGCGTTGCACAGACCTTTCTGCAAGGCCTCCCGAAGATGTTTCATCCTCTGCTCCCTCTGCGATGGCAAGATAAGGTCCGCAACCTTACCCTTGTAACGTGGATCAAGGAGGGTTGCCAGCCAGTATTGGTCCTTCTCCTTGATACCACGAATACGAGGATCCTTACGCAGGCTTTGCAGGATCAGGGAGGCCATGCAGCGTAGGTTTGCTGAGGCATTCGGTCCGGAGTCCTCTGGGTCACTAAGGACAACAACGTCCGCAGCCACCTCCTCCCAGCCACGTACAAGTCCATGTGTTCCTTGGGACTGATCCCTTAAAGACTGCTGCTGATGCTGAGTGCCAGGCTCCACCTCCATACTGACACAATCTTCCTCCTCCTCCTCCTCCTCCTCCTCCTCGTCCTTTTCCTGTGTGATCGGCGGGCACGCAGGAACACTGTCTGGATAAAGGGGGCCTTGAGAGCTAAGGAAGTCCTCCTCTTCCTGCCTCTGTTCTGCCTCAAGTGCCCTGTCCATTATTCCACGCAGCGTGTGCTCCAACAGGTGGACAAGGGGGACAGTGTCACTGATGCATGCACTGTCACTGCTCACCATCCTCGTGGCCTCCTCAAATGGTGACAGGACAGTGCATGCATCCCTGATCATGGCCCACTGGCGTGGGGAAAAAAACCAAGCTCCCCTGACCCTGTCCTGGTGCCATAGTCGCACAGGTACTCATTGATGGCCCTCTGCTGCGTGTGCAGCCGCTGCAGCATGGCCAACGTTGAGTTCCACCTGGTGGGCATGTCACAGATTAGGCGGTTCTTGGGCAGGTTAAACTCCTTTTGGAGGTCCGTCAGCCGAGCACTGGCATTATATGACCGGCGGAAATGCACACAGACTTTCCTGGCCTGCCTCAGGACATCCTGTAAGCCCGGGTACCTGCCCAAGAACCGCTGCACCACCAAGTTAAGGACGTGAGCCAAACAGGGCACATGGGTCATTTGTCCCTGTCGGAGGGCAGAGAGGAGGTTGGTGCCATTGTCGCAAACCACCATTCCTGCCTTAAGTTGGCGTGGCGTCAACCACCTCTGAACCTGCCCCTGCAGAGCTGACAGAACCTCTGCCCCAGTGTGGCTCCTGTCCCCCAAGCACACCAGCTCAAGCACCGCATGGCATCTTTTGGCCTGCGTACTTGCGTAGCCCCTTGAACGCCTACGGAGCACCGCTGGTTCCGAGGAAGAGGCCATGGAGGAAGAAGAAGAGGAGGGGGTAGAGGAGAGAGGTGTGTCACAATCAGCATTTTGGAGGCGTGGTGGCGGAACAACCTCCAACACTACTGCACCTTGTCCTGCATCCTTCCCAGCTGCCAGCAGAGTCACCCAATGCGCCGTGAAACTTAGGTAACGTCCCTGTCCATGCCTGCTGGACCATGAGTCAGCGGTAATATGCACCTTACCGCTGACCGCCCTGTCCAGCGAGGCATGGACATTGCCTTCCACATGCCGGTAGAGAGCCGGAATCGCCTTCCGTGAGAAAAAGTGGCGTTTGGGTACCTGCCACTGAGGAACCGCACATTCCACAAACTCACGGAAGGGGGCAGAGTCTACCAACTGAAAAGGCAGCAGTTGAAGTGCTAGCAACTTTGCCAAGCTAGCATTCAACCGCTGGGCATGTGGATGGCTGGGAGCAAACTTCTTTCGGCGGTGCAGCAGCTGGGGCAGGGAAATTTGCCTGGTACAATCTGACGTCGGTGTACCAAAAGCAGATTGCCCACAAGTACTTGGCTGTGACACACCTAATTCTACACCTTCATTCCTCTCACTGCAGGTCTCAGAGAGGACTGAAGGTCTAGTGGGGTTGGAAATCTCAGCTGATGAGGAGCAAGGAGAGATCCTCTTTGTTCTTTGGTGTGGGTCTTTTAGATACGCTTGCCAACGAACTGCATGGCAGGTCAACATATGTCTGGTCAAGCATGTGGTACCCAAGCGGGAGATGTTTTGGCCACGCGAGATACGCTTGAGACATATGTTGCAAATAGCAGCGGTGCGATCTGATGCACTCGTCTCAAAAAAGGCCCACACCAAAGAACTTTTTGAATAACGCGCAGAGACTGCAGCGCCCTGCACATGTGGAGCTTTGGGGTGTGATGCAGTCAATGTGCTGCCCTTAGGCTGGCCCCTGGAGGGCATCCTGCCTCGTTGGTGATGTGCCGCCTCCTCCTCCTCTCTCCTATCAGGCACCCACGTTGAGTCAGTGACCTCATCATCCCCTCCCTCCTCATCACTGGAGCAAACCTGGCAGTATGCTGCAACAGGGGGAGCATGACTGCCAGATTGCTGTCCTTCTTGGGCACCCCCTCTGTCCGTGCTCATGTTACTGCCTTCATCGAGCTCAGTATCATCATCAGAACCTTCCAAACGCTGGGCATCCTCCTGGAGCATGTACCCAACACTGTGGTCAAACAGTTCTAGGGAATCCTCAGGAGGACATGGTGGAGCTAGGGAAGGAGTCACTGATGACATTGAGCTGAGGGAAGAGGCCGCTGCTTTGCCAGACAAAGCACCCTGGGCATGGGTGAGAGAGGATGAGGAGGATGAGGACGGCTTGGTCATCCACTCGATCAAGTCTTCCGCATGTTGCGGCTCAACACGGCCAGCTGCCGAAAAAAAGGCCAAGCGTGTCCCATGGTCACATGCTGATGAGGATGCACCGTCTCCACGACCAGCACTAGACACAGAGCCTGCTTGCCCTCTCTTATTGGCTTGTGACTGTCTGCCTCTCCTTCTTGGCCTTCCAGACATACTAATGGCCTGTAGCTGCACTAAGCTGGGATAGAACACCTGTAATTTTCTTCAGGTAGCTTTATATACTGTAACCAGACAAGCCTGCCTGTCAGTAGGAAGATAACAGGAACGGATCTAGCTGAACACTGTGAGCAGGACGCACTGTACTAAATGTAAATAGCAGGAACGGATCTAGCTGAACACTGTGAGCAGGACGCACTGCACTAAATGTAAATAGCAGGAACGGATCTAGCTGAACACTGTGAGCAGGACGCACTGCACTAAATGTAAATAGCAGGAACGGATCTAGCTGAACACTGTGAGCAGGACGCACTGCACTAAATGTAAATAGCAGGAACGGATCTAGCTGAACACTGTGAGCAGGACGCACTGCACTAAATGTAAATAGCAGGAACAGATCTAGCTGAACACTGTGAGCAGGACGCACTGCACTAAATGTAAATAGCAGGAACGGATCTAGCTGAACACTGTGAGCAGGACGCACTGACTGCACTAAATGTAAATAGCAGGAACAGATCTAGCTGAACACTGTGAGCAGGACGCACTGCACTAAATGTAAATAGCAGGAACGGATCTAGCTGAACACTGTGAGCAGGACGCACTGCACTAAATGTAAATAGCAGGAACGGATCTAGCTGAACACTGTGAGCAGGACGCACTGCACTAAATGTAAATAGCAGGAACGGATCTAGCTGAACACTGTGAGCAGGACGCACTGCACTAAATGTAAATAGCAGGAACGGATCTAGCTGAACACTGTGAGCAGGACGCACTGCACTAAATGTAAATAGCAGGAACGGATCTAGCTGAACACTGTGAGCAGGACGCACTGCACTAAATGTAAATAGCAGGAACGGATCTAGCTGAACACTGTGAGCAGGACGCACTGCACTAAATGTAAATAGCAGGAACGGATCTAGCTGAACACTGTGAGCAGGACGCACTGACTGCACTAAATGTAAATAGCAGGAACGGATCTAGCTGAACACTGTGAGCAGGACGCACTGCACTAAATGTAAATAGTCTAGATAGAAGATAACAGGAACGGATCTAGCTAAACTGAATACAGTGTATATATATATATATATGCAACACCTGGGATGCATATATATACACAATACACTGTAAGTGCAGCTAACTGACTGACTGTTCTGCCTAATCTATCTAACTCAAATCAAATGACACTGTCTCTCTCTCTCTCTCTATCTCTCAGCACACCGGAACACACTACACAGGGCCGCCGTGCAGGCAGCCTTATATAGTGTGGGGCGTGTACTAAATCCCCTGAGCCATAATTGACCAAAGCCACCCTGGCTTTGGCCAATTACAGCTCTCTCTACTGACGGCGCTGTGATTGGCCAAGCATGCGGGTCATAGTGCATGCTTGGCCAATCATCAGCCAGCAATGCACTGCGATGCCGCAGTGAATTATGGGCCGTGACGCGCCACACGAATTTGGCGCGAACGGCCCATATCGTTCGCAATTCGACGGACGGTCGAACAGCCGATGTTCGAGTCGAACATGGGTTCGACTCGAACACGAAGCTCATCCCTACCCCCCATTTAGATGCAGTCTATCCTCACAGTAGGCCAGTAGCCAACTAAAAAACAGCCCTGTTCTACTGGAGCCCTCCCCCACGAGTTCTGTTCTCTGAGCTTCCTCTGGTGTGTCTGGTGGCATAGGGACGAATTCTGATAATACACCCCTGGGGATCCTTTATGAAGTTTGTGACAACAGTCTCTGAAACCTCTCATTCTTCTGTATTTTCTGATTTTCAGATAATGAAAGTCCCTCTTTCTGTTATTTTCTGTCCTTCTTTCCATGGAGATGATTGTGTGTTCTGCTCTCTTCACAGATCTTAGATTCGGTGAACACCTCCCAGATGGCATCACTCTCCAAGCTTTTACAACAAGTCTCTGTTCCTGGTAAGCAGACTCTGCTAACGCATTTCGTCCATTCTCACTGCTCCCCTATGAGAGTCCCGAGATGCTGATTCCACTCATGACATCTTCTATGGATGAAGACAGGAGGGGGTGTTGTGTATGTAAAGAGTGGTGGGGGGTGTTTTATTTCCTCAAACATCCCCCATTCCTATGGAGGATGATGGGGAGAAGATATAGAATTCGGGGATTTCCTGGAGATAATGGAGGAGTTGGTAAAACACAAGTTAAAGATGAATTCCAGTAATGGATACTTTATATTTCATTGATCCATCTTGGACCATCGTAACTTTGTACATACCATACCAGTGGGATCCCTCTAAAAGCTGAAAATCACAATATAGACACCGCTACTACAGCAATCTCTACTGGCTTCCAGTTCCCGTGCCGAGGCCGACCTCCTGCATTCACAATGCAGCAGGGCAGCCACTCCGCTTAGTCACGGAAACCAGTAAAGATCACTGGAGTAGCAGTGTAGTAGAGGTATAGTAGTGATGTAGCAGCAGTGTAGTAGCGGTGTGGTTGTGGTGTAGTAGTAGAGTGTAGTTGTGGGGAAGTAGCAGTGGTGTAGTAGCAGTGTAGTATGGTGTAGAAGCGATGTAGTATCAGTGTAGTAGGGTGTAGTAGCAGTGTAGTAGTGGTGTACTAGGGGTCTGGTAGTGGTGTAGTAGCAGTGTAGTTGTGGTGAAGTAGCAGTGTAGTATGGTGTAGAAGCGATGTAGTAGCAGTGTAGTAGTGGTGTACAAGCGATGTAGTAGGAGTGTAGAAGTGGTGTACTAGGGGTGTAGAAGCGATGTAGTAGCAGTGTAGTAGGGTGTAGTAGGAGTGTAGTAGTGGTGTAGTAGGGCTGTAGTAGTGGTGCAGCAGCGGTGTCTACTTCAGTGATTTCCAGCTTCTAGAGGGATCCCACGAGTATGGTGTATGCATAGATACATCGGTCCAGCTTGTACCAGTGGAACTATGTAAAAATATCCATTCCTGGAATTCATATGTACATTTCTTTTTCCTTGAAAATGATTTATTTGCTTTTTCAGTAAAACTAACACGATACGAGAAAAAAAGAGATACAAGATAAATGATAGACTTCATAGAAAGCAGTACATGAGTGGAGGAACAATCCATCCTCCCCAGATGCAGGGAAGGGTCCTACATGGCCAACGTTGTGGACCTCTTCACCTGGAATGCAGTTTTCTCTCCAGTGACGCGCTGATCGTCTATCACATTATAGGAATGAAGAATGGAGATTCATATTTCAATTTCATCTTTCCTGTCAAGTCAATAGTTTGGGTGCTGATAGTTGGGGTGCCGATAGTTGGGGTGCTGATAGTTGGGAGTGTTGATAGTTATGGTGCCAATAGATAGCGTGCTGATAGTTGGGGTGCCGATAGTTGGGAGTGTTGATAGATGGAAGTGCTAATAGTTGGGGTGCTGATAGTTGGAGTACTGATAGTTGAGAGTGCTGATAGTTGGGAGTGCTGATAGTTGGGAGTGCTGATAGTTGGGAGTGCTGATAGTTATGGTGCCAATAGTAAGCGTGCTAAAAGTTGGGTTTGCCGATAGTTGGGGTGGTGATAGTTGGGGTGACGATAGCTGCGGTGCTCATAGTTGGGGAGGAACAATCCATCCTCCCCAGATGCAGGGAGTGTTGATAGATGGAAGTGCTAATAGTTGGGGTGCTGATAGTTGGAGTACTGATAGTTGGGAGTGCTGATAGTTGGGAGTGCTGATAGTTATGGTGCCAATAGTTAGCGTGCTGATAGTTAGGTTTGCCAATAGTTGGGGTGGTGATAGTTGGGGTGCCGATAGCTGCGGTGCTCATTGTTGGGGTGCCAATAGTTGGGAGTGCTGATAGGTGGAAGTGCTAATAATTGCGGTGCTGATCGTTGGGGTGCCAATAGTTGGGGTGCTGATAGTTGGGAGTGCTGATAGCTGGGAGTGTTGATAGATGGAAATGCTAATAATTGGGGTGTCGATAGTTGGGAGTGTTGATAGATGATAGTGCTAATAGTTGGCCTGCTGTTAGTTGGAGTACTGATAGTTGGGAGTGCTGATAGTTGGGGTGCCAAAAGTTAGCGTGCTGATAGTTGGGGGTGCTGATAGTTGGGGGTGCTGATCGTTGATGGTGCTGATCGTTGGGGAGATGGGTTATATGAAGGAACAATGGCGCCTGATCATCTTTTTTCCCTTCTCTGTCCTTCCATGGTGCCAGGAACAAAGCTGTCTCTGAATTCCTCTCTTTCTCTGGATGGTTTGTTGGCCAATGTCAGTCGCACCGAGTACTATCGCTATTTGGGCTCTCTGACCACCCCAACATGTGATGAGGCCGTAGTGTGGACCGTCTTCAAAAATCCCATCTATGTCCCTCGCACGGTGGTAAGTCATCTTTTTCCTCTGACTCTTGCTCCATTAGTGACATGTCCACCCATGGCTCCCCCACCCCCTTCCTCCATTCCCAGATCTTATTCCTATGGCTTTTCCCTGAGTGGTGTCCACTCTACACTCCAAAGTATACAGCCACTCCTTCCCGTATTCTCTGTCACTTCGTTGTCCACGCCTGAATTACAGCATGGGGAGCAGTTCCTGAACTGCTTTTTCTTGTTGAAACCCTCAACTAAACATATATTATTAAAGCAGAGGCCCCCGGATTGTGCAGAACATCACCTTGTCTGATGGATAAGATGGCAGGAATCTCATTGAGGATTAAGGGGTTCTTCCCTGGACGTAGGACCAGCGTGGTCCCATCTCTTATCAGTTAGTTCTCTTTTTTTTGTGAATCCCGGTGATGTTCTGTGAAATCCAATGTCTACTGTTCTTCATCTATAAACATTGGTTGACAGGACAGGTCCTCTTCCCCGGTTCCTCCTTATGGCTTTCCCTTTCCTGATGCTGACTGATTTCCTCGGCCCAATATTATGGGACGCCGAGCACTGCTAGAGCCCATCAGTTCTAAGGCCCGGTTCACACCTATGGCGTTTACTTTACATCCATTTCTGCAGTGCTTTTTGTGGTGAGGTTTGCGTTTTTGGTGTGTTTTTTAGGCCAATTTGTTGTTGGGCAGATTAAAAATGGCAAAAACACGACAAAAATGTGGCAAAAACACAGCAGCTGAAAAAAGCATAGATGCGAACATGTCCCATAAGAAATCATGTTAAAGGACTATAATGCGTTTGTGCAGAAAGCACAAAAAAACGCATAGGTGTGAACCACGCCTAATGTCCAAATGTTTCCATTTTCTGGTGTCGCGCTAAGCAGCGAGTCGGATGTGCTGATGACAGGTGCTCTGTCTCTCCTTCTGTACAATCCAATTTCTGCTCTCTCCTTGTAGATTCCTCCAGTGTAGATGCCTACACTGTCCTCATCTATGAAAGCCACAGTTTGGTCAGACTGGAGGTTTTGGGGTCACTTGGGGCCCTTTAATCCTTTTTCATGGTCAGTTTATTTAGAGATGAGAATCCTTCTCTGTGTAATTGATATATAAATGATTCTTTTGGAGGAGGATTATTCAGTAGAAGGTCCCCATGAGAAGGATCATCTGGTAAGCAGTAATGAATCTATGTGCGCATAGCCAGAGCAGCACCATCAGTGCCAGGAAAAGGTCATCAGGTGCACAGGGCAACTGTCCCTCCTGCCCACCCCTTGTTCCGGCCCGAGCACCATCCCCCTTCTATGTAAGAAATGACAATATCGCTTATTGTTCCTCCGCAGGTACAAGCTTTCCCAACTTCTCTCAACTACAATATGTCAGGTAACCTGGAGCCAATGGTGAACAATTTCCGCCCTCCTCAGCCTCTCAACGGCCGGCAGGTCCAGATGTCCTTCAAGATGTCGTCATCCGGGAGCACCGTCCAGTCCAGCGGCATCCTGTGTGCCTCACTGCTGCTCCTCTACCAGGGGATGGCTAGCAATGTCCTCTGCTGAAATCTTTTACTTCAAACAAGGATGGACACCTCTAATTTCTGCCCTAGCTATGGGTGGACACCTCTGTCCATGGGGCTTTGGTGATTCAGCTATGGGTGGTTACCTCTAATGTCTGTCCATGGGGATTGTGTGATTCAGCTATTGGTGGTTACCTCTAATGTCTGTCCATGGGGATTGGGTGATTCAGCTATTGGTGGTTACCTCTAATGTCTGTCCATGGGGATTGGGTGATTCAGCTATGGGTGGACACCTCTGTCTGTCCATGGGGATTGGGTGATTCAGCTATGGGTGGACACCTCTGTCTGTCCATGGGGATTGGGTGCTTCAGCTATGGGTGGACACCTCTGTCTGTCCATGGGGATTGGGTGCTTCAGCTATGGGTGGATACCTCTGTCTGTCCATGGGGATTGGGTGATTCAGCTATGGGTGGACACCTCTAATGTCTGTCCATGGGGCTTTGGTGATTCAGCTATGGGTGGTTACCTCTAATGTCTGTCCATGGGGATTGGGTGATTCAGCTATGGGTGGACACCTCTGTCTGTCCATGGGGATTGGGTGATTCAGCTATGGGTGGACACCTCTAATGTCTGTCCATGGGGATTGTGTGATTCAGCTATGGGTGGTTACCTCTAATGTCTGTCCATGGGGATTGGGTGATTCAGCTATGGGTGGACACCTCTGTCTGTCCATGGGGATTGTGTGATTCAGCTATGGGTGGACACCTCTAATGTCTGTCCATGGGGATTGTGTGATTCAGCTATGGGTGGTTACCTCTAATGTCTGTCCATGGGGATTGGGTGATTCAGCTATGGGTGGTTACCTCTAATGTCTGTCCATGGGGATTGGGCGATTCAGCTATGGGTGGTTACCTCTAATGTCTGTCCATGGGGATTGGGCGATTCAGCTATGGGTGGACACCTCTAATGTCTGTCCATGGGGCTTTGGTGATTCAGCTATGGGTGGACACCTCTAATGTCTGTCCATGGGGATTGGGTGATTCAGCTATGGGTGGACACCTCTAATGTCTGTCCATGGGGATTGGGTGCTTCAGCTATGGGTGGACACCTCTGTCTGTCCATGGGGATTGGGTGCTTCAGCTATGGGTGGACACCTCTGTCTGTCCATGGGGATTGGGTGATTCAGCTATGGGTGGACACCTCTAATGTCTGTCCATGGGGCTTTGGTGATTCAGCTATGGGTGGTTACCTCTAATGTCTGTCCATGGGGATTGGGTGATTCAGCTATGGGTGGACACCTCTGTCTGTCCATGGGGATTGGGTGATTCAGCTATGGGTGGACACCTCTAATGTCTGTCCATGGGGATTGGGTGATTCAGCTATGGGTGGTTACCTCTAATGTCTGTCCATGGGGATTGGGTGATTCAGCTATGGGTGGACACCTCTGTCTGTCCATGGGGATTGGGTGATTCAGCTATGGGTGGACACCTCTAATGTCTGTCCATGGGGATTGGGTGATTCAGCTATGGGTGGTTACCTCTAATGTCTGTCCATGGGGATTGGGTGATTCAGCTATGGGTGGTTACCTCTAATGTCTGTCCATGGGGATTGGGCGATTCAGCTATGGGTGGTTACCTCTAATGTCTGTCCATGGGGATTGGGCGATTCAGCTATGGGTGGACACCTCTAATGTCTGTCCATGGGGCTTTGGTGATTCAGCTATGGGTGGACACCTCTAATGTCTGTCCATGGAGCTCGGGTGCTTCAGCTATGGGTGGACACCTCTAATGTCTGTCCATGGAGCTCGGGTGATTCAGCTATGGGTGGACACCTCTAATGTCTGTCCATGGAGCTCGGGTGCTTCAGCTATGAGTGGACACCTCTAATGTCTGTTCATTGGGCTCGGGGGATTCAGCTATGGGTGGTACACCTCCTAAATTTTGGGCTGTGAAACTTCCCCCACCTGTCACACCCTGACCAGCTGCAGAGGGGTGAAGACCACTAAAATCCATAGACATTGGAAGAAGAAAAAAAAATAACTCCATCCCTGTTTCCACCTAGAACTGAAACATGTTTTGTTAGATCGGCCCTTTAATGAAACAGATATGAGTAAATGAACGTTGCCCCTTCTGTATTGTCCCATGGCTGAAGACAAATTTAACACCATGTATGATAATGTAATTTTCTTTGTATGTGGGAGCCAAATAAAGTCGTTAATTTCAATAGATTATTTAAATCTGGCAATAAACGCATTGTGTGTAATTGTGTGAGATTTAGGGTACCACTGCAGCATTAAAAATCTGCCATCATAGATCACATCACAATACCACACCAGAGGTCACAGGGCATCACAGCACCTCACCAGAGGTCACAGGGCATCACAACATCTCACCATAGGTCACAGGGCATCACAACATCTCACCATAGGTCACAGGGCATCACAGCACCTCACCAGAGGTCAGAGGGCATCACAGCACCTCACCAGAGGTCACAGGGCATCACAGCACCTCACCAGAGGTCACAGGGCATCACAGCACCTCACCAGAGGTCACAGGACATCACAACATCTCACCAGAGGTCACAGGGCATCACAACATCTCACCATAGGTCACAGGGCATCACAACATCTCACCATAGGTCACAGGGCATCACAACATCTCACCATAGGTCACAGGGCATCACAACATCTCACCATAAGTCACAGGATATCACAGCACCTCACCAGAGGTCAGAGGATATCACAACATCTCACCATAGGTCACAGGACATCACAACATCTCACCAGAGGTCACAGGACATCAGAACTTCTTAATAGAGGTCACAGGACAGCACAACATCTAACCAGAGGTCACGGGGCATCACAACGCCTCACCAGAGGTCACAGGGCATGACAACATCTTAATAGAGGTCACAGAACAGCACAACTTCTTAATATAGATCACAGGGCATCACAACACCTCACCAGAGGTCACATAACAGCACAACATCTAACCAGAGGTCACATAACAGCACAACATCTCACCATAGGTCACAGGACATCACAACATCTCACCAGAGGTCAGAGGATATCACAACATATCACCATAGGTCACAGGACATCACAACATCTCACCATAGGTCACAGGACATCACAACATCTCACCAGAAGTCACAGGACAACACAACATCTCACCATAGGTCACAGGACATCACAACATCTCACCAGAGGTCACAGGACATCAGAACTTCTTAATAGAGGTCACAGGACAGCACAACATCTAACCAGAGGTCACGGGGCATCACAACGCCTCACCAGAGGCCACAGGGCATGACAACATCTTAATAGAGGTCACAGAACAGCACAACTTCTTAATAGAGGTCACAGAACATCACAACATCTAACCAGAGGTCACAGAACATCACAACATCTCACCAGAGGTCACAGGACATCACAGCACCTCACCAGAGGTCACAGGGCATCACAGCACCTCACCAGAGGTCACAGGGCATCACAGCACCTCACCAGAGGTCACAGGGCATCACAGCACCTCACCAGAGGTCACAGGGCATCACAGCACCTCACCAGAGGTCACAGGACATCACAACATCTCACCAGAGGTCACAGGGCATCACAACATCTCACCATAGGTCACAGGGCATCACAACATCTCACCATAGGTCACAGGGCATCACAACATCTCACCATAGGTCACAGGGCATCACAACATCTCACCATAAGTCACAGGATATCACAGCACCTCACCAGAGGTCAGAGGATATCACAACATCTCACCATAGGTCACAGGACATCACAACATCTCACCAGAGGTCACAGGACATCAGAACTTCTTAATAGAGGTCACAGGACATCACAACATCTAACCAGAGGTCACGGGGCATCACAACGCCTCACCAGAGGCCACAGGGCATCACAACATCTTAATAGAGGTCACAGAACAGCACAACTTCTTAATATAGATCACAGGGCATCACAACACCTCACCAGAGGTCACATAACAGCACAACATCTAACCAGAGGTCACATAACAGCACAACATCTCACCAGAGGTCACATAACAGCACAACATATCACCATAGGTCACAGGACATCACAACATCTCACCATAGGTCACAGGACATCACAACATCTCACCATAGGTCACAGGACATCACAACATCTCACCAGAGGTCACAGAACAGCACAACTTCTTAATAGAGGTCACAGGGCATCACAACACCTCACCAGAGGTCACAGAACATCACAACATCTCACTAGAGGTTACAGAATATCACAACATCTTACCAGAGGTTATAGGACATCAGCACAATTCACCAGAGCTCACAGAACAGGACAACATCTCACCAAAGGTCACAGGACATCAAAACATCTCACCAGAGGTCACAGGACATCAAAACATCTCACCAGAGGTCACAGGACATCAAAACATCTCACCAGAGGTCACAGGACATCAAAACATTTCACCAAAGGTCACAGGACATCAAAACATCTCACCAGAGGTCACAGGACATCAAAACATCTCACCAGAGGTCACAGGACATCAAAACATCTCACCAGAGGTCACAGGACATCAAAACATCTCACCAGAGGTCACAGGACATCACAACATCTCACCAGAGGTAACAGAAATACACAACATCTCTACAGCGGTCACAGGACATGTGCACAGTCATGTTGGAACAGGAAGGGGCCATCCCCAAACTGTTCCCACAAAGCTGGGAGCATGAAATTGTCCAAAATGTCTTGGTATGCTGACACCTTAGGAGTTCCCTTCACTGTAAAGAATGGGCCAAGCCCAACCCCTGAAAAACAACCCCCACACCATAATCCCCCCTCCCCCAAATGATTTGGACCAGTGCACAAAGCAAGATCCATAAAGACAAGGATGAGCGAATTTGAGGTGGAGAAACTTGACTGGCCTACACAGAGTCCTGACCTCAACCCCATAGAACACCTTTGGGATGAATTAGAGTGGAGACTGTGAGCCAGGCCTTCTCCTCCAACATCAGTGCCTGACCTCACAAATGTGCCTCTAGAAGAACGATCAAACATTCCCATGGACACCCTCCTAAACCTTGTGGACGGCCTTCCCAAAAGAGTTGAAGTTGTTATAGCTGCAAAGGGCGGAGCCAACTCAATATTGAACCCTCCGGACTAAGACTGGGATGTCATTAAAGTTCATGTAAAGGCAGGCTTCCCAATACTTTTGACAATATCATTTATACTGTATATACAGACATGCATGTGTGTTTGAGTTTACCAAGGAACATCTGTGAAGTTATGAGAGCCGATAACTCGCTCATCGATTGAACCTCGCTGAATCTAGGACATTACAAGTATTCTTCCCTTCCAACTCTTTATTTCTCGGTTTTATTATCTCTTTGTAACTTCCTTTTTCTGTAAATATTTTATTTGCACCAATTTGACCTTTTCACGATTAAACCTGATTCTGAAAAGCGTTAGCCTTGTCGCCAAGCTTTTAATGCAAAGTGTCTCTTGAAGAGCGCTACTTTATATTATAATCCTCTGAATATCCGGTCTGTGGGGGCGGTGTGCGTTACCGACGGTTATTCTACAATCATAGTTGGTCTTGCTAAGATTGGGAGTTTCCTCCTTCTCTGTCAGAAGAGGCTGGTAGTAGCTCAAAGGGTTAAATAGCATAGCCCAGTGACAATGACTCTGAGGCTGCTGGCGCCCAGATTGGGTCCCGCAAGCTGGAAAATCCTTGTGCCGGGTGCAGCTGAGTGGCATTGTTACATAAGTGACAGCACAGTGTGAGATTGGCCAGTCCTTTGCCAAGTTGGTGAGGAGGACAGGGATCTGATCCCCACATTATCACAGAAAGGACTTGAGAACTGTAGCTGGGGACAGCAGGCTGGGACTCGGGGGTAGTACACACGGCATCAATAAGAGCCAAATCCACCTTTCGTAATTCTGAGGTGACGGGAAGGCTGGGACTCGGGGGTAGTACACACGGCATCAATAAGAGCCAAATCCACCTTTCGTAATTCTGAGGTGACGGGAAGGCTGGGACTCGGGGGTAGTACACACGGCATCAATAAGAGCCAAATCCACCTTTCGTAATTCTGAGGTGACGGGAGGACATTGTGATGCCTCAAGGACAAGGAGACCAGGAATCCGAGTCAATGATGGTCACCTGGTCTGTCCCGAGGTCTCAGGAAGTTCAGAGGTTGCTTCTACAGGTGATGGGGCCCCTTAGGGCTCCTGTGCGATGCATATGGCCAAAGTCTTGAGTGGACATGGAGGTCCCTGACAACCCATTAGGGGGGCTGGGGCTCACCACACAGACACAAAAGTGACCCAGATGATGCAGAGCAAATAGCCATAGGGTGACTACATTCACGGGTCACTGTATTCTAGGTATCGATTCCCTCAGAGGATATCAGGTAGACGCCCTTAGAACCCATAGGAGATTACTGGGGTCACCTGTCTATCTGCAGACATATTGCATTGAAGTAACAGCATTGGAACAAAGGGCGGGGCCAGGCCTTTGATACTCACACACCCCGGCAGATGGTGCTGCTGAGGGTCAGGTGGCCGGAGGTAACCAGGTCAATAGGGGGGGGGGTCACCAAGAACAGAGCACAAGCAGCAGCGGTATGGTGCTTCCTCTACACTGAATGGTGGCAAACCATGAAGATCACAAGCAATACACTACATCCAGCGGATTTAGGAATCCAACATCATGATACAACTGGTCAAACCATGATACAGGACCACTTCAGAACTTCTACATTGTGATACGACTGGTCCAATCATGATACAGGACCACTTCAGACCTTCTATATTGTGATACGACTGGTCCAATCATGATACAGGACCACTTCAGAACTTCTACATTGTGATACGACTGGTCAAACCATGATACAGGACCACTTCAGAACTTCTATATTGTGATACAACTGGTCCAATCATGATACAGGACCACTTCAGAACTTCTACATTGTGATACGACTGGCCAAACCATGATACAGGACCACTTCAGAACTTCTATATTGTGATACAAATGGTCCAATCATGATACAGGACCACTTCAGAACTTCTACATTGTGATACGACTGGTCAAACCATGATACAGGACCACTTCAGAACTTCTATATTGTGATACGACTGGTTAAACCATGATACAGGACCACTTCAGAACTTCTATATTGTGATACGACTGGTCCAATCATGATACATGACCACTTCAGAACTTCTATATTGTGATACGACTGGTCCAATCATGATACAGGACCACTTCAGACCTTCTATATTGTGATACGACTGGTCAAACCATGATACAGGACCACTTCAGAACTTCTACATTGTGATACGACTGGTCAAACCATGATACAGGACCACTTCAGAACTTCTATATTGTGATACGACTGGTCAAACCATGATACAGGACCACTTCAGAACTTCTATATTGTGATACGACTGGTTAAACCATGATACAGGACCACTTCAGAACTTCTATATTGTGATACGACTGGTCCAATCATGATACATGACCACTTCAGAACTTCTATATTGTGATACGACTGGTCCAATCATGATACAGGACCACTTCAGACCTTCTATATTGTGATACGACTGGTCAAACCATGATACAGGACCACTTCAGAACTTCTATATTGTGATACGACTGGTCAAACCATGATACAGGACCACTTCAGAACTTCTATATTGTGATACGACTGGTCAAACCATGATACAGGACCACTTCAGAACTTCTATATTGTGATACGACTGGTCAAACCATGATACAGGACCACTTCAGACCTTCTATATTGTGATACGACTGGTCAAACCATGATACAGGACCACTTCAGAACTTCTACATTGTGATACGACTGGTCAAACCATGATACAGGACCACTTCAGAACTTCTATATTGTGATACGACTGGTCAAACCATGATACAGGACCACTTCAGAACTTCTATATTGTGATACGACTGGTCAAACCATGATACAGGACCACTTCAGAACTTCTATATTGTGATACGACTGGTCCAATCATGATACATGACCACTTCAGAACTTCTATATTGTGATACGACTGGTCCAATCATGATACAGGACCACTTCAGACCTTCTATATTGTGATACGACTGGTCAAACCATGATACAGGACCACTTCAGAACTTCTATATTGTGATACGACTGGTCAAACCATGATACAGGACCACTTCAGAACTTCTATATTGTGATACGACTGGTCAAACCATGATACAGGACCACTTCAGAACTTCTATATTGTGATACGACTGGTTAAACCATGATACAGGACCACTTCAGACCTTCTATATTGTGATACGACTGGTCCAATCATGATACAGGACCACTTCAGACCTTCTATATTGTGATACGACTGGTCAAACCATGATACAGGGCCACTTCAGAACTTCTATATTGTGATACGACTGGTCAAACCATGATACAGGACCACTTCAGAACTTCTATATTGTGATACGACTGGTCCAATCATGATACATGACCACTTCAGAACTTCTATATTGTGATACGACTGGTCCAATCATGATACATGACCACTTCAGAACTTCTATATTGTGATACGACTGGTCAAACCATGATACAGGACCACTTCAGAACTTCTACATTGTGATACGACTGGTCAAACCATGATACAGGACCACTTCAGAACTTCTACATTGTGATACGACTGGTCAAACCATGATACAGGACCACTTCAGAACTTCTATATTGTGATACGACTGGTCCAATCATGATACATGACCACTTCAGAACTTCTATATTGTGATACGACTGGTCCAATCATGATACAGGACCACTTCAGACCTTCTATATTGTGATACGACTGGTCAAACCATGATACAGGACCACTTCAGAACTTCTACATTGTGATACGACTGGTCAAACCATGATACAGGACCACTTCAGAACTTCTATATTGTGATACGACTGGTCAAACCATGATACAGGACCACTTCAGAACTTCTATATTGTGATACGACTGGTTAAACCATGATACAGGACCACTTCAGAACTTCTATATTGTGATACGACTGGTCCAATCATGATACATGACCACTTCAGAACTTCTATATTGTGATACGACTGGTCCAATCATGATACAGGACCACTTCAGACCTTCTATATTGTGATACGACTGGTCAAACCATGATACAGGACCACTTCAGAACTTCTATATTGTGATACGACTGGTCAAACCATGATACAGGACCACTTCAGAACTTCTATATTGTGATACGACTGGTCAAACCATGATACAGGACCACTTCAGAACTTCTATATTGTGATACGACTGGTCAAACCATGATACAGGACCACTTCAGACCTTCTATATTGTGATACGACTGGTCAAACCATGATACAGGACCACTTCAGAACTTCTACATTGTGATACGACTGGTCAAACCATGATACAGGACCACTTCAGAACTTCTATATTGTGATACGACTGGTCAAACCATGATACAGGACCACTTCAGAACTTCTATATTGTGATACGACTGGTTAAACCATGATACAGGACCACTTCAGAACTTCTATATTGTGATACGACTGGTCCAATCATGATACATGACCACTTCAGAACTTCTATATTGTGATACGACTGGTCCAATCATGATACAGGACCACTTCAGACCTTCTATATTGTGATACGACTGGTCAAACCATGATACAGGACCACTTCAGAACTTCTATATTGTGATACGACTGGTCAAACCATGATACAGGACCACTTCAGAACTTCTATATTGTGATACGACTGGTCAAACCATGATACAGGACCACTTCAGAACTTCTATATTGTGATACGACTGGTTAAACCATGATACAGGACCACTTCAGACCTTCTATATTGTGATACGACTGGTCCAATCATGATACAGGACCACTTCAGACCTTCTATATTGTGATACGACTGGTCAAACCATGATACAGGGCCACTTCAGAACTTCTATATTGTGATACGACTGGTCAAACCATGATACAGGACCACTTCAGAACTTCTATATTGTGATACGACTGGTCCAATCATGATACATGACCACTTCAGAACTTCTATATTGTGATACGACTGGTCCAATCATGATACATGACCACTTCAGAACTTCTACATTGTGATACGACTGGTCAAACCATGATACAGGACCACTTCAGAACTTCTACATTGTGATACGACTGGTCAAACCATGATACAGGACCACTTCAGAACTTCTACATTGTGATACGACTGATCCAATACAGGACTACTTCAGGGTTTCTATATGATCATAAACGTTATCATGACACAACTGACAGGATATCTATATAATAATAATGATATATAATATAAGGGATGGCTGATCTGATCAGGACACAGGATATTTTTAGGCCATCTATACAGTGCCTTAAAAAAGTATTCATACCCCTTGAAATTCCCCACATTTTGTTACAACCAAAAACGTAAATGTATTTTATTGGGAATTTATGTGATGGACCAACACAAAGTGGCACATAATTGTGAAGTGGAAGGAAAATGATAAATGATACAAATAAATATGTGAAAAGTGTGGGGGGGGGGGCATTTGTATGGCGCCCCCTTTACTCTGATACCCCTAACTAAAATCTAGAGGAACCAATTGCCTTCAGAAGTCATCTAATTAGTAAATAGAGTCCACCTGTGTGTCATTTAATCTCAGTATAAACACAGCTGTTCCGTGAAGCCCTCAGAGGTTTGTTAGAGAACCTTAGTGAACAAACAGCATCATGAAGGCCAAGGAACACACCAGACAGGTCAGGGATAAAGTTGTGGAGAAGTATAAAGCAGGGTTAGGTTATAAAGAAATCTCCCAAGCTTTGACCATCTCACGGAGCTCTGTTCAATCCATCATCGGAAAATGGAAAGAGTATGGCACAACTGCAAACCTACCAAGACATGGCCGTCCACCTAAACTGACCAGCCGGGCAAGGAGAACATTCATCAGAGAAGAGCCAAGAGGTCCATGGTAACTCTGGAGGAGCTGCAGAGATCCACAGCTCAGGTGGGAGAATCTGTCCACAGGACAACTATTAGTCGTGTTCTCCACAAATCTGCCCTTTATGGAAGAGTGACAAGAAGAAAGACATTGGAGAAAGAAAGTCATAAGAAGTCCTGTTTGTAGTTTGTGAGAAGCCATGTGGAGGACACAGCAAACATGTGGAAGAAGGTGATCTGGTCACATGAGACCAAAATTCAACTTTATGGCCTAAAAGTAAAACGCTATGTGTGGGGAAAACTAACACTGCACATCACCCTGAACACACCATCCCCACCGTGAAACATGGTGGTGGCAGCATCATGTGGTGGGGATGGTTTTCTTCAGCAGGGACAGGGAAGCTGGTCAGAGTTGATGGGAAGATGGATGGAGACAAATACAGGACAATCTTAGAAGAAAACCTGTTAGAGTCTATAAAAGACTTGAGACTGGGGGGAGGTTCACCTTCCAGCAGGACAACGACCCGAAACATCCAGCCAGAGCTACAATGGAATGGTTTAGATCAAAGCATATTCATGTGTTAGAATGGCCCAGTCACAGTCCAGACCTAAATCACATTGAGAATCTGTGGCAAGACTTGAAAATTGCTGATCACAGACGCTCTCCATCCAATCTGACAGAGCTTGAGATATTTTACAAAGAAGAATGGGCAGAAATGTCCTCTCTAGATGTGCAAAGCTGGTAGAGACACCCCCAAAAAGACTTGTAGAGAAAGGGGGTTCTACAAAGTATTGACTCCGGGGGGGGGGGGGGGGGCGCCATACAAATGCCCCTCCCCCCACACTTTTCACATATTTATTTGTATCATTTATCATTTTCCTTCCTCCTCACAATTATGTGACACTTTGTGTTGGTCCATCACATAAAATCCCAATAAAATACATTTACATTTTTGGTTGTAACAAAATGTGGAGAGAAGTGGCAATGCACAGAAGATACACAGCCCGGGGGGGGAGACGGGGGATGGGAAGACCTCCCAGAGACGGAAGTTGGGGTGCAGGATGGGAAATGGCAATGCACAGAAGATACACAGCCCGGGGGGGAGAGATGGGGGATGGGAAGACCTCCCAGAGATGGAAGTTGGGGTGCAGGATGGGAAATGGCAATGCACAGAAGATACACAGCCCGGGGGGGAGAGATGGGGGATGGGAAGACCTCCCAGAGATGGAAGTTGGGGTGCAGGATGGGAAATGGCAATGCACAGAAGATACACAGCCCAGGGGGTGGCAGGCGAACAGACGGGGGATAAGAAGACCTCCCAGAGACGGAAGTTGGGGTGCCTGGGTGGGAGATGGCAATGCACAGAAGATACACAGCCCGGGGGGGGGGGGGATAAGAAGACCTTCCAGAGATGGAAGTTGGGGTGCCTGGGGGTGGGAGATGGCAATGCACAGAAGATACACAGCCCAGGGGGTGGGACAGACGGGGGATGGGAAGACCTCCCAGAGATGGAAGTTGGGGTGCCGGATGGGAAATGGCGAAGCACAGAAGATACGTAGCGTGGGGGGGACAGATGGGGGATGGGAAGACCTCCCAGAGATGGAAGTTGGGGTGCTGGGTGGGAAATGGCAATGCACAGAAGATACACAGCCCGGGGGGGGGGGGGATGGGAAGACCTCCCAGAGATGGAAGTTGGGGGTGCCGGATGGGAAATGGCGAAGCACAGAAGATACGTAGCGTGGGGGGGACAGATGGGGGATGGGAAGACCTCCCAGAGATGGAAGTTGGGGTGCTGGGTGGGAAATGGCAATGCACAGAAGATACACAGCCCAGGGGGGGGGGGAGATGGGAAGACCTCCCAGAGATGGAAGTTGGGGTGCCAGATGGGAAATGGCGAAGCACAGAAGATACGTAGCGTGGGGGGGACAGACGGGGGATGGGAAGACCTCCCAGAGATGGAAGTTGGGGTGCTGGATGGGAAATGGCAATGCACAGAAGATACACAGCCTGGGGGGGGGGGATAGATGGGGGATGGGAAGACCTCCCAGAGATGGAAGTTGGGGTGCCGGATGGGAAATGGCAATGCACAGAAGATACGTAGCGTGGGGGGGACAGATGGGGGATGGGAAGACCTCCCAGAGATGGAAGTTGGGGTGCTGGATGGGAAATGGCAATGCACAGAAGATACACAGCCTGGGGGGGGGGGATAGATGGGGGATGGGAAGACCTCCCAGAGATGGAAGTTGGGGTGCCGGATGGGAAATGGCAATGCACAGAAGATACGTAGCGTGGGGGGGACAGATGGGGGATGGGAAGACCTCCCAGAGATGGAAGTTGGGGTGCTGGATGGGAAATGGCAATGCACAGAAGATACACAGCCTGGGGGGGGGGGATAGATGGGGGATGGGAAGACCTCCCAGAGATGGAAGTTGGGGTGCCGGATGGGAAATGGCAATGCACAGAAGATACGTAGCGTGGGGGGGACAGATGGGGGATGGGAAGACCTCCCAGAGATGGAAGTTGGGGTGCTGGGTGGGAGATGGCAACGCACAGAAGATACACAGCCCAGGGGGGGATGGGAAGACCTCCCAGAGATGGAAGTTGGGGTGCCAGATGGGAAATGGCGAAGCAAAGATATGTAGCGTGGGGGGGGGGCAGATGGGGGATGGGAAGACCTCCCAGAGATGGAAGTTGGGGTGCCGGGTGGGAAATGGCAATGCACAGAAGATACACAGCCCAGGGGGGGGGGATGGGAAGACCTCCCAGAGATGGAAGTTGGGGTGCCAGATGGGAAATGGCGAAGCAAAGATATGTAGCGTGGGGGGGCAGATGGGGGATGGGAAGACCTCCCAGAGATGGAAGTTGGGGTGCCGGATGGGAAATGGTGAAGCAAAGATACGTAGCGTGGGAGGGGACAGATGGGGGATGGGAAGACCTCCCAGAGATGGAAGTTGGGGAGCCGGGTGGGAGATGGCAACGCACAGAAGATACACAGCCCAGGGGGGGGGATGGGAAGACCTCCCAGAGATGGAAGTTGGGGTGCCAGATGGGAAATGGCGAAGCAAAGATATGTAGCGTGGGGGGGGCAGATGGGGGATGGGAAGACCTCCCAGAGATGGAAGTTGGGGTGCCGGGTGGGAAATGGCAATGCACAGAAGATACACAGCCCAGGGGGGGATGGGAAGACCTCCCAGAGATGGAAGTTGGGGTGCCAGATGGGAAATGGCGAAGCAAAGATATGTAGCGTGGGGGGGGGAGGCAGATGGGGGATGGGAAGACCTCCCAGAGATGGAAGTTGGGGTGCCGGATGGGAAATGGTGAAGCAAAGATACATAGCATGGGAGGGGACAGATGGGGGATGGGAAGACCTCCCAGAGATGGAAGTTGGGGTGCCGGGTGGGAAATGGCAATGCACAGAAGATACACAGCCCAGGGGGGGGGGGATGGGAAGACCTCCCAGAGATGGAAGTTGGGGTGCCAGATGGGAAATGGCGAAGCAAAGATATGTAGCGGGAGGGGGGCAGATGGGGGATGGGAAGACCTCCCAGAGATGGAAGTTGGGGTGCCAGATGGGAAATGGCGAAGCAAAGATACGTAGCGTGGGGGGGGACAGATGGGGGATGGGAAGACCTCCCAGAGATGGAAGTTGGGGTGCCGGATGGGAAATGGCAATGCACAGAAGATACACAGCCCAGGGGGGATGGGAAGACCTCCCAGAGATGGAAGTTGGGGTGCCAGATGGGAAATGGCGAAGCAAAGATACGTAGCGTGGGAGGGGACAGATGGGGGATGGGAAGACCTCCCAGAGATGGAAGTTGGGGTGCCGGATGGGCAATGGCAATGCACAGAAGATACGTATTGTGGGGGGGACAGATGGGGGATGGGAAGACCTCCCAGAGATGGAAGTTGGGGTGCCGGATGGGAAATGGCAATGCACAGAAGATACGTAGCGTGGGGGGGACAGATGGGGGATGGGAAGACCTCCCAGAGATGGAAGTTGGGGTGCCAGATGGAAAATGGCGAAGCAAAGATATGTAGCGTGGGGGGGGGGGGCAGATGGGGGATGGGAAGACCTCCCAGAGATGGAAGTTGGGGTGCCGGATGGGAAATGGCGAAGCAAAGATACGTAGCGTGGGAGGGGACAGATGGGGGATGGGAAGACCTCCCAGAGATGGAAGTTGGGGTGCCGGATGGGCAATGGCAATGCACAGAAGATACGTATTGTGGGGGGGGACAGATGGGGGATGGGAAGACCTCCCAGAGATGGAAGTTGGGGTGCCAGATGGAAAATGGCGAAGCAAAGATATGTAGCGTGGGGGGGGGGGGGGCAGATGGGGGATGGGAAGACCTCCCAGAGATGGAAGTTGGGGTGCCGGATGGGAAATGGCAATGCACAGAAGATACGTATTGTGGGGGGGGACAGATGGGGGATGGGAAGACCTCCCAGAGATGGAAGTTGGGGTGCCGGATGGGAAATGGCAATGCACAGAAGATACGTATTGTGGGGGGGACAGATGGGGGATGGGAAGACCTCCCAGAGATGGAAGTTGGGGTGCCGGGTGGGAAATGGCAATGCACAGAAGATACACAGCCCAGGGGGGATAGATGGGGGATGGGAAGACCTCCCAGAGATGGAAGTTGGGGTGCCAGATGGGAAATGGCGAAGCAAAGATATGTAGCGTGAGGGGGGCAGATGGGGGATGGGAAGACCTCCCAGAGATGGAAGTTGGGGTGCAGGATGGGAAATGGCAAAGCACAGAAGATACACAGCCCGGGGGGGTGGCGGGCGAACAGACGGGGGATAGGAAGACCTCCCAGAGATGGAAGTTGGGGTGCCTGGGTGGGAGATGGCAATGCACAGAAGATACACAGCCCGGGGGGGGATGGGAAGACCTCCCAGAGATGGAAGTTGGGGTGCTGGATGGGAAATGGCGAAGCACAGAAGATACGTAGCGTGGGGGGGACAGACGGGGGATGGGAAGACCTCCCAGAGATGGAAGATGGGGAGCAGGGTGGGAGATGGCAACGCACAGAAGATACACAGCCTGGGGGAGAGATGGGGGATGGGAAGACCTCCCAGAGATGGAAGTTGGGGTGCAGGATGGGAAATGGCAAAGCACAGAAGATACACAGCCCAGGGGGGTGGCGGGCGAACAGACGGGGGATAGGAAGACCTCCCAGAGATGGAAGTTGGGGTGCCTGGGTGGGAGATGGCAATGCACAGAAGATACACAGCCCAGGGGGGGGGGACAGACGGGGGATGGGAAGACCTCCCAGAGATGGAAGTTGGGGTGCCTGGGTGGGAGATGGCAATGCACAGAAGATACACAGCCCAGGGGGGGGACAGACGGGGGATGGGAAGACCTCCCAGAGATGGAAGTTGGGGTGCCGGGTGGCTCACTGATGGTACAGACACGGGAAGAAGTCCGGCGTTGATCACAGACGGTTCATTTGTCCACATTGTGACAGGTCCTGATTTTTCTACCCAGAATTCCACTCACTCACACAAATATAATGATTTTATTATGGACTCCTCTACAGACACGGATCAGAAGCCTGTCCAATCAGAAGACACCGTACCGTGTCACGTGATCCCTCCACACACAGTCACATGTAAACAATCGAGTGCAAAGCTGCTGTCCTCTTGCTTGCAGCCACTAGAGGGCGCCTTTCTCTTCCTGCACGTTGTCACTGGCTCCCCGCAAAGGCGGTCGCTCTGTCCTGTTGCTATGGAAACCTCTGGTCTTGCCCCGCCCCCTAGTCTGTGGTGGAAAGTCTCTGTGTCCCTCCTCGTCTCTCCATCCTCTTCGATTATCCAATCGTGGCCGGCCACTCCAGCCTCTCCCACCTCCCCTCCAGTGCTGGCCCTCTCGGTAATCCCTCTGCATTGGCTGGGCTTTGGCTCGGAGTCCCGCCCCCCTGTGATCACTGGTGAAAACATGATGCTTGGAGGTAACTGGGGGCGGAGCCTGTTCTTGGCATGACGTGGGGCCAGTCTGCTGGGCGGAGTCTTGTGCTTCATCCGGTACAAAGATGGCACCATCAGAGGGAGGGGCCTGAAAAGACACAGACTGGTAAAAACAAAAGGAGGGAGACCACACTTCCTGCAGACCCCCCACCACAGCCCCACTTCCTAGAGACTCCCCACTACCGCCCCGCTTCCTGGAGACCCCCTACATTGGTATCATGTACCCCAAACCTCTAGTCAGCCAATCAAATGTCTGTCTACACCCATCACTGAATGGCTCCTCCCCCAGCAGGTGTCACGCTTTGTCTATGAGGGAATCAGGCTCACCTCCTGAATACTGATGAAGAAACGATTCCTCTCCGCCTCCACGTCAATGATTCCTCCATTCACCATCTGCCGCTCGTAGATCTGCCGCAGATCCGCCTCCCGCTGTATGGTGCGCGAGTCCGGGACATACCGCTCCTGGGGGAGACAACACAGGATAATATGTCATATGGGGGAGGGGGGACCTACCTGTACTAATATGTCATGTGTCCGGGACATACCTGTACTAATATGTCATGTGTCCGGGACATACCGCTCCTGGGGGGGATAACACAGGATATTATGTCATATGGGGGTGGGGGGACCTACCTGTACTAATATGTCATGTGTCCGGGACAAGCCGCTCCTGGGGGGGGACAAGACAGGATATTATGTCATATGGGGGAGGGGGGACCTACCTGTACTAATATGTCATGTGCCCGGGACATACCGCTCCTGGGGGGAGACAACACAGGATAGTATGTCATATGGGGGAGGGGGGACCTACCTGTACTAATATGTCATGGGTCCAGGGTGTACCGCTCCTGGAGGGGTTGGGGAGAGACAATACTGGATAGTATGTCATATGGAGCTGGGGGGACCTACCTGTACTAATATGTTATGTTTCCAGGATGTACCGCTCCTGGGAGGGGGAGACATAATGGTATAGTATGTCATATGGGGGTACCTACCTGTACTAACATGTCATATGGGGGGTACCTACCCGTACTAATATGTCATATGGGGGGTACCTACCCGTACTAATATGTCATATAGGGGGTACCTACTCGTACTAATAGGTCATATGGGGGGTACCTATCCGTACTAATATGTCATATGGGGGGTACCTACCCGTACTAATATGTCATATAGGGGGTACCTACTCGTACTAATAGGTCATATGGGGGGTACCTATCCGTACTAATATGTCATATGGGGGGTACCTACCCGTACTAATATGTCATATAGGGGGTACCTACTCGTACTAATATGTCATATAGGGGGTACCTACTCGTACTAATAGGTCATATGGGGGGTACCTACCCATACTAATATGTCATATGGGGGGTACATACTGTAATGGAAAGGCTTCCCACACTCGGCTTGAGTGCTTCTGTCAGTAGCACCTTCACATTCTTCCACCTTCAGATATTACAGTCACATATTGTAACCAAGAACCAGTCAAGACTAGCTCAGTTACAGAACTGGAACATGGAATGTTTATTTGTACAAACTCACACCAGATATATAACACAGGAGGATATTCCCCCTCCTGATCATATATACCCCACAGGAGGACCTCCCCCTCCTGATCATATATACCCCACAGGAGGACCTCCCCCTCCTGATCATATATACCCCACAGGAGGACCCCCCCTTCTGATCATATATACCCCACAGGAGGACCCCCCCTTCTGATCATATATACCCCACAGGAGGACCTCCCCCTCCTGATCATATATACCCCACAGGAGGACCTCCCCCTCCTGATCATATATACCCCACAGGAGGACCTCCCCCTCCTGATCATATATACCCCACAGGAGGACCCCCCCTTCTGATCATATATACCCCACAGGAGGACCCCCCCTTCTGATCATATATACCCCACAGGAGTACCTCCCCCTCCTGATCATATTACCCCACAGGAGGACCCCCCCTTCTGATCATATATACCCCACAGGAGGACCTCCCCCTCCTGATCATATTACCCCACAGGAGGACCCCCCCTTCTGATCATATTACCCCACAGGAGGACCCCCCTCCTGATCATATATACCCCACAGGAGGACCTCCCCCTCCTGATCATATATACCCCACAGGAGGACCTCCCCCTCCTGATCATATTACCCCACAGGAGGACCTCCCCCTCCTGATCATATTACCCCACAGGAGGACCTCCCCCTCCTGATCATATTACCCCACAGGAGGACCTCCCCCTCCTGATCATATTACCCCACAGGAGGACCTCCCCCTCCTGATCATATTACCCTAACAATACAAACTGTAACCAAGAATATAATTACAACAACTGACATACTATAAACATTACGTTAATGAACCACCTGGATGACTCAGGTGTCTCATTGCAGGTCAGACTTGCCGGCTCCAAGCTCAGAAGGTACAATACATATTATCATAACTATAAACACAGAACCCCTTCAGAAAATAGCAGGAGACCCCAGTAGCAGACTGTCCGTCTCCTACACAGTTCCAGAGACCAATGTGGTCAGCTCTTTTAATGAACATGAATCAAACAAACCAGGAATAGTCTTTGTATATTTCCTTTGTATATTTCCTGGGAGATATGTGCTCTCTCCCTGGCCCATAGTCAGTGGGTAAGAGCCTTGCTCCTAGTCCTCTCCAGAAGCCCCTATCTTGATTAGGTCTGTCACATTTCTCCCCCATCAAAAGCCAACTAACAAGGTCCCAGACCTCCACCTGGTCTGGACATGCGTTAGTCGGGCAGAGTGAACTTACCTAGTCAGTCCACGTGATCTCCAGTCTTGGCTGCAAGGAATAGTTGTCATCAGTAGGTGTGGGGCAGAGGTCATTGAATCTGTCCGGCGGCCAGCGCTACAGGTAGGTGGTTTCTAATATTCTGGGGCTCGGTCTGCTGCTGGACAGAGGGGCCAATTGCCCCAGCTCCCTGAAGCTGTGGTGGCACTGTAGGTGCTGGGCAGTGGCCAGTGGCGCTCTGTCCTGTTGCCAGCGGTTCAGCTGGGAGTAGAAGCTTCACTACATCAGCTTGTCGCTGGGGAGGGAGACCCACTGCCTTGGCTCCCTGGAACTCTGCAGTTATTGCCGGTGCTGGGCAGAGGTCGGTAGCACTCTGCCATGTTGCCAGCACTTCCGCTGGGTTTGCATTCTCTCCCTGGAGCTCCTGAGGAGTGGATTGTTGTGTGCAGAGGCCAGTAGTGTTCTGCCCTGTTAGCGCTTCAGCTCTCACATCATCCGCTCCGGCTAACTGTTGGAGAGGAAAGACAGTTTCCTCCACTCTGGCTGACTGGGGAGGGAGGGAAGACGACAACCTCCTCTCCTTTCTCCCCCTGGATCCTGATCTGCTACTCGCGAGTGACCGCCACCGCCTCACCCTGGGCCTCTAGAACTGCCGCAAGTGTGGGGCAGAGATCTTGGACCTGCTGTCCGGTTGCCAGAGCTTCAGCTGGGTTGGTGTCATCATTCTGGGGTGCCATCTGCTGCTGGGACACCCTTTCTCTGGTACTGTCTCCCAGGTGCACGATTCCTTGTTGGGGAGGGCGAATGGCTGCTTCTCCTCCCTGCATCTCTGAAATCCACTGGGGAAAAAGAACCACCACCTTCTCACCTCGGGCCTCCGAAACTGCCACGGGTGTGGAGCAGGAGTCTGCAGTACTCTGTCCTGCTGCCAGCACTTCTGCTGGGTGTTCGCTAGGTGGTTCCCCTCTACAGAAAAGTAAATGAAATCCCCAGTCTCTGGCATTGCTGAAAGTCCAAGGCATGGGCTGGTGGCCCTTGGGCCCAGTGCCAACACTTTGGCAGGTGACTCATTATCCATACCATCCTCTAATGAAAAGTCAATTAAATCCAAGCTCTCCAATCTGTGGCTGGGGAGATGCGCTGACTGCTCTATCTACCATACCCTTATCCGGCCTTTGGACAGATGCATTTCTCCATCCAAGCTCATCCTGTGCAGAAATAAGTTTGTCAAGGTCAGTCAACACTTGCTGCATCTGCCATAAGACCTCCGCTTCTATAGCTGTGGGCGGAGATGGGCAAAGCACACTGTTACTCTGCCCCTTTGCCCACACTCTTCTCTGAAATCCAGGATTTCCTCCAACCACCACTCCAGATCGCTCCCAAAGTTAGGGTCCCCTGCCAGCTTCATGAACAGTCCCAGGCCTTGAAGCCAAAGCTTTCCATTGGACTGTAATTTGCTATCCAAGGGCATAAGAGAGCTCCATAGCTCTCATCCAACCGCATCTTTGCCCAGACCAGCCTGCCTAACTCAGCCGTCTTCCAAGAACAGCTCCCGCAATCCATACTGCGACCAGTACCGTTCCTGGATGGAGGGGAGAATTTTACCCTGGTGGCGCTGCTGACGGACTAGCGTTTCCTTCCAGAGTTCCCAGCGGATAGAATCATACCTTCCCAGCAGGACCTGCTCAGATACTGGTCCTCTGTGCTGTAAATGCAACTCACTCAACCTCCTTTTGAATCCCTCCTCCATGGCGGCTGGTATCTGTATCTCTCCTCTTCTGCTATCTGAACCTTGGATCCCAGTGGAGGTTTGGATGTCCCAGACTGCAGGAAGCGTCCCACTGCTTGCCACCAATGTCACGGAACTGCTTTCCACACTCCGCTTGAGTGCTTCAGTCAGTACACCGCTTCCTCCAGCCTAGTCCTTCAGATATCAGATATTACAGCCCACATATTGTAACTAAGAACCAGGTGAGACTAGCTCAGTTACAGAACTGGAACATGGAATGTTTATTTGAACAAACTCACACCAGATATATAAACACAGGAGGACATCCCCCCTCCTGATCATATTACCCTAACAACACAAACTGTAACCAGAAACATAATTACAACAACTGACATACTATAAACATTACGTTAATTAGCCACCTGGATGTCTCAGGTGTCTCATTGACGGTCAGACTTGCCGGCTCCAAGCTCAGAAGGTACAATACATATTAACAGAAGTATAAACACAGAACCCCTTCAGACAATAGCAGGAGACCTCAGTAGCAGACTGTCCGGCTCCTACACAGTTCCAGAGACCAATGTGGTCAGCTCTTTCAATGAACATGAATCAAACAAACCAGGAATAGTCTTTATATATTTCCTGGGAGATATTGTGGATAAATCTGCAGTAATCCAAACCACGGTCTCAGTGTCCATTAAGTTGTGGTCCATCATTAAAGAATAACCTGCTCTCTCCATGGCCCATAGTCAGTGGGCAAGGGGCTTGTTCCTAGTCCTCTCCAGAAGCCCCTATCTTGGTTAGGTCTGTCACACCTACCCGTACCAATGCCATGTGCAGGTACCTACCTGTAGTAATATGTCATATGGGGGTACCTACCCATACTAATATGCCATGTGCAGGTACCTACCTGTACCAATATGTCATATAGGGGGGGTACCTACCCATACTAATATGCCATGTGCAGGTACCTACCTGTACTAATATGTCATATAGGGGGGTACCTACCCATACTAAAAAGGTCATAAGGAGGGGTACCTACCCATAGTAATATGTCATGTGCAGGTACCTACCGATACTATGTCATGTGCAGGTACCTACCTGTACTAATATGTCATATAGAGGGGTACCTACCCATACTAATATGTCATATAGGGGGCACCTACCCGTACTAATATGTCATATAGAGGGGTACCTACCCGTACTAATATGTCATGTGCAGGTACAGTGCTCAGTATAAATGAGTACAGATTTGTTCCTATCAGAATGAACATTTTCTATGGGACACAAATCCCCCCACAAATGTCGGCCATTGATTTACAACCAAGATTTGTTAATTTGCACACAAAGTATTTTTCATACAAGACCGAGCTACAAAAATGAACACCCCAATGAGTGTCTTAGGGGCAGAGCTAAATTTTAGACAATAAAATCCTAATGAATAAGAACTCAGCTCCAGGTGAGTGTAATTATTCATTAATCAGGTGTCCAGCAGACAGGGGACTATAAAAACGGGTGGTACTTAAAGAAAGCCTGAGAATGAAGAAAGGTGAAGAAGCCTCAAGAAGATCAGCAAAGCTTTACTTATCAGTCAGAATACAAAAATGTAACAATGATGGAAGTGCAACCATCTCCCAGAGAGGTTCAGGAAGTTCTCACCTCACCAGGAACGTCTTCTGATGAGAAGAAATGTCCAGGCACGGTCACTGCAGTTAGTAGAAAGCCAGACTGGGCTGATTGTTTCCCATCGTCCACCAAGGAAGACTCTCCTAAAGCCCATACATAAAAACCCCCGCCTAGACTTTGCCAGAGCCCATGCTGGAAAAGAAGAAGACTACCGGGACTCCATACTCTGGGGTGAGGAGACCAAGAGAAATGTTTTTGGAACTGTATGGCGTGGCAAAGGGGAGTACAAAGAAACATGCATGGTGCCTACTGTGAGACATGGTGGTGGCCGTGTCCTTCTGTGGGGCTGCAATGAGTGTTTATGGTGTCGGGGAGCTTGTTGATGGTGTCAATGATGGTGTCGGGGAGCTGCACTTCATTGATGGTGTCATTGATGGTGTCGGGGAGCTGCACTTCATTGATGGTGTCGGGGAGCTGCACTTCATTGATGGTGTCATTGATGGTGTCGGGGAGCTGCACTTCATTGATGGTGTCATTGATGGTGTCGGGGAGCTGCACTTCATTGATGGTGTCATTGATGGTGTCGGGGAGCTGCACTTCATTGATGGTGTCATTGATGGTGTCGGGGAGCTGCACTTCATTGATGGTGTCATTGATGGTGTCGGGGAGCTGCACTTCATTGATGGTGTCATTGATGGTGTTGGGGAGCTGCACTTCATTGATGGTGTCATTGATGGTGTTGGGGAGCTGCACTTCATTGATGGTGTCATTGATGGTGTTGGGGAGCTGCACTTCATTGATGGTGTCATTGATGGTGTTGGGGAGCTGCACTTCATTGATGGTGTCATTGATGGTGTTGGGGAGCTGCACTTCATTGATGGTGTCATTGATGGTGTTGGGGAGATGCACTTCATTGATGGTGTTGGGGAGTTGCACTTCATTGATGGTGTCATGAAGTCACAGATCTACTGCTCTGTATAGGAAGAGAAGACGCTCCCATCACTCCTTGGCCGTCTTGACAATCATCCAAAACACACATCTAAGGCCACTGTTGTATTTCTGAGGAAGAAGAGGGGGTGGGGGTGGGGTGGATTCAGAGGCAGTCTCCTGCAGAGGCGAGTATCTCTCCATCCAGGATGGGGTGTTATATGGGGTACTTACCTAGTGCTGATCAGTCATAAAGGGGGAACCTACCTGTGGAGAGTATATTATATATGGGTACCTTCTCATTGCTGATATAGTATGTAATATGAGGTGCTATTATATGGGAGAACCTACCTGTGTGGCTGGTGTGTAATATGGGGTACCGCCTAGGGGCTGATCGGTTATATCGGGACCCCCCCCATCTATGATTGGTGATATGGGGGTACTGATGGATGATGTTTAGAAATGGAGACCTACCTGTGGCTGATGTTTAATATGGGGGCACCTACCAGCCCCTGCAGTGTTAAATGAGGGAAGGTTACTGGTGCGATATATAGGGACACCTACCCATGGATATTGTGTAATATGGAGGAACCTACCTGTGACTGGTGAGAGAAGAATACCTACCTCTATAATCTGGGGGTACTTACCTCTGGCTGCTGAGGGGGCGGGGCTTCTTCAAGTTTGTTAAAGTCGCAGGTCAGATTTTCCCGACAAACGGGACACAAAACTACCGAATCCTAAAAGAAGGAGAATGAGAATCAGCAGGTGGGGGGTACACACTGGGGTGGTGGGGGGAGAAGATCCCGTTCCGGCTCCTCCTCCAGGCAGTGGGAATGGAAGTGATCGAAGCTGGAGGGGGGGGTGGTAGGCCCCCGGGGGGAGGGGTGTACCTGTTCTGGCTCCTCCTCCAGGCAGTGGGAATGGAAGTGATGGAAGCAGGCAGGGGGAGGGGGGGTGGTAGGCCCCCGGGGGGAGGGAGGGGTGTACCTGTTCTGGCACCTCCTCCAGGCAATGTTTGGCGAGTCTCCCCAGGCAGTGGGAATGGAAGTGATAGAAGCAGGAGGGGGGGGGGGGGGCGGTAGGCCCCCGGGGGGAGGGAGGGGTGTACCCGTTCTGGCTCCTCCTCCAGGCAGTGTTTGGCAAGTCTCCCCAGGCAGTGGGAATGGAAGTGATGGAAGCAGGCGGGGGAGGGGGGGTGGTAGGCCCCCGGGGGGAGGGAGGGGGAGGGGTGTACCTGTTCTGGCTCCTCCTCCAGGCAGTGTTTGGCGAGTCTCCCCAGGCAGTGGGAATGGAAGTGATGGAAGCAGGCGGGGGAGGGGGTAGTAGGCCCCCGGGGGGAGGGGTGTACCCGTTCTGGCTCCTCCTCCAGGCAGTGTTTGGCGAGTCTCCCCAGGCAGTGGGAATGGAAGTGATGGAAGCAGGCGGGGGAGGCGGGGGGTGGTAGGCCCCCGGGGGGAGGGGTGTACCTGTTCTGGCTCCTCCTCCAGGCAGTGTTTGGCGAGTCTCCCCAGGCAGTGGGAATGGAAGTGATGGAAGCAGGCGGGGGGTGGTAGGCCCCCGGGGGGAGGGGTGTACCTGTTCTGGCTCCTCCTTCAGGCAGTGTTTGGCGAGTCTCCCCAGGCAGTGGGAATGGAAGTGATAGAAGCAGGAGGGGGGGGGCGTGGGGCCGACGGGGGGAGGGAGGGGTGTACCCGTTCTGGCTCCTCCTCCAGGCAGTGTTTGGCGAGTCTCCCCAGGCAGTGGGAATGGAAGTGATCGAAGCTGGAGGGGGGGGTGGTAGGCCCCCGGGGGGAGGGGTGTACCTGTTCTGGCTCCTCCTCCAGGCAGTGGGAATGGAAGTGATGGAAGCAGGCAGGGGGAGGGGGGGTGGTAGGCCCCCGGGGGGAGGGAGGGGTGTACCTGTTCTGGCACCTCCTCCAGGCAATGTTTGGCGAGTCTCCCCAGGCAGTGGGAATGGAAGTGATAGAAGCAGGAGGGGGGGGGGGGGGCGGTAGGCCCCCGGGGGGAGGGAGGGGTGTACCCGTTCTGGCTCCTCCTCCAGGCAGTGTTTGGCAAGTCTCCCCAGGCAGTGGGAATGGAAGTGATGGAAGCAGGCGGGGGAGGGGGGGTGGTAGGCCCCCGGGGGGAGGGAGGGGGAGGGGTGTACCTGTTCTGGCTCCTCCTCCAGGCAGTGTTTGGCGAGTCTCCCCAGGCAGTGGGAATGGAAGTGATGGAAGCAGGCGGGGGAGGGGGTAGTAGGCCCCCGGGGGGAGGGGTGTACCCGTTCTGGCTCCTCCTCCAGGCAGTGTTTGGCGAGTCTCCCCAGGCAGTGGGAATGGAAGTGATGGAAGCAGGCGGGGGAGGCGGGGGGTGGTAGGCCCCCGGGGGGAGGGGTGTACCTGTTCTGGCTCCTCCTCCAGGCAGTGTTTGGCGAGTCTCCCCAGGCAGTGGGAATGGAAGTGATGGAAGCAGGCGGGGGGTGGTAGGCCCCCGGGGGGAGGGGTGTACCTGTTCTGGCTCCTCCTTCAGGCAGTGTTTGGCGAGTCTCCCCAGGCAGTGGGAATGGAAGTGATAGAAGCAGGAGGGGGGGGGCGTGGGGCCGACGGGGGGAGGGAGGGGTGTACCCGTTCTGGCTCCTCCTCCAGGCAGTGTTTGGCGAGTCTCCCCAGGCAGTGGGAATGGAAGTGATGGAAGCAGGCGGGGAGGGGGGGTGGTAGGCCCCCGGTGGGAGGGGTGTACCTGTTCTGGCTCCTCCTCCAGGCAGTGTTTGGCGAGTCTCCCCAGGCAGTGGGAATGGAAGTGATAGAAGCAGGCGGGGGAGGTAGGCCCCCGGGGGGAGGGAGGGGGAGGGGTGTACCTGTTCTGGCTCCTCCTCCAGGCAGTGTTTGGCGAGTCTCCCCAGGCAGTGGGAATGGAAGTGATAGAAGCAGGAGGGGGGGGTGGTAGGCCCCCGGGGGGGGAGGGGTGTACCTGTTCTGGCTCCTCCTCCAGGCAGTGTTTGGCGAGTCTCCCCAGGCAGTGGGAATGGAAGTGATGGAAGCAGGCGGGGGAGGGGGGGGTGGTAGGCCCCCGGGGGGAGGGAGGGGGAGGGGTGTACCTGTTCTGGCTCCTCCTCCAGGCAGTGTTTGGCGAGTCTCCCCAGACAGTGGGAATGGAAGTGATGGAAGCACGGCGTCTTGGTGAGGGAATCTCCTTCCTGTCAGATACATGAAAGTCACATGACTCCCGGAGAACCAATCACGAGGGGGGGAGGGGGGAGGGTCACACTCAGTACTTACCTGGAAGCCATACAGGCAGATGACACAGTGACCCCGAGGAATGTTACTGGCCGTCAGCATCTCCTTCCCCTTCTATGGGGACAGAAAGGAGAACATGTAAGTGTGAGCGGGGGAGGGGGGCCCCTCTACCCTGATTGGACAAAAGGCTCACCTCAATCAGTTCATAGAGAAGAGGACCGCCCACAGACTCCGCCGCCGTCCTCCGTAACATGTCCGTGATACTGATAAACGTGATAAACAATGTTACTTTGTATCTCTCTATCTCCTGTCTGATCAATGTTTATAAACAATGTTACTTTGTATCTCTCTATATCCCGTCTCATCAATGTTTATAAACAATGTTACTTTGTATCTCTCTATATCCCGTCTCATCAATGTTTATAAACAATGTTACTTTGTATCTCTCTATATCCCGTCTCATCAATGTTTATAAACAATGTTACTTTGTATCTCTCTATATTCCAGTCTGATCGATGTTTATAAACAAGCAAGGAGGGGAGCGCCCCCTACCTGTGAATTTGCTCATCACACAGACCCCGAGGATTGCTCACACTGATGTCAGGCGGGTCATCAGGATACTGGAAGAGAAGAGAGAAGAAAACGAGAGGCAGTGTACAATCTGGGGGGGGGGGGGGGGTGAGAGTACAGTCTGGGGGGGGGGGGGGGTGAGAGTACAGTCTGGAGGAGGGGGGTGAGAGTACAGTCTGGAGGAGGGGGGTGAGAGTACAGTCTGGAGGAGGGGGGTGAGAGTACAGTCTGGAGGAGGGGGGTGAGAGTACAGTCTGGAGGAGGGGGGTGAGAGTACAGTCTGGAGGAGGGGGGTGAGAGTACAGTCTGGAGGGGGGGGGGAAGAGTACAGTCTGGAGGGGGGGGGGAAGAGTACGGTCTGGAGGGGGGGTGGAGTACGGTCTGGAGGGGGGGTGGAGTACAGTCTGGAGGGGGGGTGGAGTACAGTCTGGAGGGGGGGGTGGAGTACAGTCTGGAGGGGGGGGTGGAGTACAGTCTGGAGGGGGGGTGGAGTACAGTCTGGAGGGGGGGGGTGGAGTACAGTCTGGAGGGGGGGTGGAGTAGTCTGGAGGGGGGGGTGGAATACAGTCTGGAGGGGGGGGTGGAGTACAGTCTGGAGGGGGGGGGGGGGAGTACAGTCTGGAGGGGGGGGGGGGGGGGGGAGTACAGTGGGGAGGAGTACAGTCTGGAGGGGGGGAGGGAAAACAGTCAGGAGGGGGGGAGGTAGTCTGGAGGGGGGGAGGGAGTACGGGGGGAGGAGTACAGTCTGCAGGGGGGGAGGAGTACAGTCTGGAGGGGGGGAGGAGTACAGTCTGGAGGGGGGGAGGAGTACAGTCTGGAGGGGGGGAGGAGTACAGTCTGGAGGGGGGGGAGGAGTACAGTCTGGAGGGGGGGGGGGGGGGGGGGGGAGTACAGTCTGGACCCTCCCACCTGGTAATGAAGGGGCCCCATGGACCTGGTAATGAAGGGGCCCCATGGACCTGGTAATGAAGGGGCCCCATGGACCTGGTAATGAAGGGGCCCCATGGACCCGGTAATGAAGGGGCCCCATGGACCTGGTAATGAAGGGGCCCCATGGACCCGGTAATGAAGGGGCCCCATGGACCCGGTAATGAAGGGGCCCCATGGACCCGGTAATGAAGGGGCCCTCGGACCTGGTAATGAAGGGCCTGAAAGGTTATGCTAAGCCTCCATCTTAATATTCATAAGTTCTCATTTCACAATATGTACCCCTTTAACTTCACAAATGTCTGTATCAGGGTGAGATTCTTCTACATGGACCCGGTAATGAAGGGGCCCCATGGACTCGGTAATGAAGGGGCCCCATGGACTGTCTCACACACCTTATCTATATTCTCTCACATTCCTTTAGAAGCTGAGAACAAGAGAACAAAGGCGACCTGTCTTCACCAGTTGTAACTTCACTAATATCTACTGCACAGGTCTTATTATGAATCTTCTGTGTGACTTTGTTATAAAGACGCTGAGATCCCAAGAATACAATACGAGTCATTTCTCTGTTCTCAGGGACTTGGCTCCAGATATATCTGAACTTGCATAATACATCGATCCGAGGTCTGAGAGGTTAGACCAGTGGTTCTCAACCTTTTTAGTGCCGTGACCCCTTGATAAAATTTCCCAAGTTGTGGGGACCCCTAACAGTAAAATAATTTTTGTAGCGTGGGTTGTCAGCACCCAAGGCAAGAAATTTGTTCCTCTAACCCACGGACATTGAGCTCTCCTTTCCACTCATACAGTATTAAACCCCTTATGGTACACTTTAGGATGTTTCTTTCCCTTTTATCTCTCTCTATCCTAATTCCTTGTTTTTTTTTTTCCCATCCCCCCCATCTAGCCACCTTTCTTGTTCTTTCTCTTATTCTTTCTCTCCCTTTTTCTTTGTTCCTCCCCTCCTTTCCTTTCTTCCATGTATTCTCTATTTTTATTCCTTCTCTTACTCGTTGGTGGGGGGGATGGGATGAGTGGCAATGCTGGGGGGGGTTCTGATCAGCCAACTTAGTTGCTCTTGATGAAGGTCATCTGCTGATCTGAGAACTGTAGTGGGGACTTTTAATGGCAACTATAATCACAGGTAGCGTCACTCACTGTGTCTCCGGCTTTGTGGTGTCTCGAAGTGTGACACCTATGCTGAAATTAGGAGAAGGGGTCTCCTCCATTCCCTCCCACTTCACATTCCTCACCAGTCAGCTGACCTCTAGTCTCCGCCCCCCATCCATGCCGTGAACTGAATGGGCATCTGCGAAGAGACTGAGTGGGTGGGCCGTGGGCTCCAGGCACAGCCCACGATTCAGTGACCCCTGGCAAATCATCATTTGACCCCCGAGGGAGTCCCGACCCCCAGGTTAAGAACCACTGGGTAAAAGGGACCAGCCTAGACATAGGATTAACCCTTTAAGCACTGGTGGCTCATCCGCGATGGAAGGCTACCCTACTTAACGGACTTGGTAAATGAATCTTTTTCTTACTGAGTGAAATTGACTTGCCGTGGTCCTTGTGTGGCTTCCACCCCATAGCGATTGGGTTATAGAACCTCTCATAAGTAAAAGTTGACCAGTCATATAAATAGTGTTTTGGGAACACTTGAAAAGGTTTTGGTGACTTTAGGAGAATTTTACAGAGTGCTCTAGAGTTTTAGTTCTGTTTGGAAGAGACGGACGATCGATGTATTGTTTGAACTGTGTATGATTGTGTAATCGCTTTAAAAGTATCAGGCTGGATGAATTGCGCGGAGTGTATATGTGGACTGCTGTTTTGTTTCAGGAACCATGGGGCACATGTAGTGAGTAATGTCCCCGGAGGTTATAGCCAGACAGAGGTCGTGAACGAGGTTGTATATTTATTGTATGTCCAAAAACTTTTGAATTTGTTTCCAAATTTATTCTGTTAAGGAGAATGGATTGGCGTGGTTGGCAGGATACTCTGGGGCTAACTTTTGATCCAATCATGCTATTTGAATAATTCTTTCTGCTACTGACATCTCTTACACAGGGGAAGTCGGGTGCAAAATCTGGATATTTGGCTTTTTGCCAACAGTGCTAATATCCCCCTAACCATAATAGATGGCGGGGAATGGTTTGCGGCATTAGTACTACCGCAATTGAAGGCACTGTTTGAACCTGTTAGCACTCTGCCAAAAATTTAAAATATAGATAAAAATTGTTTGGTTATAAAAATAAGAAAAGTAATAATGTGCAGAGCTTGCTTGTGATCAGGGGAACCTCCGACCATAAGGAGACTTGGAGTATCTACAAGAACCTAATCAGAAGGTTTAGAAAGAAAAATAAAGACATAAATCCGCCACTCTCACCTACCTGAGAAGAGCTTGTAAAGGCAGAAACTAGACACAGGAGGATATGAGGGTAAATATTGAGGGACTGGTACAGGTTGGGACAGGACTAAGGTAGGAACTAGATCTACTGTAGAACCGGCCGGTACAGCTGCAACCGATTACAAGCTTAACACAGAACAAGGGAGAGATGATATGTGGACTGAATTAACAATTCACATGTTAGAGATTTTGAAACCAAAAATCTTCATTGCCCACCACCATAGCATGCAAACAAAAGACAGGAGAATCAGTTCTTTAATTTGGGAGAAGATTGAATGATGTGTGGACACAGGAAGCTGGTTTGGGTATTCAGCCAGATATGGATCCATTGCAGACTTTCCTGAGTAATCTCAAACCCCATTTAGTGGTCCCAGTCAAACAAATGATTACTGAATGGTCAACCCTTCCTAGAACGGACTTTGGCAAAGCACTTTCACAGAAAGATGCAGCAGGTAGTTTTGATATACCAAATCCATCACCTGTCTCCACACAACATTTCCAAGGAAATATGAAGGGAAACTTTAGAGGAAGAGGTAAAAAGGCAGAAATGGAAGAGGGATCGCCCTAGGAACAATGGATGCTTCAACTGCGGTGCCGAGGATCACTAGGTGAGTCGGTGTCCTCACCCCACCTCTCCTCAGACTCCAGCTCTGCCCCTAACCAGACACAACAACCACAGGCATCCACAAAACAAGGTCCAACATTTCCAATCAAATGGGGAAATCAACAACAATGATGAGGGTAGTGTCCCAGCTTTTCCTTTTGTCTCAAATGATTTCACTGACAGTCCAATGGTTGTTCTTTCAGTACATGGGAGACCCCTTCCCTATCTCGTTCATACTGGTGCCACTAGGAGTACTATTTGTGAAGATCATTTCAAAGGCAAATGGGAACCAGCAGAACCCTCTTTGGGAATTAATGGAATACTGACAAAAACATATAGGACCCCACCCCTAGCAATAGAGGATGATGAAGGTTACACCATATGCACACACTCTTCAAGGATAATACCAAGGTGTCCTGTAAATTTGATGGGAAGAGACTTGTTTGGGCCACTAGAAATCACAATTAGAACCAACTCAGAAGAAGGAGGTCTAGACATTTCCTCAGATAAAATCACTATAGTAGCATGTAAATCAGGTTTATTGATGCTTTTACAACAAAGCAGTGAAGAAGATTTTGAGGATATAGACCCCCCAGGTCTGGTCTACATCACATCTGGATGTAGGACTTATTTCATGCACACCATACAAGGCCACTCTCAAAGAAGGTGCATTTCCTATCTGTCACAAACAATATCCACTCTCTAAGGAAAAGATGGATGGCAAAATGCCAATGGTGGAAAAAGTAAAAGAAATTATTTCTCCCTACAACACACCTGTTAACCCTGTAAAGAAGCCGCATGGCTCCTTCAGGTTTGTACAGGACTTGAGGGCCATAAATGACCTCATAGTCCCAATAGCACCCATTGTACCTGATGTCCCATCACTCCTGTCCTCCATTCCAGCAACAGCCAAGAGTCTTACTGGGATTGATTTAAAAACGCTTTTTTCTCTGTCCCTCTAGACGAGGAGACATGGCCACTCTTTGCTTTTACTGTGTCGATTGACGAACACAATCGCCAGTTTACCTGGTGTAGAATGCCCCAGGGTTACATAGACTCACCTGTGGTCTATTCTATAGTACTCCAAGCCACCCTCGGGCCTTGGACTGCCCCTCATGGTTCTGTACTGTTGCAATATGTTGATGATCTTTTGATTTGTAGTTCTTCAGAGGAGGACTGCCGAGCTGATAGCCTATCCTTATTGAAATGGTTACATCTATGTGGTCACAAAGTGTCTAAGAAAAAATAACAATGATGTAAACAGGAGGTCGAGTACCTAGGGTTTGTGCTGTCTCCGGGAGTTAGGAAAGTCAGTCACAAAAGAGCTGCCGCTCTAGTGGGTTTGCCCCGCCCACTTACCAAGAAAGACGTGCTTACCTTTCTTGGAATGATTGGTTACTGCCGCCAATGGATACCTGACTGTTCTTTCTATGACAATATACTGAGACAAGCAATCCTCTCTGAAATGTCTGACATTGTAAAATAGTCTGATGAAAAGTTAAATGTTTTTGCCATGTTGAAATGTTCAATGGTTACCAGCCCAAGCCTCGGCCTCCCTGAATATGGCAAAATGTTTCACTTGTTTGCCAGGGAAAATTGTAGAAACATGGCGGGAGCACGGGCCCAGAAACATGGCGGGAGCACGGGCCCAGAAACATGGCGGGAGCACGGGCCCAGAAACATGGCGGGAGCACTGGCCCAGAAACATGGCGGGAGCACTGGCCCAGAAACATGGCGGGAGCACTGGCCCAGAAACATGGCGGGAGCACTGGCCCAGAAACATGGCGGGAGCACGGGCCCAGAAACATGGCGGGAGCACGGGCCCAGAAACATGGCGGGAGCACGGGCCCAGAAACATGGCGGGAGCACGGGCCCAGAAACATGGCGGGAGCACTGGCCCAGAAACATGGCGGGAGCACTGGCCCAGAAACATGGCGGGAGCACGGGCCCAGAAACATGGCGGGAGCACGGGCCCAGAAACATGGCGGGAGCACGGGCCCAGAAACATGGCGGGAGCACTGGCCCAGAAACATGGCGGGAGCACTGGCCCAGAAACATGGCGGGAGCACTGGCCCAGAAACATGGCGGGAGCACTGGCCCAGAAACATGGCGGGAGTACTGGCCCAGAAACATGGCGGGAGACTGCGCCCTGTAGCTTTTTTCTCAAAAGGTGGTTCCAGTACAGGTACAGGGCAGGTCCGCGTGTCTCAGAGCGCAGGCTTCTTGTGCAATGGTTGTAGAGATGGCAACACCTTTTACCTTGGGTCATGACACTACCTTACTACACACAATGTCACCACACTCCTCAAAACTTTACATACTCAGCATATGTCAGCACAAAGATTGAGTGGGTACGAAGTCATCCTCCTGCCCAATCCAAACCTGAAAATGAAAGGTTCAAACAAACTCTGGCCCAGCCCTAATTTTGAATGTCTTATTAGGTCTTAAAGGAGACCAGGATGACTTCCCACCACCTCATGACTGTACAAAATCAATACATCGGGACACTTCACCTAGAGCAGATATGCTTTCAGTACCAATCCCTACGGCACAAACAGTTTTTGTTGATTGCTCTTCCATAATGTCTATCATGCGGGATATGCTGTGGTCCAACTTCCGGATACAGTCCTCAGGGCCAATCCAATACCCTATCAGTCTGCACAGGCTGCTGAACTGATAGCATTAACCCATGCATGCCAGCTGTTTGCAGGTAAACCTTTACACGGACTCCAGATATGCTCATGGTGTGGTCTGGGACCATGGTGTAATATGGCTTCGCAGAGGATATGTAGCAGCAGATGGAAAGAGCTTTTCACATTCTGACTTCATCACAGCATTACTAGATGTGATTCAATTGCCTTCAAAACTATCTATCATGCACTGCAAGGCACATACAGGACAAATGACGGATATAACCAAAGGGAATGCATTAGCTGATAGAATCGCCAAAGAAGCTGCATCTACACAAAAGGCAAACATTCAAATGCCCATGCTGACACCTCAGCCATGTTCCCTGAAAGAGACACATTGGCTCAGTGAACTGCAGGCTTTTGCTGCCCCTGATGATATTGCGCAATGGAACGGTGATGGAATAGGGCAAAAGGATCCTAAAACAGGATTAATCTGCCAAGAGGGGAGACCGTGGCGCCCCCCGTTCATTGCACAATACCATGGACTGGGTCACAAGGGCTGGTAGGCCACATGTGAACTCCTACATGCAGATTTTTACATTGCAGGACTACCTAATCTAGTCAAAGCTTTTGTACGGAGATGTGTCACTTGCATTAGGAACAATCCAACAAATGCAAAGAAATCAAAGCATGAACATCTTGAGTACCCAAAAAACAGTGTTTACCCATTTACAGATAGACTTTACACATCTGCCCAAAGGAGGGAAGAAACAACAATACCTCTTGGTCATATTGGACATGATGTCACACTGGCCAGAAATCTTTGTCACCAACAATGAAAAGGCCCAGACTGTGGTGAAGATCCTCACACAGGAAAGGAGTCCTAGATGGAGATGTCCATTACAAATAAATTCAGACAATGGCCCAGCCTCCACAGCTAAAATCTGCCAAGATCTTGTAAAAGTACTAAAAATAGACTGGAAATTTCCCGTCCCCCACCATCCACAGAGTTCAGGGATTGTAGAAAGAATGAATGAACAATTAAAGACAGGATAAGGAAAGATACGGCTGGGAATTTTGGTAAATGGAGAAAAGTTCTCCCAGCTGTATTAGCTGAAATCAGAATGACCCCTCGGTGTGACGGGTTATTCCCCCTTTGAGGTACTCATGGGTGGGCCATTCCCCACACCGTGGGCTCATCATCCTTTGATGGTGGAGGAAGGTGATTCTGAACAGATACGGGAGGAATATGGAAAAAAACTGATTGAAACTCTTGATATTGTTGTAAGAAGAGTCGCTCGTACCTCTCCTTCACAGGTACCAACCCACCCGTTCCAGGTCAGTGATCAAGTTGTGGTCCAGAGGCTTCAGAAAGGTTGAAAGCCACAAGAGGTTCCATTCGGACCATTGACCAAAGTGGTAGCCGTCACCAGGACCGCCATCTTTACCTAAGGAAAGTCCTACCTGGATCCATGCCAGTAGGATAAAGAAGGTTGATCTAAGCCCAGGAATTGAAGAAAGGCTGAAAAGAGGCGAAGCAGGTGTTTTAAAGGGGTTGTAAAGGTTCATGTTTCTTCACCTTAATGCATCCTATGAAAAAACATCCGACAATACCGGCCCCCCCCCATTTTACTTACCTGAGCCCGTTCACCTGCTGTGCTCGCCCCCGATTTCCTCTTCGCCGCTCAGCCTGGCCGTTGATCGGCTAGAGTGGATGGATTGAAAGCAGCACAGCCATTGGCTCGCGCTGCTGTCAATCACATCCAATGACACGGTGCGCCGGGGGGCGGGGCCGAGTGATACAGTCAGCGGCTATAGGTGTATCACGGGAGCGCACCGGCAAGAACTAAACACCAAGTGAGAGAGCTTGCATGAAGGTGTTTAGTTCTTGTGGGGAGGAGCTGAGAGACCCGCCGAGGGACCCCAGAAGAGCAGGTTCGGGGCCACTCTGTGCAAAACAAGCTGCACAGTGGAGGTAAGTATAACAGGTTATTTAAAAAAAAAAAAAAAAAAATTACCTTTACAACCCCCTTTAAGTCCTCAAAAGACAAGCATAGGAATAAAGGACAGTGATGTCACTCATTTCTACTTCTGATCTTTGTCCCAGTGTGGATAATAAATAACTGTATCTATCGTCCTGATGAACTCATATGTGGTAAAAGCAAAGTACACACCAACCACACTGACTTCCACCCCAGAGATCACAGGAAAAGAGATGTCTCTAATGAATTGATCAAAGAAACGGGTTCTTCTGGAAAAATGTTACTGTTAAAATTTAAATATTAATTAATGAGACAAGCAAGGGACGTATGTAATTATGGTTGGAACCCCTTTTTCTAGTTTGGGTTTAGGTGGAATGTTTTCATGGTTAAAGGACATAGTGATTATAATTATCGTAGTACTATTGTTAGGATTGATAGGCTACCCGATTTTCAAGCTTATTTTACTCTGTATTAGCAAATGCACTACACCAGACCAACCTTCTCACACATATACACAATATCTGCAGCTTTATATAAACAAATACAACAAACATAGAAAGAACCGTAGATTTCAGGAGGCTGCGGATCTGTAGAAAGTCATATTCATGACTTAAGAGGGGATTGAAAGGTTATGCTAAGCCTCCATCTTGTGTTCTGTCAGTCATCTTAATATTCATAAGTTTTCATTTCACAATATGTACAGTTGGAATACCCCTTTAACTTCACAAATGTCTGTATCAGGGTGAGATTCTTCTACATGGACCCGGTAATGAAGGGGCCCCATGGACTCGGTAATGAAGGGGCCCCATGGACTCGGTAATGAAGGGGCCCCATGGACTGTCTCACACACCTTATCTATATTCTCTCACATTCCTTTAGAAGCTGAGAACAAGAGAACAAAGGCGACCTGTCTTCACCAGTTGTAACTTCACTAATATCTACTGCACAGGTCTTATTATGAATCTTCTGTGTGACTTTGTTATAAAGACGCTGAGATCCCAAGAATACAATACGAGTCATTTCTCTGTTCTCAGGGACTTGGCTCCAGATATAGCTGAACTTGCATAATACATCAATCCGAGGTCTGAGAGGTTAAAGGGACCACCCTAGACATAGGATTAACCCTTTCAGGGCCCCCCGGACCAGGTAATGAAGGGGGCCCCACCAGACCAGGTAATGAAGGGGGCCCCCCCAGACCAGGTAATGAAGCCCCCCCCAGACCAGGTAATGAAGGGCCCCCCCCCCAGACCAGGTAATGAAGGGCCCCCCCAGACCAGGTAATGAAGGCCCCCCCCCCCCAGACCAGGTAATGAAGGCCCCCCCCCCCAGACCAGGTAATGAAGGCCCCCCCCCCCCAGACCAGGTAATGAAGGCCCCCCCCCCCCCAGACCAGGTAATGAAGGCCCCCCCCCCCCCAGACCAGGTAATGAAGGCCCCCCCCCCCAGACCAGGTAATGAAGGCCCCCCCCCCCAGACCAGGTAATGAAGGCCCCCCCCCCCCAGACCAGGTAATGAAGGCCCCCCCCCCCAGACCAGGTAATGAAGGCCCCCCCCCCCAGACCAGGTAATGAAGGGCCCCCCCCCAGACCAGGTAATGAAGGGCCCCCCCCCAGACCAGGTAATGAAGGGCCCCCCCCCAGACCAGGTAATGAAGGGCCCCCCCCCAGACCAGGTAATGAAGGGCCCCCCCCCCAGACCAGGTAATGAAGGGCCCCCCCCCCAGACCAGGTAATGAGGGGGCCCCCCCCCAGACCAGGTAATGAAGGGCCCCCCCCCCAGACCAGGTAATGAAGGGCCCCCCCCCCAGACCAGGTAATGAAGGGCCCCCCCCCCAGACCAGGTAATGAAGGCCCCCCCCCCAGACCAGGTAATGAAGGGCCCCCCCCCCAGACCAGGTAATGAAGGGCCCCCCCCCAGACCAGGTAATGAAGGGCCCCCCCCCCCCAAGACCAGGTAATGAAGGGCCCCCCCCCCAGACCAGGTAATGAAGGGCCCCCCCCCCAGACCAGGTAATGAAGGGCCCCCCCCCAGACCAGGTAATGAGGGGGCCCCCCCCCAGACCAGGTAATGAAGGGCCCCCCCAGACCAGGTAATGAGGGGGCCCCCCCCCAGACCAGGTAATGAAGGGCCCCCCCCAGACCAGGTAATGAAGGGCCCCCCCCAGACCAGGTAATGAAGGGGCCCCCCCAGACCAGGTAATGAAGGGGCCCCCCCAGACCAGGAAATGATGGGGCTCCCCCCCCCGGACCAGGAAATGATGGGGCCCCCCCCGGACCAGGTAATGATGGGGCCCCCCCGGACCAGGTAATGATGGGGCCCCCCCGGACCAGGTAATGATGGGGCCCTCGAACCAGCGCTGATAATAGCACACTGCAGAAGTCACATGACTGACCTGTGGGGGGAGGGACAGATGCAAGGTGAGGCGGACATATTGGATTTCAGCGTCATCGCCGGTCGCAGGATGTAAGGTGATCCTCAGCTCCACCCTGTAACAGCAATCACAAATAAGAGGCGGTCCTTCCCAGCAGGGGGCGTGGCTTCTTAAGGTGTGATTTCTTACCTGTCCTCCCGAGAGATCTCCAATTCCTCCAGATAGATTGACTGCAAGACCTGCAGCTCCTGACACAGCGACCTGCCATGGGGGAGGGGACATCAGAAAATCACATTATATAGAAACATAAAATCACTTACTTCAGCATAGAAAACAAAACTAAAATATACAAACAAAGATATAGAATTATTATTATAATGCACCACAAAGCCCCTCCCCCACATAACCACGCCCTCAGGCTAAGAAATGATCACACATGTAATCCATGCATGCGGCCTTTTTCCAATAATCCGATCTTATGTGAAAATCTTGGGGGACTTGAAAGGACAGAAAGAAAAGCCGCACCCCTCAGAGACTGACATTCCTCCACCTGTCCTTCTCAAGACCCCCCAATCTACCCAACCCCACCCAGACTGACATTCCTCCACCTGTCCTTCTCAAGACCCCCCAACCTCACCCAGACTGACATTCCTCCACCTGTCCTTCTCAAGACCCCCCAATCTACCCAACCCCACCCAGACTGACATTCCTCCACCTGTCCTTCTCAAGACCCCCCAACCTCACCCAGACTGACATTCCTCCACCTGTCCTTCTCAAGACCCCCCAACCTCACCCAGACTTACATTCCTCCACCTGTGCTTCTCAAGACCCCCAATCTACCCAACCCCACCCAGACTGACATTCCTCCACCTGTCCTTCTCAAGACCCCCCAACCTCACCCAGACTGACATTCCTCCACCTGTCCTTCTCAAGACCCCCCAACCTCACCCAGACTTACATTCCTCCACCTGTGCTTCTCAAGACCCCCAATCTACCCAACCCCACCCAGACTGACATTCCTCCACCTGTCCTTCTCAAGACCCCCCAATCTTCCCAACCTCAACCAGACTGACATTCCTCCACCTGTCCTTCTCAAGACCCCCCAATCTTCCCAACCTCAACCAGACTGACATTCCTCCACCTGTCCTTCTCAAGACCCCCCAATCTTCCCAACCTCACCCAGACTGACATTCCTCCACCTGTCCTTCTCAAGACCCCCAATCTACCCAACCTCACCCAGACTGACATTCCTCCACCTGTCCTTCTCAAGACCCCCCCCCAATCTTCCCAACCTCACCCAGACTGACATTCCTCCACCTGTCCTTCTCAAGACCCCCCAATCTTCCCAACCTCACCCAGACTAACATTCCTCCACCTGTCCTTCTCAAGACCCCCCCCAATCTACCCCAACCTCACCCAGACCGACATTCCTCCACCTGTCCTTCTCAAGACCTCCAATCTGCCCAACCTCACCCAGACTGACATTCCTCCACCTGTCCTTCTCCATACCTCCAATCTTCCCAACCTCACCAGACTGACATTCCTCCACCTGTCCTTCTCAAGACCCCCAATCTTCCCAACCTCACCAGACTGACATTCCTCCACCTGTCCTTCTCAAGACCCCCGATCTACCCAACCTCACCCAGACTGACATTCCTCCACCTGTCCTTCTCAAGACCCCCCAATCTTCCCAACCCCACCAGACTGACATTCCTCCACCTGTCCTTCTCAAGACCCCCCAATCTTCCCAACCCCACCAGACTGACATTCCTCCACCTGTCCTTCTCAAGACCCCCCAATCTACCCAACCTCACCCAGACTGACATTCCTCCACCTGTCCTTCTCAAGACCCCCCAATCTTCCCAACCTCACCCAGACTGACATTCCTCCACCTGTCCTTCTCAAGACCCCCCAATCTTCCCAACCTCAACCAGACTGACATTCCTCCACCTGTCCTTCTCAAGAACCCCCAATCTTCCCAACCTCAACCAGACTGACATTCCTCCACCTGTCCTTCTCAAGACCTCAAATCTACCCAACCTCACCCAGACTGACATTCCTCCACCTGTCCTTCTCAAGACCCCCCAACCTCACCCAGACTGACATTCCTCCACCTGTCCTTCTCAAGACCCCCCAACCTCACCCAGACTTACATTCCTCCACCTGTGCTTCTCAAGACCCCCAATCTACCCAACCCCACCCAGACTGACATTCCTCCACCTGTCCTTCTCAAGACCCCCCAATCTTCCCAACCTCAACCAGACTGACATTCCTCCACCTGTCCTTCTCAAGACCCCCCAATCTTCCCAACCTCAACCAGACTGACATTCCTCCACCTGTCCTTCTCAAGACCCCCAATCTACCCAACCTCACCCAGACTGACATTCCTCCACCTGTCCTTCTCAAGACCCCCCAATCTACCCAACCCCACCCAGACTGACATTCCTCCACCTGTCCTTCTCAAGACCCCCCCCCCCCCCCAATCTTCCCAACCTCACCCAGACTGACATTCCTCCACCTGTCCTTCTCAAGACCCCCAATCTTCCCAGCCTCACCCAGACTGACATTCCTCCACCTGTCCTTCTCAAGACCCCCCAATCTTCCCAACCTCACTCAGACCGACATTCCTCCACCTGTCCTTCTCAAGAGCCCTAATCTTCCCAACCTCACCCAGACCGACATTCCTCCACCTGTCCTTCTCAAGACCTCCAATCTACCCAACCTCACCCAGACTGACATTCCTCCACCTGTCCTTCTCAAGACCCCCAATCTTCCCAACCCCACCAGACTGACATTCCTCCACCTGTCCTTCTCAAGACCCCCCAATCTTCCCAACCCCACCAGACTGACATTCCTCCACCTGTCCTTCTCAAGACCCCCAATCTACCCAACCTCACCCAGACTGACATTCCTCCACCTGTCCTTCTCAAGACCCCCAATCTACCCAACCTCACCCAGACTGACATTCCTCCACCTGTCCTTCTCAAGACCCCCCAATCTTCCCAACCTCACCCAGACTGACATTCCTCCACCTGTCCTTCTCAAGACCCCCCAATCTACCCAACCTCACCCAGACTGACATTCCTCCACCTGTCCTTCTCAAGACCCCCCAATCTACCCAACCTCACCCAGACTGACATTCCTCCACCTGTCCTTCTCAAGACCCCCAATCTACCCAACCTCACCCAGACTGACATTCCTCCACCTGTCCTTCTCAAGACCCCCAATCTTCCCAACCTCACCCAGACTGACATTCCTCCACCTGTCCTTCTCCAGACCCCCAATCTACCCAACCTCACCCAGACTGACATTCCTCCACCTGTCCTTCTCAAGACCCCCCAATCTACCCAACCTCACCCAGACTGAAATTCCTCCACCTGTCCTTCTCAAGACCCCCAATCTACCCAACCTCACCCAGACTGACATTCCTCCACCTGTCCTTCTCAAGACCTCCAATCTACCCAACCTCACCCAGACTGACATTCCTCCACCTGTCCTTCTCAGGACCCCCCAATCTACCCAACCTCACCCAGACTGACATTCCTCCACCTGTCCTTCTCAAGACCCCCCAATCTTCCCAACCTCACCCAGACTGACATTCCTCCACCTGTCCTTCTCAGGACCCCCAATCTACCCAACCTCACCCAGACTGACATTCCTCCACCTGTCCTTCTCAAGACCCCCAATCTACCCAACCTCACCCAGACTGACATTCCTCCACCTGTCCTTCTCAAGACCCCTCAATCTACCCAACCTCACCCAGACTGACATTCCTCCACCTGTCCTTCTCAAGACCCCCAATCTTCCCAACCTCACCCAGACTGACATTCCTCCACCTGTCCTTCTCAAGACCCCCAATCTACCCAACCTCACCCAGACTGACATTCCTCCACCTGTCCTTCTCAAGACCCCCAATCTTCCCAACCCCACCAGACTGACATTCCTCCACCTGTCCTTCTCAAGACCCCCAATCTACCCAACCTCACCCAGACTGACATTCCTCCACCTGTCCTTCTCAAGACCTCAAATCTACCCAACCTCACCCAGACCGACATTCCTCCACCTGTCCTTCAAGACCCACAATCTTCCCAACCTCACCCAGACTGACATTTCTCCACCTGTCCTTCTCAAGACCCCAATCTTCCCAACCTCACCCAGACTGACATTCCTCCACCTGTCCTTCTCAAGACCCCCGATCTACCCAACCTCACCCAGACTGACATTCCTCCACCTGTCCTTCTCAAGACCCCCAATCTACCCAACCTCACCCAGACTTACATTCCTCCACCTGTCCTTCTCAAGACCCCCAATCTTCCCAACCTCACCCAGACTGACATTCCTCCACCTGTCCTTCTCAAGACCCCCAATCTTCCCAACCCCACCAGACTGACATTCCTCCACCTGTCCTTCTCAAGACCCCCAATCTACCCAACCTCACCCAGACTGACATTCCTCCACCTGTCCTTCTCAAGACCTCAAATCTACCCCAACCCCACCAGACTGACATTCCTCCACCTGTCCTTCTCAAGACCTCAAATCTACCCCAACCTCACCCAGACTGACATTCCTCCACCTGTCCTTCTCAAGACCCCCAATCTTCCCAACCCCACCAGACTGACATTCCTCCACCTGTCCTTCTCAAGACCCCCAATCTACCCAACCTCACCCAGACTGACATTCCTCCAACTGTCCTTCTCAAGACCCCCAAATCTTCCCAACCTCACCCAGACTGACATTCCTCCACCTGTCCTTCTCAAGACCCCCAATCTTCCCAACCTCACCCAGACTGACATTCCTCCACCTGTCCTTCGAGACCTCCAATCTTCCCAACCTCACCCAGACTGACATTCCTCCACCTGTCCTTCTCAAGACCCCCGATCTACCCAACCTCACCCAGACTGACATTCCTCCACCTGTCCTTCTCAAGACCCCCAATCTTCCCAACCTCACCCAGACTGACATTCCTCCACCTGTCCTTCTCAAGACCCCCAATCTACCCAACCTCACCCAGACTGACATTCCTCCACCTGTCCTTCTCAAGACCTCAAATCTTCCCAGCCTCACCCAGACTGACATTCCTCCACCTATCCTTCTCAAGACCTCCAATCTGCCCAACCTCACCCAGACTGACATTCCTCCACCTGTCCTTCTCAAGACCCCCAATCTACCCAACCTCACCCAGACTGACATTCCTCCACCTGTCCTTCTCAAGACCCCCAATCTTCCCAACCTCACCCAGACTGACATTCCTCCACCTGTCCTTCTCAAGACCCCCCAATCCTCCCAACCTCACCCAGACTGACATTCCTCCACCTGTCCTTCTCAAGACCCCCAATCTACCCAACCTCACCCAGACTGACATTCCTCCACCTGTCCTTCTCAAGACCTCCAATCTCCCCAACCTCACCCAGACTGACATTCCTCCACCTGTCCTTCTCAAGACCCCCCAATCCTCCCAACCTCACCCAGACTGACATTCCTCCATCTGTCCTTCTCAAGACCCCCAATCTACCCAACCTCACCCAGACTGACATTCCTCCACCTGTCCTTCTCAAGACCTCCAATCTCCCCAACCTCACCCAGACTGACATTCCTCCACCTGTCCTTCTCAAGACCCCCCAATCCTCCCAACCTCACCCAGACTGACATTCCTCCACCTGTCCTTCTCAAGACCCCCCAATCTACCCAACCTCACCCAGACTGACATTCCTCCACCTGTCCTTCTCAAGACCCCCCAATCTACCCAACCTCACCCAGACTGACATTCCTCCACCTGTCCTTCTCAAGACCCCCAATCTTCCCAACCCCACCAGACTGACATTCCTCCACCTGTCCTTCTCAAGACCCCCAATCTACCCAACCTCACCCAGACTGACATTCCTCCACCTGTCCTTCTCAAGACCTCCAATCTCCCCAACCTCACCCAGACCGACATTCCTCCACCTGTCCTTCTCAAGACCCCCCAATCTTCCCAACCTCACCCAGACTGACATTCCTCCACCTGTCCTTCTCAAGACCCCCCAATATTCCTAACCCCACCCAGGTTGACATTCTTCCACCTGTCCTTCTCAAGACCCCCCCCCCCCCCCAATCTTCCCAACCTCACCCAGACTGACATTCCTCCACCTGTCCTTCTCAAGACCCCCCAATCTTCCAAACCTCACCCAGACTGACATTCCTCCACCTGTCCTTCTCAAGACCCCCCAATCTTCCCAACCCCACCAGACTGACATTCCTCCACCTGTCCTTCTCAGGACCCCCCAATCTTCCCAACCTCACCCAGACTGACATTCCTCCACCTGTCCTTCTCAAGACCCTCCAATCTTCCCAACCCCACCAGACTGACATTCCTCCACCTGTCCTTCTCAAGACCTCCAATCTACCCAACCTCACCCAGACTGACATTCCTCCACCTGTCCTTCTCAAGACCCCCCAATCCTCCCAACCTCACCCAGACTGACATTCCTCCACCTGTCCTTCTCAAGACCTCCAATCTACCCAACCTCACCCAGACTGACATTCCTCCACCTGTCCTTCTCAAGACCCCCAATCTTCCCAACCCCACCAGACTGACATTCCTCCACCTGTCCTTCAAGACCTCCAATCTTCCCAACCTCACCCAGACTGACATTCCTCCACCTGTCCTTCTCAAGACCCCCGATCTACCCAACCTCACCCAGACTGACATTCCTCCACCTGTCCTTCTCAAGACCCCCAATCTTCCCAACCTCACCCAGACTGACATTCCTCCACCTGTCCTTCTCAAGACCCCCAATCTTCCCAACCCCACCAGACTGACATTCCTCCACCTGTCCTTCAAGACCTCCAATCTTCCCAACCTCACCCAGACTGACATTCCTCCACCTGTCCTTCTCAAGACCCCCGATCTACCCAACCTCACCCAGACTGACATTCCTCCACCTGTCCTTCTCAAGACCTCAAATCTTCCCAGCCTCACCCAGACTGACATTCCTCCACCTATCCTTCTCAAGACCTCCAATCTGCCCAACCCCACCAGACTGACATTCCTCCACCTGTCCTTCTCAAGACCCCCAATCTACCCAACCTCACCCAGACTGACATTCCTCCACCTGTCCTTCTCAAGACCTCCAATCTCCCCAACCTCACCCAGACTGACATTCCTCCACCTGTCCTTCTCAAGACCCCCCAATCCTCCCAACCTCACCCAGACTGACATTCCTCCATCTGTCCTTCTCAAGACCCCCAATCTACCCAACCTCACCCAGACTGACATTCCTCCACCTGTCCTTCTCAAGACCTCCAATCTCCCCAACCTCACCCAGACTGACATTCCTCCACCTGTCCTTCTCAAGACCTCCAATCTTCCCAACCTCACCCAGACTGACATTCCTCCACCTGTCCTTCTCAAGACCTCCAATCTACCCAACCTCACCCAGACTGACATTCCTCCACCTGTCCTTCTCAAGACCTCCAATCTTCCCAACCTCACCCAGACTGACATTCCTCCACCTGTCCTTCTCAAGACCCCCCAATCTACCCAACCTCACCCAGACTGACATTCCTCCACCTGTCCTTCTCAAGACCCCCAATCTTCCCAACCCCACCAGACTGACATTCCTCCACCTGTCCTTCTCAAGACCCCCAATCTACCCAACCTCACCCAGACTGACATTCCTCCACCTGTCCTTCTCAAGACCCCCCCAATCTACCCAACCTCACATTCCTACACCTGTCCTTCTCAAGACCTCCAATCTTCCCAACCTCACCCAGACTGACATTCCTCCACCTGTCCTTCTCAAGACCTCCAATCTCCCCAACCTCACCCAGACCGACATTCCTCCACCTGTCCTTCTCAAGACCCCCCAATCTTCCCAACCTCACCCAGACTGACATTCCTCCACCTGTCCTTCTCAAGACCCCCCAATATTCCTAACCCCACCCAGGTTGACATTCTTCCACCTGTCCTTCTCAAGACCCCCCCCCCCAATCTTCCCAACCTCACCCAGACTGACATTCCTCCACCTGTCCTTCTCAAGACCCCCAATCTTCCCAACCCCACCAGACTGACATTCCTCCACCTGTCCTTCTCAAGACCCCCAATCTACCCAACCTCACCCAGACTGACATTCCTCCACCTGTCCTTCTCAAGACCTCCAATCTCCCCAACCTCACCCAGACTGACATTCCTCCACCTGTCCTTCTCAAGACCCCCCAATCCTCCCAACCTCACCCAGACTGACATTCCTCCATCTGTCCTTCTCAAGACCCCCAATCTACCCAACCTCACCCAGACTGACATTCCTCCACCTGTCCTTCTCAAGACCTCCAATCTACCCAACCTCACCCAGACTGACATTCCTCCACCTGTCCTTCTCAAGACCTCCAATCTCCCCAACCTCACCAGACTGACATTCCTCCACCTGTCCTTCTCAAGACCCCCCAATCCTCCCAACCTCACCCAGACTGACATTCCTCCACCTGTCCTTCTCAAGAACCCCCAATCCTCCCAACCTCACCCAGACTGACATTCCTCCACCTGTCCTTCTCAAGACCCCCTAATCTTCCCAATCCCACCCAGACTGACATTCCTCCACCTGTCCTTCTCAAGACCTCCAATCTACCCAACCTCACCCAGACTGACATTCCTCCACCTGTTCCTTCTCAAGACCTCCAATCTACCCAACCTCACCCAGACTGACATTCCTCCACCTGTCCTTCTCAAGACCCCCCAATCCTCCCAACCTCACCCAGACTGACATTCCTCCACCTGTCCTTCTCAAGACCCCCCAATCTTCCCAACCTCACCCAGACTGACATTCCTCCACCTGTCCTTCTCAAGACCCCCCAATCTTCCCAACCCCACCAGACTGACATTCCTCCACCTGTCCTTCTCAGGACCCCCCAATCTTCCCAACCTCACCCAGACTGACATTCCTCCACCTGTCCTTCTCAAGACCCCCCAATCTTCCCAACCCCACCAGACTGACATTCCTCCACCTGTCCTTCTCAAGACCTCCAATCTACCCAACCTCACCCAGACTGACATTCCTCCACCTGTCCTTCTCAAGACCCCCCAATCCTCCCAACCTCACCCAGACTGACATTCCTCCACCTGTCCTTCTCAAGACCCCCCAATCTACCCAACCTCACCCAGACTGACATTCCTCCACCTGTCCTTCTCAAGACCCCCAATCTACCCAACCTCACCCAGACTGACATTCCTCCACCTGTCCTTCTCAAGACCCCCAATCTTCCCAACCTCACCCAGACTGACATTCCTCCACCTGTCCTTCTCCATACCTCCAATCTTCCCAACCTCACCCAGACTGACATTCCTCCACCTGTCCTTCTCAAGACCCCCCAATCTACCCAACCTCACCCAGACTGAAATTCCTCCACCTGTCCTTCTCAAGACCCCCAATCTACCCAACCTCACCCAGACTGACATTCCTCCACCTGTCCTTCTCAAGACCTCCAATCTACCCAACCTCACCCAGACTGACATTCCTCCACCTGTCCTTCTCAGGACCCCCCAATCTACCCAACCTCACCCAGACTGACATTCCTCCACCTGTCCTTCTCAAGACCCCCCAATCTTCCCAACCTCACCCAGACTGACATTCCTCCACCTGTCCTTCTCAGGACCCCCCAATCTACCCAACCTCACCCAGACTGACATTCCTCCACCTGTCCTTCTCAAGACCCCCAATCTACCCAACCTCACCCAGACTGACATTCCTCCACCTGTCCTTCTCAAGACCCCTCAATCTACCCAACCTCACCCAGACTGACATTCCTCCACCTGTCCTTCTCAAGACCCCCAATCTTCCCAACCTCACCCAGACTGACATTCCTCCACCTGTCCTTCTCAAGACCCCCAATCTACCCAACCTCACCCAGACTGACATTCCTCCACCTGTCCTTCTCAAGACCCCCAATCTTCCCAACCCCACCAGACTGACATTCCTCCACCTGTCCTTCTCAAGACCCCCAATCTACCCAACCTCACCCAGACTGACATTCCTCCACCTGTCCTTCTCAAGACCTCAAATCTACCCAACCTCACCCAGACCGACATTCCTCCACCTGTCCTTCAAGACCCACAATCTTCCCAACCTCACCCAGACTGACATTTCTCCACCTGTCCTTCTCAAGACCCCAATCTTCCCAACCTCACCCAGACTGACATTCCTCCACCTGTCCTTCTCAAGACCCCCGATCTACCCAACCTCACCCAGACTGACATTCCTCCACCTGTCCTTCTCAAGACCCCCAATCTACCCAACCTCACCCAGACTTACATTCCTCCACCTGTCCTTCTCAAGACCCCCAATCTTCCCAACCTCACCCAGACTGACATTCCTCCACCTGTCCTTCTCAAGACCCCCAATCTTCCAACCCCACCAGACTGACATTCCTCCACCTGTCCTTCTCAAGACCCCCAATCTACCCAACCTCACCCAGACTGACATTCCTCCACCTGTCCTTCTCAAGACCTCAAATCTACCCCAACCCCACCAGACTGACATTCCTCCACCTGTCCTTCTCAAGACCTCAAATCTACCCCAACCTCACCCAGACTGACATTCCTCCACCTGTCCTTCTCAAGACCCCCAATCTTCCCAACCCCACCAGACTGACATTCCTCCACCTGTCCTTCTCAAGACCCCCAATCTACCCAACCTCACCCAGACTGACATTCCTCCAACTGTCCTTCTCAAGACCCCCAAATCTTCCCAACCTCACCCAGACTGACATTCCTCCACCTGTCCTTCTCAAGACCCCCAATCTTCCCAACCCCACCAGACTGACATTCCTCCAACTGTCCTTCTCAAGACCCCCAATCTTCCCAACCTCACCCAGACCGACATTCCTCCACCTGTCCTTCAAGACCCACAATCTTCCCAACCTCACCCAGACTGACATTCCTCCACCTGTCCTTCTCAAGACCCCCGATCTACCCAACCTCACCCAGACTGACATTCCTCCACCTGTCCTTCTCAAGACCCCCAATCTTCCCAACCTCACCCAGACTGACATTCCTCCACCTGTCCTTCGAGACCTCCAATCTTCCCAACCTCACCCAGACTGACATTCCTCCACCTGTCCTTCTCAAGACCCCCGATCTACCCAACCTCACCCAGACTGACATTCCTCCACCTGTCCTTCTCAGACCCCCAATCTTCCCAACCTCACCCAGACTGACATTCCTCCACCTGTCCTTCTCAAGACCCCCAATCTACCCAACCTCACCCAGACTGACATTCCTCCACCTGTCCTTCTCAAGACCTCAAATCTTCCCAGCCTCACCCAGACTGACATTCCTCCACCTATCCTTCTCAAGACCTCCAATCTGCCCAACCTCACCCAGACTGACATTCCTCCACCTGTCCTTCTCAAGACCCCCAATCTACCCAACCTCACCCAGACTGACATTCCTCCACCTGTCCTTCTCAAGACCCCCAATCTTCCCAACCTCACCCAGACTGACATTCCTCCACCTGTCCTTCTCAAGACCCCCCAATCCTCCCAACCTCACCCAGACTGACATTCCTCCACCTGTCCTTCTCAAGACCCCCAATCTACCCAACCTCACCCAGACTGACATTCCTCCACCTGTCCTTCTCAAGACCTCCAATCTCCCCAACCCTCACCCAGACTGACATTCCTCCACCTGTCCTTCTCAAGACCCCCCAATCCTCCCAACCTCACCCAGACTGACATTCCTCCATCTGTCCTTCTCAAGACCCCCAATCTACCCAACCTCACCCAGACTGACATTCCTCCACCTGTCCTTCTCAAGACCTCCAATCTCCCCAACCTCACCCAGACTGACATTCCTCCACCTGTCCTTCTCAAGACCCCCCAATCCTCCCAACCTCACCCAGACTGACATTCCTCCATCTGTCCTTCTCAAGACCCCCAATCTACCCAACCTCACCCAGACTGACATTCCTCCACCTGTCCTTCTCAAGACCTCCAATCTCCCCAACCTCACCCAGACTGACATTCCTCCACCTGTCCTTCTCAAGACCCCCCAATCCTCCCAACCTCACCCAGACTGACATTCCTCCACCTGTCCTTCTCAAGACCTCCAATCTACCCAACCTCACCCAGACTGACATTCCTCCACCTGTCCTTCTCAAGACCTCCAATCTTCCCAACCTCACCCAGACTGACATTCCTCCACCTGTCCTTCTCAAGACCCCCCAATCCTCCCAACCTCACCCAGACTGACATTCCTCCACCTGTCCTTCTCAAGACCTCCAATCTTCCCAAACCTCACCCAGACTGACATTCCTCCACCTGTCCTTCTCAAGACCCCCCAATCTACCCAACCTCACCCAGACTGACATTCCTCCACCTGTCCTTCTCAAGACCCCCCAATCTACCCAACCTCACCCAGACTGACATTCCTCCACCTGTCCTTCTCAAGACCCCCAATCTTCCCAACCCCACCAGACTGACATTCCTCCACCTGTCCTTCTCAAGACCCCCAATCTACCCAACCTCACCCAGACTGACATTCCTCCACCTGTCCTTCTCAAGACCTCCAATCTCCCCAACCTCACCCAGACCGACATTCCTCCACCTGTCCTTCTCAAGACCCCCCAATCTTCCCAACCTCACCCAGACTGACATTCCTCCACCTGTCCTTCTCAAGACCCCCCAATCTTCCCAACCCCACCAGACTGACATTCCTCCACCTGTCCTTCTCAAGACCCCCCAATATTCCTAACCCCACCCAGGTTGACATTCTTCCACCTGTCCTTCTCAAGACCCCCCCCCAATCTTCCCAACCTCACCCAGACTGACATTCCTCCACCTGTCCTTCTCAAGACCCCCAATCTACCCAACCTCACCCAGACTGACATTCCTCCACCTGTCCTTCTCAAGACTCCCAATCTACCCAACCTCACCCAGACTGACATTCCTCCACCTGTCCTTCTCAAGACCCCCCAATCCTCCCAACCTCACCCAGACTGACATTCCTCCACCTGTCCTTCTCAAGACCCCCCAATCTTCCAAACCTCACCCAGACTGACATTCCTCCACCTGTCCTTCTCAAGACCCCCCCAATCTTCCCAACCCCACCAGACTGACATTCCTCCACCTGTCCTTCTCAGGACCCCCCAATCTTCCCAACCTCACCCAGACTGACATTCCTCCACCTGTCCTTCTCAAGACCCCCCAATCTTCCCAACCCCACCAGACTGACATTCCTCCACCTGTCCTTCTCAAGACCTCCAATCTACCCAACCTCACCCAGACTGACATTCCTCCACCTGTCCTTCTCAAGACCCCCCAATCCTCCCAACCTCACCCAGACTGACATTCCTCCACCTGTCCTTCTCAAGACCTCCAATCTACCCAACCTCACCCAGACTGACATTCCTCCACCTGTCCTTCTCAAGACCCCCAATCTTCCCAACCCCACCAGACTGACATTCCTCCACCTGTCCTTCAAGACCTCCAATCTTCCCAACCTCACCCAGACTGACATTCCTCCACCTGTCCTTCTCAAGACCCCCGATCTACCCAACCTCACCCAGACTGACATTCCTCCACCTGTCCTTCTCAAGACCCCAATCTTCCCAACCTCACCCAGACTGACATTCCTCCACCTGTCCTTCTCAAGACCCCCAATCTTCCCAACCCCACCAGACTGACATTCCTCCACCTGTCCTTCAAGACCTCCAATCTTCCCAACCTCACCCAGACTGACATTCCTCCACCTGTCCTTCTCAAGACCCCCGATCTACCCAACCTCACCCAGACTGACATTCCTCCACCTGTCCTTCTCAAGACCCCCAATCTACCCAACCTCACCCAGACTGACATTCCTCCACCTGTCCTTCTCAAGACCTCAAATCTTCCCAGCCTCACCCAGACTGACATTCCTCCACCTATCCTTCTCAGGACCTCCAATCTGCCCAACCCCACCAGACTGACATTCCTCCACCTGTCCTTCTCAAGACCCCCAATCTACCCAACCTCACCCAGACTGACATTCCTCCACCTGTCCTTCTCAAGACCTCCAATCTCCCCAACCTCACCCAGACTGACATTCCTCCACCTGTCCTTCTCAAGACCCCCCAATCCTCCCAACCTCACCCAGACTGACATTCCTCCACCTATCCTTCTCAAGACCTCCAATCTGCCCAACCCCACCAGACTGACATTCCTCCACCTGTCCTTCTCAAGACCCCCAATCTACCCAACCTCACCCAGACTGACATTCCTCCACCTGTCCTTCTCAAGACCCCCAATCTACCCAACCTCACCCAGACTGACATTCCTCCACCTGTCCTTCTCAAGACCTCCAATCTCCCCAACCTCACCCAGACTGACATTCCTCCACCTGTCCTTCTCAAGACCTCCAATCTTCCCAACCTCACCCAGACTGACATTCCTCCACCTGTCCTTCTCAAGACCTCCAATCTACCCAACCTCACCCAGACTGACATTCCTCCACCTGTCCTTCTCAAGACCTCCAATCTTCCCAACCTCACCCAGACTGACATTCCTCCACCTGTCCTTCTCAAGACCCCCCAATCCTCCCAACCTCACCCAGACTGACATTCCTCCACCTGTCCTTCTCAAGACCTCCAATCTTCCCAACCTCACCCAGACTGACATTCCTCCACCTGTCCTTCTCAAGACCCCCCAATCTACCCAACCTCACCCAGACTGACATTCCTCCACCTGTCCTTCTCAAGACCCCCAATCTACCCAACCTCACCAGACCGACATTCCTCCACCTGTCCTTCTCAGGACCCCCCCAATCCTCCCAACCCCACCAGACTGACATTCCTCCACCTGTCCTTCTCAAGACCCCCCAATCCTCCCAACCTCACCCAGACTGACATTCCTCCACCTGTCCTTCTCAAGACCCCCCAATCCTCCCAACCTCACCCAGACTGACATTCCTCCACCTGTCCTTCTCAAGACCTCCAATCTTCCCAACCTCACCCAGACTGACATTCCTCCACCTGTCCTTCTCAAGACCCCCCAATCTACCCAACCTCACCCAGACTGACATTCCTCCACCTGTCCTTCTCAAGACCCCCAATCTACCCAACCTCACCAGACCGACATTCCTCCACCTGTCCTTCTCAGGACCCCCCAATCTTCCCAACCCCACCAGACTGACATTCCTCCACCTGTCCTTCTCAAGACCCCCAATCTACCCAACCTCACCCAGACTGACATTCCTCCACCTGTCCTTCTCAAGACCCCCCCAATCTACCCAACCTCACATTCCTACACCTGTCCTTCTCAAGACCTCCAATCTTCCCAACCTCACCCAGACTGACATTCCTCCACCTGTCCTTCTCAAGACCTCCAATCTCCCCAACCTCACCCAGACCGACATTCCTCCACCTGTCCTTCTCAAGACCCCCCAATCTTCCCAACCTCACCCAGACTGACATTCCTCCACCTGTCCTTCTCAAGACCCCCCAATATTCCTAACCCCACCCAGGTTGACATTCTTCCACCTGTCCTTCTCAAGACCCCCCAATCTTCCCAACCCCACCAGACTGACATTCCTCCCACCTGTCCTTCTCAGGACCCCCCAATCTTCCCAACCTCACCCAGACTGACATTCCTCCACCTGTCCTTCTCAAGACCCCCCAATCTTCCTAACCCCCACCAGACTGACATTCCTCCACCTGTCCTTCTCAAGACCCCCAATCTACCCAACCTCACCCAGACTGACATTCCTCCACCTGTCCTTCTTAAGACCCCCCAATATTCCTAACCCACCCAGGTTGACATTCTTCCACCTGTCCTTCTCAAGACCCCCCAATCTTCCCAACCCCCACCAGACTGACATTCCTCCACCTGTCCTTCTCAGGACCCCCAATCTACCCAACCTCACCCAGACTGACATTCCTCCACCTGTCCTTCTCAAGACCCCCAATCTACCCAACCTCACCCAGACTGACATTCCTCCACCTGTCCTTCTCAAGACCTCAAATCTCCCCAACCTCACCCAGACTGACATTCCTCCACCTGTCCTTCTCAAGACCTCCAATCTTCCCAACCTCACCCAGACTGACATTCCTCCACCTGTCCTTCTCAAGACCTCCAATCTACCCAACCTCACCCAGACTGACATTCCTCCACCTGTCCTTCTCAAGACCTCCAATCTTCCCAACCTCACCCAGACTGACATTCCTCCACCTGTCCTTCTCAAGACCCCCCAATCCTCCCAACCTCACCCAGACTGACATTCCTCCACCTGTCCTTCTCAAGACCTCCAATCTTCCCAACCTCACCCAGACTGACATTCCTCCACCTGTCCTTCTCAAGACCCCCCAATCTACCCAACCTCACCCAGACTGACATTCCTCCACCTGTCCTTCTCAAGACCCCCAATCTACCCAACCTCACCAGACCGACATTCCTCCACCTGTCCTTCTCAGGACCCCCCAATCCTCCCAACCCCACCAGACTGACATTCCTCCACCTGTCTTCTCAAGACCCCCCAATCCTCCCAACCTCACCCAGACTGACATTCCTCCACCTGTCCTTCTCAAGACCCCCCAATCCTCCCAACCTCACCCAGACTGACAATTCCTCCACCTGTCCTTCTCAAGACCTCCAATCTTCCCAACCTCACCCAGACTGACATTCCTCCACCTGTCCTTCTCAAGACCCCCCAATCTACCCAACCTCACCCAGACTGACATTCCTCCACCTGTCCTTCTCAAGACCCCCCCAATCTACCCAACCTCACATTCCTACACCTGTCCTTCTCAAGACCTCCAAATCTTCCCAACCTCACCCAGACTGACATTCCTCCACCTGTCCTTCTCAAGACCTCCAATCTCCCCAACCTCACCCAGACCGACATTCCTCCACCTGTCCTTCTCAAGACCCCCAATCTTCCCAACCTCACCCAGACTGACATTCCTCCACCTGTCCTTCTCAAGACCCCCCAATATTCCTAACCCCACCCCAGGTTGACATTCTTCCACCTGTCCTTCTCAAGACCCCCCAATCTTCCCAACCCCACCAGACTGACATTCCTCCACCTGTCCTTCTCAGGACCCCCCAATCTTCCCAACCTCACCCAGACTGACATTCCTCCACCTGTCCTTCTCAAGACCCCCCAATCTTCCTAACCCCACCAGACTGACATTCCTCCACCTGTCCTTCTCAAGACCCCCAATCTACCCAACCTCACCCAGACTGACATTCCTCCACCTGTCCTTCTTAGGACCCCCCAATATTCCCTAACCCCACCCAGGTTGACATTCTTCCACCTGTCCTTCTCAAGACCCCCCAATCTTCCCAACCCCACCAGACTGACATTCCTCCACCTGTCCTTCTCAGGACCCCCCAATCTTCCCAACCTCACCCAGACTGACATTCCTCCACCTGTCCTTCTCAAGACCTCCAATCTTCCCAACCTCACCCAGACTGACATTCCTCCACCTGTCCTTCTCAAGACCCCCAATCTTCCCAACCCCACCAGACTGACATTCCTCCACCTGTCCTTCTCAAGACCCCCAATCTACCCAACCTCACCCAGACTGACATTCCTCCACCTGTCCTTCTCAAGACCCCCCAATCCTCCCAACCTCACCCAGACTGACATTCCTCCATCTGTCCTTCTCAAGACCCCAATCTACCCAACCTCACCCAGACTGACATTCCTCCACCTGTCCTTCTCAAGACCTCCAATCTCCCCAACCTCACCAGACTGACATTCCTCCACCTGTCCTTCTCAAGACCCCCCAATCCTCCCAACCCCACCAGACTGACATTCCTCCACCTGTCCTTCTCAAGACCCCCCAATCCTCCCAACCTCACCCAGACTGACATTCCTCCACCTGTCCTTCTCAAGACCCCCTAATCTTCCCAATCCCACCCAGACTGACATTCCTCCACCTGTCCTTCTCAAGACCTCCAATCTACCCAACCTCACCCAGACTGACATTCCTCCACCTGTCCCTTCTCAAGACCTCCAATCTACCCAACCTCACCCAGACTGACATTCCTCCACCTGTCCTTCTCAAGACCCCCCAATCCTCCCAACCTCACCCAGACTGACATTCCTCCACCTGTCCTTCTCAAGACCCCCCAATCCTCCCAACCTCACCCAGACTGACATTCCTCCACCTGTCCTTCTCAAGACCTCCAATCTACCCAACCTCACCCAGACTGACATTCCTCCACCTGTCCTTCTCAAGACCCCCCAATCCTCCCAACCTCACCCAGACTGACATTCCTCCACCTGTCCTTCTCAAGACCCCCCAATCTTCCCAACCCCACCAGACTGACATTCCTCCCACCTGTCCTTCAAGACCCCCAATCTTCCCAACCCCACCAGACTGACATTCCTCCACCTGTCCTTCTCAAGACCTCCAATCTACCCAACCTCACCCAGACTGACATTCCTCCACCTGTCCTTCTCAAGGACCCCCCCAATCCTCCCAACCTCCACCCAGACTGACATTCCTCCACCTGTCCCTTCTCAAGACCTCCAATCTACCCAACCTCACCCAGACTGACATTCCTCCACCTGTCCTTCTCAAGACCCCCAATCTTCCCAACCCCACCAGACTGACATTCCTCCACCTGTCCTTCAAGACCTCCAATCTTCCCAACCTCACCCAGACTGACATTCCTCCACCTGTCCTTCTCAAGACCCCCGATCTACCCAACCTCACCCAGACTGACATTCCTCCACCTGTCCTTCTCAAGACCCCCAATCTTCCCAACCTCACCCAGACTGACATTCCTCCACCTGTCCTTCTCAAGACCCCCAATCTACCCAACCTCACCCAGACTGACATTCCTCCACCTGTCCTTCTCAAGACCTCAAATCTTCCCAACCTCACCCAGACTGACATTCCTCCACCTATCCTTCTCAAGACCTCCAATCTGCCCAACCCCACCAGACTGACATTCCTCCACCTGTCCTTCTCAAGACCCCCAATCTACCCAACCTCACCCAGACTGACATTCCTCCACCTGTCCTTCTCAAGACCTCCAATCTCCCCAACCTCAACCCAGACTGACATTCCTCCACCTGTCCTTCTCAAGACCCCCCAATCCTCCCAACCTCACCCAGACTGACATTCCTCCATCTGTCCTTCTCAAGACCCCCAATCTACCCAACCTCACCCAGACTGACATTCCTCCACCTGTCCTTCTCAAGACCCCCCAATCTTCCCAACCTCACCCAGACTGACATTCCTCCACCTGTCCTTCTCAAGACCCCCCAATCTTCCCAACCTCACCCAGACTGACATTCCTCCACCTGTCCTTCTCAAAGACCTCCAATCTCCCCAACCTCACCCAGACTGACATTCCTCCACCTGTCCTTCTCAAGACCCCCCAATCCTCCCAACCTCACCCAGACTGACATTCCTCCACCTGTCCTTCTCAAGACCTCCAATCTACCCAACCTCACCCAGACTGACATTCCTCCACCTGTCCTTCTCAAGACCTCCAATCTACCCAACCTCACCCAGACTGACATTCCTCCACCTGTCCTTCTCAAGACCCCCCAATCTTCCCAACCTCACCCAGACTGACATTCCTCCACCTGTCCTTCTCAAGACCTCCAATCTTCCCAACCTCACCCAGGACTGACATTCCTCCACCTGTCCTTCTCAAGACCCCCCAATCTACCCAACCTCACCCAGACTGACATTCCTCCACCTGTCCTTCTCAAGACCCCCCAATCTACCCAACCTCACCCAGACTGACATTCCTCCACCTGTCCTTCTCAAGACCCCCAATCTTCCCAACCCCCACCAGACTGACATTCCTCCACCTGTCCTTCTCAAGACCCCCAATCTACCCAACCTCACCAGACTGACATTCCTCCACCTGTCCTTCTCAAGACCCCAATCTTCCCAACCTCACCCAGACCGACATTCCTCCACCTGTCCTTCTCAGGACCCCCAATCTTCCCAACCCCACCAGACTGACATTCCTCCACCTGTCCTTCTCAAGACCCCCCAATATTCCTAACCCCCACCCAGACTGACATTCCTCCACCTGTCCTTCTCAAGACCCCCCAATCCTCCCAACCTCACCCAGACTGACATTCCTCCACCTGTCCTTCTCAAGACCTCCAATCTACCCAACCTCACCCAGACTGACATTCCTCCACCTGTCCTTCTCAAGACCCCCCAATCCTCCCAACCTCACCCAGACTGACATTCCTCCACCTGTCCTTCTCAAGACCCCCCAATCTTCCCAACCCCACCAGACTGACATTCCTCCACCTGTCCTTCAAGACCCCCAATCTTCCCAACCCCACCAGACTGACATTCCTCCACCTGTCCTTCTCAAGACCTCCAATCTACCCAACCTCACCCAGACTGACATTCCTCCACCTGTCCTTCTCAAGACCCCCCAATCCTCCCCAACCTCACCCAGACTGACATTCCTCCACCTGTCCTTCTCAAGACCTCCAATCTACCCAACCTCACCCAGACTGACATTCCTCCACCTGTCCTTCTCAAGACCCCCAATCTCCCCAACCTCACCCAGACTGACATTCCTCCACCTGTCCTTCTCAAGACCCCCCAATCCTCCCAACCTCACCCAGACTGACATTCTCCATCTATCCTTCTCAAGACCCCCAATCTACCCAACCTCACCCAGACTGACATTCCCTCCACCTGTCCTTCTCAAGACCCCCCAATCTTCCCAACCTCACCCAGACTGACATTCCTCCACCTGTCCTTCTCAAGACCCCCCAATCTTCCCAACCTCACCCAGACTGACATTCCTCCACCTGTCCTTCTCAAGACCTCCAATCTCCCCAACCTCACCCAGACTGACATTCCTCCACCTGTCCTTCTCAAGACCCCCCAATCCTCCCAACCTCACCCAGACTGACATTCCTCCACCTGTCCTTCTCAAGACCTCCAATCTACCCAACCTCACCCAGACTGACATTCCTCCACCTGTCCTTCTCAAGACCTCCAATCTACCCAACCTCACCCAGACTGACATTTCCTCCACCTGTCCTTCTCAAGACCCCCCAATCTTCCCAACCCCACCAGACTGACATTCCTCCACCTGTCCTTCAAGACCCCCAATCTTCCCAACCCCACCAGACTGACATTCCTCCACCTGTCCTTCTCAAGACCTCCAATCTACCCAACCTCACCCAGACTGACATTCCTCCACATGTCCTTCTCAAGACCCCCCAATCCTCCCAACCTCACCCAGACTGACATTCCTCCACCTGTCCTTCTCAAGACCTCCAATCTACCCAACCTCACCCAGACTGACATTCCTCCACCTGTCCTTCTCAAGACCCCCAATCTCCCCAACCTCACCCAGACTGACATTCCTCCACCTGTCCTTCTCAAGACCCCCCAATCCTCCCAACCTCACCCAGACTGACATTCCTCCATCTATCCTTCTCAAGACCCCCAATCTACCCAACCTCACCCAGACTGACATTCCTCCACCTGTCCTTCTCAAGACCCCCCAATCTTCCCAACCTCACCCAGACTGACATTCCTCCACCTGTCCTTCTCAAGACCCCCCAATCTTCCCAACCTCACCCAGACTGACATTCCTCCACCTGTCCTTCTCAAGACCTCCAATCTCCCCAACCTCACCCAGACTGACATTCCTCCACCTGTCCTTCTCAAGACCCCCAATCTTCCCAACCTCACCCAGACGACATTCCTCCACCTGTCCCTTCTCAAGACCTCCAATCTACCCAACCTCACCCAGACTGACATTCCTCCACCTGTCCTTCTCAAGACCTCCAATCTACCCAACCTCACCCAGACTGACATTCCTCCACCATCTTCCCAACCTCACCCAGACTGACATTCCTCCACCTGTCCTTCTCAAGACCTCCAATCTTCCCAACCTCACCCAGACTGACATTCCTCCACCTGTCCTTCTCAAGACCCCCCAATCTACCCAACCTCACCCAGACTGACATTCCTCCACCTGTCCTTCTCAAGACCCCCCAATCTACCCAACCTCACCCAGACTGACATTCCTCCACCTGTCCTTCTCAAGACCCCCAATCTTCCCAACCCCACCAGACTGACATTCCTCCACCTGTCCTTCTCAAGACCCCCAATCTACCCAACCTCACCAGACTGACATTCCTCCACCTGTCCTTCTCAAGACCCCAATCTTCCCAACCTCACCCAGACTGACATTCCTCCACCTGTCCTTCTCAAGACCCCCAATCTTCCCAACCCCACCAGACTGACATTCCTCCACCTGTCCTTCTCAAGACCCCCCAATATTCCTAACCCCACCCAGGTTGACATTCTTCCACCTGTCCTTCTCAAGACCCCCCCCAATCTTCCCAACCTCACCCAGACTGACATTCCTCCACCTGTCCTTCTCAAGACCCCCAATCTACCCAACCTCACCCAGACTGACATTCCTCCACCTGTCCTTCTCAAGACCCCCAATCTACCCAACCTCACCCAGACTGACATTCCTCCACCTGTCCTTCTCAAGACCCCCCAATCCTCCCAACCTCACCCAGACTGACATTCCTCCACCTGTCCTTCTCAAGACCCCAATCTTCCCAACCTCACCCAGACTGACATTCCTCCACCTGTCCTTCTCAAGACCCCCCAATCCTCCCAACCTCACCCAGACTGACATTCCTCCACCTGTCCTTCTCAAGACCCCCAATCTACCCAACCTCACCCAGACTGACATTCCTCCACCTGTCCTTCTCAAGACCCCCCAATCCTCCCAACCTCACCCAGACTGACATTCCTCCACCTGTCCTTCTCAAGACCTCCAATCTTCCCAACCTCACCCAGACTGACATTCCTCCACCTGTCCTTCTCAAGACCCCCCAATCTTCCCAACCTCACCCAGACTGACATTCCTCCACCTGTCCTTCTCAAGACCCCCCAATCTTCCCACCCCACCAGACTGACATTCCTCCACCTGTCCTTCTCAGGACCCCCCAATCTTCCCAACCTCACCCAGACTGACATTCCTCCACCTGTCCTTCTCAAGACCCCCCAATCTTCCCAACCTCACCAGACTGACATTCCTCCACCTGTCCTTCTCAAGACCTCCAATCTACCCAACCTCACCCAGACTGACATTCCTCCACCTGTCCTTCTCAAGACCTCCAATCTACCCAACCTCACCCAGACTGACATTCCTCCACCTGTCCTTCTCAAGACCCCCAATCTACCCAACCTCACCCAGACTGACATTCCTCCACCTGTCCTTCAAGACCCCCCAATCTTCCCAACCTCACCAGACTGACATTCCTCCACCTGTCCTTCTCAAGACCCCCCAATCTTCCCAACCCCACCAGACTGACATTCCTCCACCTGTCCTTCTCAGGACCCCCCAATCTTCCCAACCTCACCCAGACTGACATTCCTCCACCTGTCCTTCTCAAGACCTCCAATCTCCCCAACCTCACCCAGACCGACATTCCTCCACCTGTCCTTCAAGACCCCCCAATCTTCCCAACCTCACCAGACTGACATTCCTCCACCTGTCCTTCTCAGGACCCCCCAATCTCCCAACCTCACCCAGACTGACATTCCTCCACCTGTCCTTCTCAAGACCCCCCAATCTTCCCAACCCCACCAGACTGACATTCCTCCACCTGTCCTTCTCAAGACCTCCAATCTACCCAACCTCACCCAGACTGACATTCCTCCACCTGTCCTTCTCAAGACCTCCAATCTCCCAACCTCACCCAGACCGACATTCCTCCACCTGTCCTTCTCAAGACCCCCCAATCTTCCCAACCTCACCCAGACTGACATTCCTCCACCTGTCCTTCAAGACCCCCCAATCTTCCCAACCTCACCAGACTGACATTCCTCCACCTGTCCTTCTCAAGGACCCCCCAATCTTCCCAACCTCACCCAGACTGACATTCCTCCACCTGTCCTTCTCAAGACCTCCAATCTCCCCAACCTCACCCAGACCGACATTCCTCCACCTGTCCTTCAAGACCCCCAATCTTCCCAACCTCACCCAGACTGACATTCCTCCACCTGTCCTTCTCAAGACCTCCAATCTTCCCAACCTCACCCAGACTGACATTCCTCCACCTGTCCTTCTCAAGACCCCCCAATCTTCCCAACCCCACCAGACTGACATTCCTCCACCTGTCCTTCTCAAGACCCCCTCCAATCTTCCCAACCCACCAGACTGACATTCCTCCACCTGTCCTTCTCAAGACCCCCCAATATTCCTAACCCCACCCAGGTTGACATTCTTCCACCTGTCCTTCTCAAGACCCCCCCCCAATCTTCCCAACCTCACCCAGACTGACATTCCTCCACCTGTCCTTCTCAAGACCCCCAATCTACCCAACCTCACCCAGACTGACATTCCTCCACCTGTCCTTCTCAAGACCCCCAATCTACCCAACCTCACCCAGACTGACATTCCTCCACCTGTCCTTCTCAAGACCCCCCAATCCTCCCAACCTCACCCAGACTGACATTCCTCCATCTGTCCTTCTCAGGACCCCCAACCTCACCCAGACTGACATTCCTCCACCTGTCCTTCTCAAGACCCCCAATCTTCCCAACCTCACCCAGACTGACATTCCTCCACCTGTCCTTCTCAAGACCCCCCAATCCTCCCAACCTCACCCAGACTGACATTCCTCCACCTGTCCTTCTCAAGACCCCCAATCTACCCAACCTCACCCAGACTGACATTCCTCCACCTGTCCTTCTCAAGACCCCCCAATCCTCCCAACCTCACCCAGACTGACATTCCTCCACCTGTCCTTCTCAAGACCTCCAATCTTCCCAACCTCACCCAGACTGACATTCCTCCACCTGTCCTTCTCAAGACCCCCCAATCTTCCCAACCTCACCCAGACTGACATTCCTCCACCTGTCCTTCTTAAGACCCCCCAATCTTCCCAACCCCACCAGACTGACATTCCTCCACCTGTCCTTCTCAGGACCCCCCAATCTTCCCAACCTCACCCAGACTGACATTCCTCCACCTGTCCTTCTCAGGACCCCCAATCTTCCCAACCTCACCCAGACTGACATTCCTCCACCTGTCCTTCTCAAGACCCTCAATCTACCCAACCTCACCCAGACTGACATTCCTCCACCTGTCCTTCTCAAGACCCCCCAATCTTCCCAACCCCACCAGACTGACATTCCTCCACCTGTCCTTCTCAAGACCTCCAATCTACCCAACCTCACCCAGACTGACATTCCTCCACCTGTCCTTCTCAAGACCTCCAATCTACCCAACCTCACCCAGACTGACATTCCTCCACCTGTCCTTCTCAAGACCTCCAATCTACCCAACCCCACCCAGACTGACATTCCTCCACCTGTCCTTCTCAAGACCCCCCAATCTACCCAACCTCACCCAGACTGACATTCCTCCACCTGTCCTTCTCAAGACCTCCAATCTCCCCAACCTCACCCAGACCGACATTCCTCCACCTGTCCTTCTCAAGACCCCCCCAATCTTCCCAACCTCACCCAGACTGACATTCCTCCACCTGTCCTTCAAGACCCCCCAATCTTCCCAACCTCACCCAGACTGACATTCCTCCACCTGTCCTTCTCAAGACCCCCAATCTTCCCAACCTCACCCAGACTGACATTCCTCCACCTGTCTTCAAGACCCCCCAATCTTCCCAACCTCACCCAGACTGACATTCCTCCACCTGTCCTTCAAGACCCCCCAATCTTCCCAACCTCACCCAGACTGACATTCCTCCACCTGTCCTTCTCAAGACCCCCCAATCTTCCCAACCCCACCAGACTGACATTCCTCCACCTGTCCTTCTCAAGACCTCCAATCTACCCAACCTCACCCAGACTGACATTCCTCCACCTGTCCTTCTCAAGACCCCCAATCTACCCAACCTCACCAGACTGACATTCCTCCACCTGTCCTTCTCAAGACCCCCCAATCTTCCCAACCTCACCCAGACTGACATTCCTCCACCTGTCCTTCTCAAGACCCCCCAATCTCCCAACCCCACCAGACTGACATTCCTCCACCTGTCCTTCTCAAGACCCCCAATCTTTCAACCTCACCCAGACTGACATTCCTCCACCTGTCCTTCTCAAGACCCCCCAACCTCACCCAGACTGACATTCCTCCACCTGTCCTTCTCAAGACCCCCCCAACCTCACTCAGACTGACATTCCTCCACCTGTCCTTCTCAAGACCCCCCCAATCTACCCAACCTCACCCAGACTGACATTCCTCCACCTGTCCTTCTCAAGACCCCCCAATCCTCCCAACCTCACCCAGACTGACATTCCTCCACCTGTCCTTCTCAAGACCCCCAATCTCCCCAACCTCACCCAGACTGACATTCCTCCACCTGTCCTTCTCAAGACCCCCCAATCTTCCCAACCCCACCAGACTGACATTCCTCCACCTGTCCTTCTCAAGACCTCCAATCTCCCCAACCTCACCCAGACTGACATTCCTCCACCTGTCCTTCTCAAGACCCCCCAATCCTCCCAACCTCACCCAGACTGACATTCCTCCACCTGTCCTTCTCAAGACCTCCAATCTACCCAACCTCACCCAGACTGACATTCCTCCACCTGTCCTTCTCAAGACCTCCAATCTACCAACCTCACCCAGACTGACATTCCTCCACCTGTCCTTCTCAAGACCTCCCAATCTTCCCAACCTCACCCAGACTGACATTCCTCCACCTGTCCTTCTCAAGACCTCCAATCTTCCCAACCTCACCCAGACTGACATTCCTCCACCTGTCCTTCTCAAGACCCCCCAATCTACCCAACCTCACCCAGACTGACATTCCTCCACCTGTCCTTCTCAAGACCCCCAATCTACCCAACCTCACCCAGACTGACATTCCTCCACCTGTCCTTCTCAAGACCCCCAATCTTCCCAACCCCACC
>JBBDGP010003944.1:0-97530 GCA_037952835.1 Lithobates septentrionalis | reverse complement strand
GAGGGAGGGGGGTAAACAGAGGTCACTGAGTGCAGAAAGGTGTGTGCAATCTGGAAAGGGAACAAGAAATACGACACCGACCGACACCTGACCAGAATCACCCCCACCACCCCCTTCTCCATGGTGTACACCCCCCCCCCCCCCCGTGTGTCCAACAGGTATCAGTATACCCCCCCATATGATAGTGTTCATCCCCCTCCACCCCAGGTGTGTGATCAGCATACAACTCCCCCATTATATATCAGAGTACGTCTCCCCTCCCCCCGGGTCCCCCCCATATATATGTATATCAGAGTACATCTCCCCTCCCCCCGGATCCCTATATATATATATATATATATATATATATATATATATATATATATATATATATATATATATATATATATATATATATATATATATATATATATATATATATATATATATATATATATATATATATATATATATATATATATATATAGTACGTCTCCCCCCCCCCCCGGTCCCCCCCATATATATCAGCGTACGTCTCCCCTCCCCCCGGATCCCCCCCATATATATCAGAGTACGTCTCCCCTCCCCCCCATATATATCAGCGTACGTCTCCCCTCCCCCCGGATCCCCCCCATATATATCAGAGTACGTCTCCCCTCCTCCCGGGTCCCCCCCATATAAATGTATATCAGAGTACGTCTCCCCTCCCCCCCATATATATCAGCGTACGTCTCCCCTCCCCCCGGATCCCCCCCATATATATCAGAGTACGTCTCCCCTCCCCCGGGTCCCCCCCATATATATCAGAGCACGTCTCCCCTCCCCCGGGTCCCCCCCATATATATCAGAGCACGTCTCCCCTCCCCCGGGTCCCCCCCATATATATCAGAGCACGTCTCCCCTCCCCCGGGTCCCCCCCATATATATCAGAGCACGTCTCCCCCTCCCCCCGGGTCCCCCCCATATATATCAGAGCACGTCTCCCCTCCCCCCGGATCCCCCCCATATATATCAGAGTACGTCTCCCCTCCCCCGGGTCCCCCCCATATATATCAGAGTACGTCTCCCCTCCCCCCATATATATCAGAGTACGTCTCCCCTCCCCCCGGATCCCCCCCATATATATCAGAGTACGTCTCCCCTCCCCCCGGGTCCCCCCCATATATATCAGAGTACGTCTCCCCTCCCCCCGGGTCCCCCCCATATATATCAGAGTACGTCTCCCCTCCCCCCGGGTCCCCCCCATATATATCAGAGTACGTCTCCCCTCCCCCCGGGTCCCCCCCATATATATCAGAGTACGTCTCCCCTCCCCCCGGGTCCCCCCCATATATATCAGAGTACGTCTCCCCTCCCCCCGGGTCCCCCCCATATATATCAGAGTACGTCTCCCCTCCCCCCGGGTCCCCCCCATATATATCAGAGTACGTCTCCCCTCCCCCCGGGTCCCCCCCATATATATCAGAGTACGTCTCCCCTCCCCCCGGGTCCCCCCCATATATATCAGAGTACGTCTCCCCTCCCCCCGGGTCCCCCCCATATATATCAGAGTACGTCTCCCCTCCCCCCGGGTCCCCCCCATATATATCAGAGTACGTCTCCCCTCCCCCCGGATCCCCCCCATATATATCAGCGTACGTCTCCCCTCCCCCCCCCATATATATCAGCGTACGTCTCCCCTCCCCCCCCATATATATATCAGCGTACGTCTCCCCTCCCCCCCCCATATATATATCAGCGTACGTCTCCCCTCCCCCCCCATATATATATCAGCGTACGTCTCCCCTCCCCCCCCATATATATATCAGCGTACGTCTCCCCTCCCCCCCCCATATATATATCAGCGTACGTCTCCCCTCCCCCCCCCCATATATATCAGCGTACGTCTCCCCTCCCCCCCCATATATATATCAGCGTACGTCTCCCCTCCCCCCCCATATATATATCAGCGTACGTCTCCCCTCCCCCCCCATATATATATCAGCGTACGTCTCCCCTCCCCCCCCATATATATATCAGCGTACGTCTCCCCTCCCCCCCCATATATATATCAGCGTACGTCTCCCCTCCCCCCCCATATATATATCAGCGTACGTCTCCCCTCCCCCCCCATATATATCAGAGTACGTCTCCCCTTCCCCCGGGTCCCCCCCATATATATCAGAGTACGTCTCCCCTCCCCCCGGGTCCCCCCCATATATATCAGAGTACGTCTCCCTCCCCCCGGATCCCCCCCATATATATCAGCGTACGTCTCCCCTCCCCCCCCCATATATATCAGCGTACGTCTCCCCTCCCCCCCCATATATATATCAGCGTACGTCTCCCCCCCCCCCCCCCCCCATATATATCAGCGTACGTCTCCCCTCCCCCCCATATATATCAGCGTACGTCTCCCCTCCCCCCGGGTCCCCCTATATATATATATATATATATATATATATATATATATATATATATATATATATATATATATATCAGAGTACGTCTCCCCTCCCTCCGGATCCCCCCCATATATATCAGAGTACGTCTCCCCTCCCCCCCCATATATATCAGAGTACGTCTCCCCTCCCCCCCCATATATATATATATATATATATCAGAGTACGTCTCCCCTCCCCCCCGGGTCCCCCTATATATATCAGCGTACGTCTCCCCTCCCCCCCATATATATCAGCGTACGTCTCCCCTCCCCCTCCATATATATATCAGCGTACGTCTCCCCTCCCCCCGGATCCCCCCCATATATATCAGAGTACGTCTCCCCTCCCCCCGGGTCCCCCTATATATATATCAGAGTACGTCTCCCCTCCCCCCGGGTCCCCCCCATATATATCAGAGTACGTCTCCCCTCCCCCCCCATATATATATCAGCGTACGTCTCCCCTCCCCCCGGATCCCCCCCATATATATCAGAGTACGTCTCCCCTCCCCCCGGGTCCCCCTATATATATATATCAGAGTACGTCTCCCCTCCCCCCGGGTCCCCCTATATATATATCAGAGTACGTCTCCCCTCCCCCCGGGTCCCCCTATATATATATCAGAGTACGTCTCCCCTCCCCCCGGGTCCCCCTATATATATATATCAGAGTACGTCTCCCCTCCCCCCGGGTCCCCCTATATATATATATCAGAGTACGTCTCCCCTCCCCCCGGGTCCCCCTATATATATATCAGAGTACGTCTCCCCTCCCCCCGGGTCCCCCCCATATATATCAGCGTACGTCTCCCCTCCCCCTCCATATATATATCAGCGTACGTCTCCCCTCCCCCCGGGTCCCCCTATATATATATATCAGAGTACGTCTCCCCTCCCCCCGGGTCCCCCTATATATATATCAGAGTACGTCTCCCCTCCCCCCGGGTCCCCCTATATATATATATCAGAGTACGTCTCCCCTCCCCCGGGGTCCCCCCCATATGTCTGTATATGTCTCCCCTCCCCCCTGGTCCTCCATATGTTGGTAGTACACCCCCCAGATATCAGGGTACACGGCTCCCCCTAATATGTCAGTGTCTCTCAGTTGAGATCTTAGCAGCCAATCAGCTCTCTCCCTGTGTACGAGATAGAAATCCTGGTTGCCAGGGGTTACCACACACAGGGTCCCCACACCGGGGAGGACCAATCACAGGCCGGCTCCCTACATCCCTTCCCCCGGGATACCCCCACCCTCTCCCGCTCTTACCCCGGCTGGTGGGGCCCTTCTTACTCCTCCGGGCCCGGGGCATGTCTTCCTCCTCAACAGCTGTCAGCGTGTGTGTTAGTGAGCCGCAAAGGCTGCCGGGAGCGACTACACCTCCCACAGTGCACCGCGACAACCCCTTACTACCCCGCCCACTTACCCACAGTGCATCGCGCCACCCTCCCCGCCCACTTTCCCACAGTGACAAGCTCCGCCCACCATCCCTCCGCTCAAAAAACTACGGAGAGTCACGTGACTGGGCGGAGCGTCCCGCCTTCTCCCCCAGAGAGTTCACCTCAGGAGGCTCACACAGAGGACCTGTCCTGTCTGAGTACCCGGATGTCCGCGGTGCTGTGTGAGGTACTGACCGGAAACAAGCATGTAGCCAGTAAAATGATCAATCTTCTCATAATACTGACCCAGAGGTCACTAATGGCGCCCTAAGTTCTCATCTTCACCCCAAATGAGGGTTACATCAACATTATTGTAATACATTACATACCCCTGACCTCTCCGCTCTATACACTGTATAATACATTACATACCCCTGACCCCTCCGCTCTATACATTGTATAATACATTACATACCCCTGACCCCTCCGCTCTATACACTGTATAATACATTACATACCCCTGACCCCTCCTCTCTATACACTGTATAATACATTACATACCCCTGACCCCTCCTCTCTATACACTGTATAGTACATTACATACCCCTGACCCCTCCTCTCTATACACTGTATAATACATTATATATCCCTGACCTCTCCTCTCTATACACTGTATAATACCTTACATACCCCTGACCCCTCCTCTCTATACGCTGTATAATACATTACATACCCCTGACCCCTCCTCTCTATACACTGTATAGTACATTACATACCCCTGACCCCTCCTCTCTATACACTGTATAATACATTATATATCCCTGACCTCTCCTCTCTATACACTGTATAATACCTTACATACCCCTGACCCCTCCTCTCTATACACTGTATAGTACATTACATACCCCTGACCCCTCCTCTCTATACACTGTATAGTACATTACATACCCCTGACCCCTCCTCTCTATACACTGTATAATACATTATATATCCCTGACCTCTCCTCTCTATACACTGTATAATACCTTACATACCCCTGACCCCTCCTCTCTATACGCTGTATAATACATTACATACCCCTGACCCCTCCTCTCTATACACTGTATAATACATTACAGACCCCTGACCCCTCCTCTCTATACACTGTATAGTACATTATATACCCCTGACCTCTCCTCTCTATACACTGTATAATACATTACATACCCCTGACCTCTCCTCTCTATACACTGTATAATACATTATATACCCCTGACCCCTCCTCTCTATACACTGTATAATACATTACATACCCCTGACCCCTCCGCTCTATACATTGTATAATACATTACATACCCCTGACCCCTCCGCTCTATACACTGTATAATACATTACATACCCCTGACCCCTCCTCTCTATACACTGTATAGTACATTACATACCCCTGACCCCTCCTCTCTATACACTGTATAATACATTATATATCCCTGACCTCTCCTCTCTATACACTGTATAATACCTTACATACCCCTGACCCCTCCTCTCTATACGCTGTATAATACATTACATACCCCTGACCCCTCCTCTCTATACACTGTATAATACATTACAGACCCCTGACCCCTCCTCTCTATACACTGTATAGTACATTATATACCCCTGACCTCTCCTCTCTATACACTGTATAATACATTACATACCCCTGACCTCTCCTCTCTATACACTGTATAATACATTATATACCCCTGACCCCTCCTCTCTATACACTGTATAATACATTACATACCCCTGACCCCTCCTCTCTATACACTGTATAATACATTACATACCCCTGACCCCTCCTCTCTATACATTGTATAATACATTACATACCCCTGACCCCTCCTCTCTATACACTGTATAATACATTACATACCCCTGACCTCTCCGCTCTATACACTGTATAATACATTACATACCCCCGACCCTTCCGCTCTATACAGTGTATAATACATTACATACCCCTGACCCCTCCTCTCTATACACTGTATAATACATTACATACCCCTGACCCCTCCTCTCTATACACTGTATAATACATTACATACCCCTGACCCCTCCTCTTTATACACTATAATACATTACATACCCCTGACCTCTCCTCTCTATACACTGTATAATACATTACATACCCCCGACCTCTGCTCTTTATACACTGTATAATACATTACATACCCCTGACCCCTCCTCTTTATACACTGTATAATACATTACATACCCCTGACCCCTCCGCTCTATACACTGTATAATACATTACATACCCCTGACCTCTCCTCTCTATACTCTGTATAATACATTACATACCCCTGACCTCTCCGCTCTATACACTGTATAATACATTAAATACCCCTGACCTCTCCGCTCTATACACTGTATAATACATTACATACCCCCGACCCCTCCTCTCTATACACTGTATAATACATTACATACCCCCGACCCCTCCTCTGTATACACTGTATAATACATTACATACCCCTGGCCCCTCCTCTCTATACACTGTATAATACATTACAGACCCCCAACCTCTCCTCTCTATACACTGTATAATACATTACATACCCCTGACCCCTCCTCTCTATAAACTGTATAATACATTACATACCCCCGACCTCTCCTCTCTATACACTGTATAATACATTACATACCCCTGACCCTCCTCTCTATAAACTGTATAATACATTACATACCCCCGACCCCTCCTCTCTATACGCTGTATAATACATTACATACCCCTGACCCCTCCTCTCTATACACTGTATAATAGATTACATGCCCCTGACCTCTGCTCTCTATACACTGTATAATACATTACATACCCCTGACCCCTCCTCTCTATACACTGTATAATACATTACATACCCCTGACCCCTCCTCTCTATACACTGTATAATACATTACATACCTCTGACCCCTCCTCTCTATACACTGTATAATACATTACATACCCCCGACCCCTCCTCTCTATACACTGTATAATACATTACATACCCCCGACCCCTCCTCTCTATACACTGTATAAAACATTACATACCCCTGACCCCTCCTCTCTATACAGTGTATAATACATTACATACCCCTGACCCCTCCTCTCTATACACTGTATAATACATTACATACCCCTGACCACTCCTCTCTATACACTGTATAATAAATTACATACCCCTGACCCCCTCCTCTCTATACACTGTATAATACATTACATACCCCTGACCCCTCCTCTCTATACACTGTATAATACATTACGTACCCCTGACCTCTCCTCTCTATACACTGTATAATACATTACATACCCCTGACCCCTCCTCTCTATACACTGTATAATACATTACATACCCCTGACCCCTCCTCTCTATACGCTGTATAATACATTACATACCCCTGACCCCTCCTCTCTATACACTGTATAATACATTACAGACCCCTGACCCCTCCTCTCTATACACTGTATAGTACATTATATACCCCTGACCTCTCCTCTCTATACACTGTATAATACATTACATACCCCTGACCTCTCCTCTCTATACACTGTATAATACATTATATACCCCTGACCCCTCCTCTCTATACACTGTATAATACATTACATACCCCTGACCCCTCCGCTCTATACATTGTATAATACATTACATACCCCTGACCCCTCCGCTCTATACACTGTATAATACATTACATACCCCTGACCCCTCCTCTCTATACACTGTATAGTACATTACATACCCCTGACCCCTCCTCTCTATACACTGTATAATACATTATATATCCCTGACCTCTCCTCTCTATACACTGTATAATACCTTACATACCCCTGACCCCTCCTCTCTATACGCTGTATAATACATTACATACCCCTGACCCCTCCTCTCTATACACTGTATAATACATTACAGACCCCTGACCCCTCCTCTCTATACACTGTATAGTACATTATATACCCCTGACCTCTCCTCTCTATACACTGTATAATACATTACATACCCCTGACCTCTCCTCTCTATACACTGTATAATACATTATATACCCCTGACCCCTCCTCTCTATACACTGTATAATACATTACATACCCCTGACCCCTCCTCTCTATACACTGTATAATACATTACATACCCCTGACCCCTCCTCTCTATACATTGTATAATACATTACATACCCCTGACCCCTCCTCTCTATACACTGTATAATACATTACATACCCCTGACCTCTCCGCTCTATACACTGTATAATACATTACATACCCCCGACCCTTCCGCTCTATACAGTGTATAATACATTACATACCGCTGACCCCTCCTCTCTATACACTGTATAATACATTACATACCCCTGACCCCTCCTCTCTATACAGTGTATAATACATTACATACCCCCGACCCCTCCTCTCTATACATTGTATAATACATTACATACCCCCGACCCCTCCTCTCTATACACTGTATAATACATTACATACCCCTGACCCCTCCGCTCTATACACTGTATAATACATTACATACCCCTGACCCCTCCTCTCTATACACTGTATAATACATTACCTACCCCTGACCCCTCCTCTCTATACACTGTATAATACATTACATACCCCTGACCCCTCCTCTTTATACACTATAATACATTACATACCCCTGACCTCTCCTCTCTATACACTGTATAATACATTACATACCCCCGACCTCTGCTCTTTATACACTGTATAATACATTACATACCCCTGACCCCTCCTCTTTATACACTGTATAATACATTACATACCCCTGACCCCTCCGCTCTATACACTGTATAATACATTACATACCCCTGACCTCTCCTCTCTATACACTGTATAATACATTACATACCCCTGACCTCTCCTCTCTATACACTGTATAATACATTACATACCCCCGACCCCTCCTCTCTATACACTGTATAATACATTACATACCCCCGACCCCTCCTCTGTATACACTGTATAATACATTACATACCCCTGGCCCCTCCTCTCTATACACTGTATAATACATTACAGACCCCCAACCTCTCCTCTCTATACACTGTATAATACATTACATACCCCTGACCCCTCCTCTCTATAAACTGTATAATACATTACATACCCCCGACCTCTCCTCTCTATACACTGTATAATACATTACATACCCCTGACCCTCCTCTCTATAAACTGTATAATACATTACATACCCCCGACCCCTCCTCTCTATACACTGTATAATACATTACATACCTCTGACCCCTCCTCTCTATACGCTGTATAATACATTACATACCCCTGACCCCTCCTCTCTATACACTGTATAATACATTACATACCTCTGACCCCTCCTCTCTATACACTGTATAATACATTACATACCTCTGACCCCTCCTCTCTATACACTGTATAATACATTACATACCCCCGACCCCTCCTCTCTATACACTGTATAATACATTACATGCCCCTGACCTCTGCTCTCTATACACTGTATAATACATTACATACCCCTGACCCCTCCTCTCTATACACTGTATAATACATTACATACCCCTGACCCCTCCTCTCTATACACTGTATAATACATTACATACCTCTGACCCCTCCTCTCTATACACTGTATAATACATTACATACCTCTGACCCCTCCTCTCTATACACTGTATAATACATTACATACCCCCGACCCCTCCTCTCTATACACTGTATAATACATTACATACCCCCGACCCCTCCTCTCTATACACTGTATAATACATTACATACCCCTGACCCCTCCTCTCTATACAGTGTATAATACATTACATACCCCTGACCCCTCCTCTCTATACACTGTATAATACATTACATACCCCTGACCACTCCTCTCTATACACTGTATAATAAATTACATACCCCTGACCCCCTCCTCTCTATACACTGTATAATACATTACATACCCCTGACCCCTCCTCTCTATACACTGTATAATACATTACGTACCCCTGACCTCTCCTCTCTATACACTGTATAATACATTACATACCCCTGACCCCTCCTCTATATACACTGTATAATACATTACATACCCCTCCCCCTCCGCTCTATACACTGTATAATACATTACATACCCCTGACCCCTCCTCTCTATACACTGTATAATACATTACATACCCCCGACCTCTCCGCTCTATACACTGTAAAATACATTACATACCCCGACCCCTCCGCTCTATACACTGTATAATACATTACATACCCCTGACCCCTCCTCTCTATACACTGTATAATACATTACATACCCCTGACCTCTCCGCTCTATACACTGTATAATACATTACATACCCCCGACCCCTCTTCTTTATACACTGTATAATACATTACATACCCCCGACCCCTCCGCTCTATACACTGTATAATACATTACATACCCCTGACCTCTCCTCTCTATACACTATAATACATTACATACCCCTGACCTCTCCTCTCTATACACTGTATAATACATTACATACCCCTGACCCCTCCTCTCTATATACTGTATAATACATTACATACCCCCGACCCCTCCACTCTATACACTGTATAATACATTACATACCCTCGACCCCTCCGCTCTATACACTGTATAATACATTACATACCCCTGACCTCTGCTCTCTATACACTGTATAATACATTACATACCCCTGACCTCTCCTCTCTATACACTGTATAATATATTTCATACCCCTGACCCCTCCTCTCTATACACTGTAAAATACATTACATACCCCTGACCTCTGCTCTCTATACACTGTATAATACATTACATACCCCTGACCTCTCCTCTCTATACACTGTATAATATATTACATACCCCTGACCCCTCCGCTCTATACACTGTATAATACATTACATACCCCTGACCTCTCCTCTCTATACACTGTATAATACATTACATACCCCTGACCTCTCCTCTCTATACACTGTATAATACATTACATACCTCTGACCTCTGCTCTCTATACATTGTATAATACATTACATACCCCTGACCTCTCCTCTCTATACACTGTATAATACATTACATACCCCAACCCCTCCTCTCTATACACTGTATAATACATTACATACCCCTGACCCCTCCTCTCTATACACTGTATAATACATTACATACCCCTGACCCCTCCTCTCTATACACTATATAATACATTACATACCCCTGACCCCTCCTCTCTATAAACTGTATAATACATTACATACCCCCGACCCCTCCTCTCTATACACTGTATAATACATTACATACTCCTGACCCCTCCTCTCTATACACTGTATAATACATTACATACCCCTGACCCCTCCTCTCTATACAGTGTATAATACATTACATACCCCTGACCTCTCCTCTCTATACACTGTATAATACATTACATACCCCTGACCTCTCCTCTCTATACACTGTATAATACATTACATACCCCTGACCTCTGCTCTCTATACACTGTATAATACATTACATACCCCTGACCCCTCCTCTCTATACACTGTATAATACATTACATACCCCCGACCCCTCCTCTCTATACACTGTATAATACATTACATACCCCCGACCCCTCCTCTCTATACACTGTATAATACATTACATACCTCTGACCTCTCCTCTCTATACACTGTATAATATATTACATACCCCTGACCCTCCGCTCTATACACTGTATAATACATTACATACCCCTGACCTCTCCTCTCTATACACTGTATAATACATTACATACCCCTGACCTCTCCTCTCTATACACTGTATAATACATTACATACCCCTGACCCCTCCTCTCTATACACTGTATAATACATTACATACCCCCGACCCCTCCTCTCTATACACTGTATAATACATTACATACTCCTGACCCCTCCTCTCTATACACTGTATAATACATTACATACCCCTGACCCCTCCTCTCTATACACTGTATAATACATCACATACCCCTGACCTCTCCTCTCTATACACTGTATAATACATTACATATCCCTGACCTCTGCTCTCTATACACTGTATAATATGTTACCCTGAAAAATCTATATTTAAGATTTTTCATAAGGCAACGAATACATTACATACCCCTGACCTCTCCTCTCTATACACTGTATAATACATTACATACCCCTGACCCCTCCTCTCTATACACTGTATAATACATTACATACCCCTGACCTCTCCTCTCTATACACTGTATAATACATTACATACCCCTGACCCCTCCTCTCTATACACTGTATAATACATTACATACCCCTGACCCCTCCTCTCTATACACTGTATAATACATTACATACCCCTGACCCCTCCTCTCTATACACTGTATAATACATTACATACCCCTGACCTCTGCTCTCTATACACTGTATAATACATTACATACCCCTGACCCCTCCTCTCTATACACTGTATAATACATTACATACCCCTGACCCCTCCTCTCTATACACTGTATAATACATTACATACCCCTGACCCCTCCTCTCTATACACTGTATAATACATTACATACCCCTGACCCCTCCTCTCTATATACTTTATAATACATTACATACCCCTGACCCCTCCTCTCTATACACTGTATAATACATTACATACCCCCGACCCCTCTGCTCTATACACTGTATAATACATTACATACCCCTGACCCCTCCTCTCTATACACTGTATAATATTTTACCTGATAATTTCATGCTGTCTGTAAATTATATTTTTCTCATTTATCTCACACAAATAGAGCTTTCTTTTGGTGGTATTTGATCACCTCTGGGGTTTTTTATTTTTTTGTGATATAAATGAAAAATAGTCTTAAAATTTTGATAAAAACACGACATTTTCTACTTTTTGTCATAAAACATATCCAATAAAATCGCATTTCGCTACATGTCTTTGGTATAAAAAAAAAATTCGAATTAGTGTACATTATTTTAGTTATTATTATTCATGTTTATTTATTTATGTATACATTTATTTATTAATTAAATAGTTTGCTTATTTATTCATTTATTAACTATTAATTATTATAATTGTTTTATTTTATTGGTATATTTACTTATCCTGTAGGAAAGTTATGGCTTCCACAAAAACATGGTATATATTATATATTTGAAAATTGATCAGTCATTTCTTGAGGCCCTCAAAGTGTCAGGGCAGTAAAAATACCCCCCAAAATTCCACTTTTTTTTGGAAAGTAGACAGTCTGAGGCATTTAGTAAGAGACATGGCGAGTTTTTCTTTTTTTTTTTTAGTTGTCATTTTTTTTTTTGTCACAATTTTTTGCAAAATGAAGAAAGTAAATAAAATTATTATTTTTTTTTATTTATTTTTTTTACATACCATCACCAGCACAGTACAGCGTCATGATATGACTGGTGTGATCAGGGACACTGACTGGTGACGGGAAAAAAAAAAAAAAATCTATAATTTTTTATTCAATATTTTACATTTATTTTTATTTTACTTTTTTTTTCTCTATTTAAAAAAAAATACTTTATCAGAGTAATTTAATGTTACCATACACACCATTGTGTGTATTAAATGGTCATTTGTCCCGGGGGTTCCTTTGTGTCCCGGGGGTTTATTTGTGTCCCGGGGTTTATTTGTGTCCCGGGGTTTATTTGTGTCCAGGGAGTCACACAGAAACTCTGGAACACTCAGGACTGTTTATTACACAATGAGACTCTTCCATTCTGCAGACCAATCCCATCAGTGACACATGGAGTCCCACAGCGCAGAATGTGATGCAATCTTCTGGAATGGTGTCACCGCACACTGAGGGATTGGTGTAGACAACGGCGACATCTGGTGTCACTCCTGGGAACTGACTGCATCCCTGTTAATGTTCTGTGGATGGGAATGTTGAGGTGCCCTGGAAGAGTTGTGGAATTCAGGGCGGGAAGCTGTGGTGTGCCACTGAAGTGGGTGTGGCCTTTTCCTATTTGTGTCATTTATTTCTGCTCTCTCCGTTTTTTCCTCTGATCTAATTTCTCTGTACAGTAAATGTTGGACACAGAAACTCCGGGACACTCAGAAACTCTGGGACACACAGATTCCCCGGGACACATAAAAAAAAACTCCGGGACACACGGAAACCCCTGGGACACACAGATTCCCCGGGACACACAGAAACTCTGAGACACTCAGAATCTCTGGGACACACAGATTCCCCGGGACACAGAAAAACTCCGGGACACTCAGAAACCCAGGGGACACAGAGATTCCCTGGGAGACACAGAAAAACTCTGAGACACTCAGAATCTCTGGGACACACAGATTCCCGGGACACTCAGAAACCCAGGGGGCACAGAGATTCCCTGGGAGACACAGAAACTCCGGGACACTCAGGAACCCCGGGACACACAGATTCCCCGGGACACACGGAAACTCTGGGACACTCAGGTTCCCCAGGACAAACAGAAACCCCCCGAGACACACATAAACCCCGGAACACAAAGAAACCCTGGAAACACACATTAACCCCTGGGACACACAGAAACTCCAGGACACAAGGATTCTCTAGAACACTCTTGGACATACAGATTCCCCGGGACACACAGAAACTCTGAGACACTCAGAATCTCTGGGACACACAGATTCCCCGGGACACAGAAAAACTCCGGGACACTCAGAAACCCAGGGACATACAGATTCCCCAGGACACACAGAAAAACTCTGGGACACTCAAAAACTCAGGGACACACAGATTCCCCGGGACACACAGAAAAACTCTGTCCCCGGGACACTCAGAAACTCCGGGACACACAGATTCCCCAGGACAAACAGAAACCCCCGAGACACACATAAACCCCAGAACACAAAGAAACCCTGGAAACACACAGAAACTCCCAGGCACGCAGAAACCTTGGAGCACACATTAACCCCTGGGACACACAGAAACTCCAGGACACAAAGATTCCCCGGAACACTCAGCAATTCCCGGGACACACAGATTCCTTGGGACAAATAGAAACCCCAGAGACACACATAAGCCCCAAAACACAAAGAAACCCAGGAAACACACAGAAACTCCCAGACACGCAGAAACCTTGTAACACACAGAAACTCCGGGACACACAAAAACCCCAGGACAAATAGAAACTAGGGATGAGCTTCGAGTTGAACCCATGTTCCACCCGAACATCGCCTGTTTGACTGTTCATCGAATTGCGAACGATATGGGCCGTTCACGCCAAATTCGAGTGGCGCGTCACGGCCCATAATTCACTGCGGCATCGCAGTGCATTGCTGGCCGATGATTGGCCAAGCATGCACTATGACCCGCATGCTTGGCCAATTACAGCGCTGCGTGTACAGAGAGCCATTGTTAGGTACCTGGTAGTAGAGCCTGACTTGTAGGAGAAGACCTCTCATACAACGCTGGTTCAGGAGCCACTGGAGTGGGGACAGTGGTCTCCTGAGCGCAGTGGGGTAGGAGTGCCTGTTGGAGTATAGTCTCTGATGCTGAGGTAGAGATCCCTCCAGGGATGGCTGGACTGCAGGTAAGGTGGTGACTGGAAGCAGCAGGCTGACACACTGGAGGTGCAGAGATCACAGGAGCTGGAGGTGCAACAGCAAAGAGCAAGCAGCAGGCACAAGCAGGGTCAGACAGTCCGGGTCGGCAGGTAGATGAGACAGGTAATCACGGCAGGCAGAGTCGGTGGACAAGCAGAGGTTGGCAACGGTATCAGATAGAAGGAGCAGAGTAGTCAGGCAGGCCGGGTTGGGTTGGAGCAGGACGGATGGTCAGACAAGCCGAGTTAAATCAGGTAACAGTCAATCAGATGCAGGTTAAACAGGAATCACAGAGCTGAGACGAAGCAGCAATGCACCCATGGAACAGGGCAACTTTTATGCGCTCTTTGGCGCCAAAACGGTGCTAACGCAAACGCGCGCCCGTGCGCGCACACGTGCCGCGCACCCGCGCGTGCCCGAGCGCCGCGCTGATGCACAGAAACAGTAGCAGTTTGTTGCCGTGTTTGCACAGGGGCGCGCCGGTGCATAGGTGCATGCAAGCGCCCAGGTCTGGCGCTGGTAGATCCCTGACAGCCGTAATTGGCCAAAGCCAGGGTGGCTTTGTCCAATTATGGCTCAGGGGGTTTAGTACACGCCCCACACTATATAAGGCCGCCTGCGTGGCGGCCTTGTGTAGTGTGTTGCGGCGGCGGAGAGAGATAGATAGACAGACAGATAGACAGAGAGACAGTGTCATTTGATTTAAGTTAGATAGAGTAGGCAGGTCGAGTCAGTTAGCCGCACTTACAGTGTATTGTGTGTATATATATGCATCCCAGGTGTTGTCTATATATATACACTGTATTCAGTTAAGCTAGATCCGTTCCTGTTATTCGCTTCTTAATATACTGACAGGCAGGCAAGTGTTTTTACAGTATTTACAGTTAGTGTACTGTGTACCCTGCACAGTTGCACCTACAGTATAGCTACCTGAAGACAAGTCCTTGTGTTCTTCTTCTGATCCTATTAATAGCACAGGCAGGCTCTTGAAGTATTTACAGTTAGTGTACTGTGTACCCAGCACAGTTGTACCTACAGTATAGCTACCTGAAGACAAGTGCTTGTGTTCTTCTTCTGATCCTATTAATAGCACAGGCAGGCTCTTGAAGTATTTACAGTTAGTGTACTGTGTACCCTGAACAGTTGCACCTATGGCTACCTGAAGACAAGTGCTTGTGTGCTTCTTCTGATCCTATTAATATCACAGGCAGGCTCTTGAAGTATTTACAGTTAGTGTACTGTGTACCCTGCACAGTTGCACCTATAGCTACTTGAAGACAAGTGCTTGTGTGCTTCTTCTGATCCTATTAATAGCACAGGCAGGCTCTTGAAGTATTTACAGTTAGTTTACTGTGTACCCTGCACAGTTGCACCTACAGTATAGCTACCTGAAGACAAGTGGTTTTGTGCTTCTTCTGATCCTATTATTAGCACAGGCAGGCTCTTGAAGTATTTACAGTTAGTGTACTGTGTACCCTGCATAGTTGCACCTACAGTATAGCTAAGTGAAAACAAGTGCTTGTGTTCTTCTTCTAATCCTATTAATAGCACAGGCAGGCTTTTGAAGTATTTACAGTTAGTGTACTGTGTACCCTGCACTGTTGCACCTATAGCTAGCTTAAAAGACAAGTGCTTGTGTGCTTCTTCTGATCCTATTAATAGCACAGGCAGGCTCTTGAAGTATTTACAGTTAGTGTAATGTGTACCCCGCACAGTTGCATCTACAGTATAGCTACCTGAAGACAAGTGCTTGTGTGCTTCTTCTGATCCTATTAATAGCACAGGCAGGCTCTTGAAGTATTTACAGTTAGCGTACTGTGTACCCTGCACAGTTGCACCTACAGTATAGCTACCTGAAGACAAGTGCTTGTGTTCTTCTTCTGATACTATTAATAGCACAGGCAGGCTCTTGAAGTATTTACAGTTAGTGTACTGTGTACCCTGCACAGTTGCACCTATAGCTACCTGAAGACAAGTGCTTCTTCTGATCCTATTAATAGCGCAGGCAGGCTCTTGAAGTATTTACAGTTAGTGTACTGTATACCCTGCACAGTTGCACCTACAGTATAGCTACCTGAAGACAAGTGCTGGTGGGCTTCTTCTGATCCTATTAATACCACTGGCAGGCATTCTGCTAGCTGCTGTATAGAGACACTCAGAATCTCTGGGACACACAGATTCCCCGGGACACAGAAAAACTCCGGGACACTCAGAAACCCAGGGACATACAGATTCCCCAGGACACACAGAAAAACTCTGGGACACTCAAAAACTCAGGGACACACAGATTCCCCGGGACACACAGAAAAACTCTGTCTCCGGGACACTCAGAAACTCCGGGACACACAGATTCCCCAGGACAAACAGAAACCCCCGAGACACACATAAACCCCAGAACACAAAGAAACCCTGGAAACACACAGAAACTCCCAGGCACGCAGAAACCTTGGAGCACACATTAACCCCTGGGACACACAGAAACTCCAGGACACAAAGATTCCCCGGAACACTCAGCAATTCCCGGGACACACAGATTCCCTGGGACAAATAGAAACCCCAGAGACACACATAAGCCCCAAAACACAAAGAAACCCAGGAAACACACAGAAACTCCCAGACACGCAGAAACCTTGTAACACACAGAAACTCCGGGACACACAAAAACCCCAGGACAAATAGAAACTAGGGATGAGCTTCGAGTTGAACCCATGTTCCACCCGAACATCGCCTGTTTGACTGTTCGTCGAATTGCGAACGATATGGGCCGTTCACGCCAAATTCGAGTGGCGCGTCACGGCCCATAATTCACTGCGGCATCGCAGTGCATTGCTGGCCGATGATTGGCCAATTACAGCGCTGCGTGTACAGAGAGCCGTTGTTAGGTACCTGGTAGTAGAGCCTGACTTGTAGGAGAAGACCTCTCATACAACGCTGGTTCAGGAGCCACTGGAGTGGGGACAGTGGTCTCCTGAGCGCAGTGGGGTAGGAGTGCCTGTTGGAGTATAGTCTCTGATGCTGAGGTAGAGATCCCTCCAGGGATGGCTGGACTGCAGGTAAGGTGGTGACTGGAAGCAGCAGGCTGACACACTGGAGGTGCAGAGATCACAGGAGCTGGAGGTGCAACAGCAAAGAGCAAGCAGCAGGCACAAGCAGGGTCAGACAGTCCGGGTCGGCAGGTAGATGAGACAGGTAATCACGGCAGGCAGAGTCGGTGGACAAGCAGAGGTTGGCAACGGTATCAGATAGAAGCAGCAGAGTAGTCAGGCAGGCCGGGTTGGGTTGGAGCAGGACGGATGGTCAGACAAGCCGGGTTAAATCAGGTAACAGTCAATCAGATGCAGGTTAAACAGGAATCACAGAGCTGAGACGAAGCAGCAATGCACCCATGGAACAGGGCAACTTTTATGCGCTCTTTGGCGCCAAAACGGTGCTAACGCAAACGCGCGCCCGTGCGCGCACACGTGCCGCGCGCCCGAGCGCCACGCTGATGCACAGAAACAGTAGCAGTTTGTTGCCGTGTTTGCACAGGGGCGCGCCGGCGCATAGGTGCATGCAAGCGCCCAGGTCTGGCGCTGGTAGATCCCTGACAGCCGTAATTGGCCAAAGCCAGGGTGGCTTTGTCCAATTATGGCTCAGGGGGTTTAGTACACGCCCCACACTATATAAGGCCGCCTGCGTGGCGGCCTTGTGTAGTGTGTTGCGGCGGCGGAGAGAGATAGATAGACAGACAGATAGACAGAGAGACAGTGTCATTTGATTTAAGTTAGATAGAGTAGGCAGGTCGAGTCAGTTAGCCGCACTTACAGTGTATTGTGTGTATATATATGCATCCCAGGTGTTGTCTATATATATATACACTGTATTCAGTTAAGCTAGATCCGTTCCTGTTATTCGCTTCTTAATATACTGACAGGCAGGCAAGTGTTTTTACAGTATTTACAGTTAGTGTACTGTGTACCCTGCACAGTTGCACCTACAGTATAGCTACCTGAAGACAAGTCCTTGTGCTCTTCTTCTGATCCTATTAATAGCACAGGCAGGCTCTTGAAGTATTTACAGTTAGTGTACTGTGTACCCAGCACAGTTGTACCTACAGTATAGCTACCTGAAGACAAGTGCTTGTGTTCTTCTTCTGATCCTATTAATAGCACAGGCAGGCTCTTGAAGTATTTACAGTTAGTGTACTGTGTACCCTGAACAGTTGCACCTATGGCTACCTGAAGACAAGTGCTTGTGTGCTTCTTCTGATCCTATTAATATCACAGGCAGGCTCTTGAAGTATTTACAGTTAGTGTACTGTGTACCCTGCACAGTTGCACCTATAGCTACTTGAAGACAAGTGCTTGTGTGCTTCTTCTGATCCTATTAATAGCACAGGCAGGCTCTTGAAGTATTTACAGTTAGTTTACTGTGTACCCTGCACAGTTGCACCTACAGTATAGCTACCTGAAGACAAGTGGTTTTGTGCTTCTTCTGATCCTATTATTAGCACAGGCAGGCTCTTGAAGTATTTACAGTTAGTGTACTGTGTACCCTGCATAGTTGCACCTACAGTATAGCTAAGTGAAAACAAGTGCTTGTGTTCTTCTTCTAATCCTATTAATAGCACAGGCAGGCTTTTGAAGTATTTACAGTTAGTGTACTGTGTACCCTGCACTGTTGCACCTATAGCTAGCTTAAAAGACAAGTGCTTGTGTGCTTCTTCTGATCCTATTAATAGCACAGGCAGGCTCTTGAAGTATTTACAGTTAGTGTAATGTGTACCCCGCACAGTTGCATCTACAGTATAGCTACCTGAAGACAAGTGCTTGTGTGCTTCTTCTGATCCTATTAATAGCACAGGCAGGCTCTTGAAGTATTTACAGTTAGCGTACTGTGTACCCTGCACAGTTGCACCTACAGTATAGCTACCTGAAGACAAGTGCTTGTGTTCTTCTTCTGATACTATTAATAGCACAGGCAGGCTCTTGAAGTATTTACAGTTAGTGTACTGTGTACCCTGCACAGTTGCACCTATAGCTACCTGAAGACAAGTGCTTCTTCTGATCCTATTAATAGCGCAGGCAGGCTCTTGAAGTATTTACAGTTAGTGTACTGTATACCCTGCACAGTTGCACCTACAGTATAGCTACCTGAAGACAAGTGCTGGTGGGCTTCTTCTGATCCTATTAATACCACTGGCAGGCATTCTGCTAGCTGCTGTATAATCAGTATATATATACATCCCAGTTTTGTGCAGCTACATCTCACTGCAGGCCATTAGTGTGTCTGGAAGGCCAACAAGGAGAAGCAGACAGTCACAAGCCAATAAAAGAGGGCAAGCAGGCTCTGTGTCTAGAGGCAACAGTGCTGGTCGTGGACACGGTGCATCCTCATCAGCACGTGGCCGTGGGACACACGATTGTCCTTTTTTTTGGCAGCTGGCCGTGTTGAGCCGCAACATGCGGAAGACTTGGTAGAGTGGATGACAAAGCCGTCCTCATCCTCCTCATCCTCTCTCACCCAGGCTCAGGGTACGTTGTCTGGCAAAGCAGCTGCCAATGCGGCCTCTTCCCTCGGCTCAATGGCATCAGTCACTACTTCCTTAGCCCCACCTTGTCCTCCTAAGGAGTCCCCCGAACTGTTTGACCACAGTGTTGGGTACATGCTCCAGGAGGATGCCCAGCGTTTTGAAGGCCCTGATGATGGTACTCAGCTAGAGGAAGGCAGTAACATGAGCCCAGACAGAGGGGGTGCCCAAGAAGGACAGCAATCTGGCAGTCATGTTCCCCTTGCTGCAGCATACTGCCAGGTTTGCTCCAGTCATGAGGAGGGAGGGGATGATGAGGTCACTGACTCCACGTGGGTGCCTGATAGAAGAGAGGAGGAGGAGGCACATTACCAACGAGGCAGGATGCTCTCCAGGGGCCAGCCTAAGGGCAGCACACCGACTGCATCACACTGCAGAGCTCCGCATGTGCAGGGCGCTGCTGTCTCTGCGCGTTATTCTAAAAGTTCTTTGGTGTGGGCCTTTTTTGAGATGAGTGCATCAGATCCTACCGCTGCTATTTGCAACATATGTCTGAAGTGTATCTCGCGTGACCAACACATCACCCGCTTGGGCACCACATGCTTCACCAGACATATATTGACCTGCCATGCAGTTCGTTGGCAAGCGTACCTAAAAGACCCACACCAAAGAACAAAGAGGACCTCTCCTTGCTCCTCATCAGCTGGGATCTCCAATCCCACTATACCTTCAGTCCTCTCTAAGACCTGCACTAAGAGGAATGAAGGTGTAGAATTAGGTGTGTCACAGCCAAGTACTTGCGGGCAATCTGCTATCGGTACAACGATGTCAGATTGTACCAGGCAAATTTCCCTGCCCCAGCTGCTGCACCGCAGAAAGAAGTTCGCTCCCAGCCATCCACATGCCCAGGGGTTGAATGCTAGCTTGGCTAAATTTCTAGCACTTCAACTGCTGCCTTTTCAGTTGGTAGACTCTGCCCCCTTCCGTGAGTTTGTGGAATGTGCGGTTCCTCAGTGGCAGGTTCCCAAACACCACTTTTTCTCACGGAAGGCAATTCTGGCTCTCTACTGGCATGTGGAAGGCAATGTCTTGGCCTCGCTGGACAGGACGGTCAGCGGTAAGGTGGATATTACCGCTGACTCATGGTCCAGCAGGCATGGACAGGGACATTACCTATCTTTCATGGCGCATTGGGTGACTCTTCTGGCAGCTGGGAAGGATGCAGGACAAGGTGCAGTAGTGTTGGAGGTTGTTCCGCCACCACGCCTCCAAAATGCTACTACTGGTGATTCTGACACACCTCTCTCCTCCACCCCCTCCTCTTCTTCTTCCTCCATGGCCTCTTCCTCTGCTTTGTCCTCGGAACCAGCGGTGCTCCGTAGGCGTTCAAGGGGCTACGCAAGTACGCAGGCCAAAAGATGCCATGCGGTGCTTGAGCTGGTGTGTTTGGGGGACAGGAGCTACACTGGGGCAGAGATTTTGTCAGCTCTGCAGGGGCAAACTCAGAGGTGGTTAATGCCACACCAGCTTCAGCCAGGAATGGTGGTTTGCGACAATGGCACCAACCTCCTCTCCGCCCTCTGACAGGGACAACTGACCCATGTGCCCTGTTTGGCTCACGTCCTTATAACTTGGTGGTGCAGCGGTTCTTGGGAAGGTACCAAGGCTTACAGGCTTGAGGCAGGCCAGGAAAGTCTGTGTGCATTTCCACCGGTCATATAATGCCAGTGCTCGGCTGGCTGACCTCCAAAAGGAATTTAACCTGCCCAAGAACCGCCTAATCTTTGACATGCCCACCAGGTGGAACTCAACGTTGACCAAGCTGCAGCAGCTGCACACGCAGCAGAGGGCCATCAATGAGTGCCTGTGCGACTATGGCACCAGGACAGGGTCAGGGGAGCTTGTTTTCTTTTCCCCACGCCAGTGGGCCATGATCAGGGATGCATGCACTGTCCTGTCACCATTTGAGGAGGCCACAAGGATGGTAAGCAGTGACAGTGCATGCATCAGTGACACTGTCCCCCTTGTCTACCTGTTGGAGCACACGCTGCGTGGAATAATGGACAGGGCACTTGATGCAGAACAGAGGCAGGAAGAGGAGGACTTCCTTACCTCTCAAGGCCCCCTTTATCCAGACAGTGTTCCTGCGTGCCCGCCAATCACACAGGAAAAGGACGAGGAGGAGGAGGAGGATTGTGTCAGCATGGAGGTGGAGCCCGGCATTCAGCATCAGCAGCAGTCTTCAAGGGATCATTTACAGTCCCTTGAAACCCATGGACTTGTACGTGGCTGGGAGGAGGTGGCTGCGGATCATGTTGTCCTTAGGGACCCAGAGGACTCCGGACCGAATGCCTCAGCAAACCTACGCTGCATGGCCTCCCTGATCCTGCAAAGCCTGCGGAAGGATCCTCGTATTCGTGGTATCAAGGAGAAGGACCAATACTGGCTGGCAACCCTCCTTGATCCACGTTACAAGGGTAAGGTTGCGGACCTTATTTTGCCGTCGCAGAGGGAGCAGAGGATGAAACATCTTCGGGAGGCCTTGCAGAAAGGTCTGTGCAACGCGTTCCCAGAGCCTGGGAGGATACAATTTCCTGATCCTCCTGGATAACGTGTTGCTGAGGCTTCGGTCAGTCAAAGAAGGAGCGGTGGAGAAGGTGGCCGTCTGACCGATGCGTTCAGACAATTTTTTAGTCCGCAGCCCCAAGGTATGATCTGTTCCAGCAACCATCGCCAGCGTCTGTTTTACATGGTGCAGGAATACCTAGGGGCAAGATCTGACTTGGACACCTTTCCCACCGAAAATCCTCTGGGTTACTGGGTCTTGAGGATGGGTCACTGGCCAGAGCTTGCACAGTATGCATTTGAGCTACTGGCCTGTCCTGCATCCAGCGTTCTTTCGGAACGCACATTCAGTGCTGCTGGAGGCTTTGTAACCGATCACAGGGTTCGCCTGTCCACCGACTCGGTCGATCGACTGACCTTCATAAAAATGAATCAGTCTTGGATCACCACCAGCTACCAAGCACCTGATGCTGATGTAACCGAATAACTAAACAAATGAAAGTGCAGCGCAAACTGTTAAAAGCATTAAATAAAAGCATTAAATAAAAAGTCCATCTAGTAAGACATATATTAAATTCTTCTTGGCACAAAGACACTGGTCCCCTTTTCCTGCGTCTCAGATGTCATATACAAAATCGTATGGGTACGCTTACCTTAATTACAGGGGGTCAGACACGCCTGGATGAATATCTGATGGGCAGCTGCCTTAGATCTCATCTGCAGTGGTCGGTCAAACAGTATATCTGAAGTAAAGCCGTAACCTGGGAACTCAGCGCAGGGATGGCGGGGACCCCTCACAACGGGCACAGCAGCTGTACAGACCCAGGAACCCAGCACAGGAAAGATGAGAACCCCTCACAATGAACACAGCAGGTGTACAGACACGGGAACACCCGTAACCGAATATTTTTTTTGAAATGTCAGATCCCTTCAAGACTGCCTATGCTGATGAGTGACTATCCTGTTATGCTGAGTGACTATCCTCTTCCTCCTCAATGATCATGCTGATAGCTTGTAAGAATATTTTTGATTCTGGGCGCTGCCACCAGTGCCTACGGCCCAATTTTTCAGCCCCTGTTTAACAGGGGCGTGTAATTACAATTTTTGATGCAATATTTTGCAGCAGGGCTAGTTCCTGTGCTCCAACTAGAGTATCTGTGAGGGGTTGCAGTGTTGGGCACCAGTGCCTAAGGCCCAATTTTTCTGCCCCTGTTCAACAGGGACATGTAATTAGAATTCTTGATCTCATATTTCACAGCAGGGCCCGTTCCAGCGCCCACCAAGAGTAACTGTGAGGACTTACAGTGTTGTGGCAACACCACCACCACCATCACCAAAGGCCCAATTTTTTTGCCCCTGTTCAACAGGGGCATGTAATTACAATTCTTGATCTAATATTTCACAGCAGGGCCCTGTTAGGGCTTACAGTGTTGTGGCAACACCAACACCTAAGGCCCCAATTTCTGCAGGCCCCTACTTTCAAACATTCAACTTACAAACGACTCCTACTTGCAAACGGAAGGAGACAACAGGAAGTGAGATGAAATCTACCCCTAGGAAGGGAAATTCTCTCCTGTAAGAGTTGATATGGGAAAAACGTTTTTCTCCTTTCCACTGATGCTTTATCAACAATCCTTGTTTCACTAAAAACCCCAAATTGTCAAAAAACATTTGTCATTGGGACAGAAAGTGAGGTGAAATCTTCTGAAGAGGAGCACAGACAGCAAAACAAATGTCACAGGGGTGATAACCCTTCCCTATGTTTTCCAAAAAGCCTAAAATAGATTTTTTGGCTGGAGCTACACTTTAAAAATGTACCAGTTTAAAATTACAAACAGATTCTACTTAACAACAAACCTACAGTCCCTGTCTTGTTTGCACCGCCTGTATACTGCTGTGCAGAGTATATAGGGTCTGGGGGCCCCACGCCTTTAATTTTTTTTAATTTGGGTGCGGGGTTCCCCTTAATATCCATACAAGACCCAAAGGGCCTGGTAATGGACTGGGGGGTACCCATGCCATTTGTCTCACTGATTTGCATTCATATTGCCGAGACCCGACATTACATTAAAGCCGCAAGCAGTTTTAAATGACTTTTATTCCTTTAAAAATGACATTTGGTGCAGGGACTGTTCTAAGCACGGGAAACACGTGTCACTTTACAGGCATACTATAGACACCCCCCAGGTACGATATTTAAAGGAATATTTCTTTTTTTTTTTTTCAAGCATCATTAAAATCACTGCTCCCGAAAAAACGGCCGTTTTTAAAACTTTTTTTTGCATTGATACATGTCCCCTGGGGCAGGACCCGGGTCCCCAAACCCTTTTAAGGACAATACAATGCAAATTAGCCTTTAAAATTAGCTTTTTTCATTTCAAACGTTCGAGTCCCATAGACTTCAAAGGTTCAAAAGTTCGCGCAAATTTTCGGTCCGTTCGCAGGTTCTGGTGCGAACCGAACAGGGGGGGGGGTTGTTCAGCTCATCCCTAATAGAAACCCCGGAATGCGCAGAAACCCCCAGAACCCTCTGAAACAGGTAGAAACCCTGGGACAAACAGAAACCCCAGAACACACAAACACCTCAAGAACATGCAGAAATCCCAGGACAACAGAAACCCCGGAACATGCAGAAACCCCCAGAACACACAGAAACCTCTAGAACATGCAGAAACCCTGGGAAAAACAGAAACCCCCAGAACACACAAAAACCTCAAGAACATGCAGAAACCCCGGAACACGCAGAAACCCCCAGAACACACAGAAGCCTCTAGAACAAACAGAAACCTGCAGAACACAAAGAAACCTCTAGAACATGCAGAAACTACTGGACAAACAGAAACCCCCAGAACACAAAGAAACTCTGGTAAACACAGAAACCCCCGAGACACATGGAAAATTCTCTGGACACACATAAACCCCAGAACCCACAGAAACCCTGGATCACATGGAACCCCCCTGCAACACATCAATACTCCAGAACACCAAGAAACTCCAGAACACCTGGAAACCTAGAAGAGAGAAGTTCACGCCAAATTCAGTGGTACGCCGCAGCATCCCACCCTAAATTCTGCGACTCTTCCAGGACCCCATCCACATTCTCATTCCCAGGACCCCATCCACATTCCCATTCCCAGGACCCCATCCACATTCCCATTCCCAGGACCCCATCCACATTCCCATTCCCAGGACCCCATCCACATTCCCATTCCCAGGACCCCATCCACATTCCCATTCCCAGGACCCCATCCACATTCCCATTCCCAGGACCCCATCCATATTCCCATTCCCAGGACCCCATCCACATTCCCATTCCCAGGACCCCATCCACATTCCCATTCCCAGGACCCCATCCACATTCCCATTCCCAGGACCCCATCCACATTCCCATTCCCAGGACCCCATCCACATTCCCATTCCCAGGACCCCATCCACATTCCCATTCCCAGGACCCCATCCACATTCCCATTCCCAGGACCCCATCCACATTCCCATTCCCAGGACCCCATCCACATTCCCATTCCCAGGACCCCATCCACATTCCCATTCCCAGGACCCCATCCACATTCCCATTCCCAGGACCCCATCCACATTCTCATTCCCAGGACCCCATCCACATTCCCATTCCCAGGACCCCATCCACATTCCCATTCCCAGGACCCCATCCACATTCTCATTCCCAGGACCCCATCCACATTCTCATTCCCAGGACCCCATCCACATTCCCATTCCCAGGACCCCATCCACATTCTCATTCCCAGGACCCCATCCACATTCCCATTCCCAGGACCCCATCCACATTCCCATTCCCAGGACCCCATCCACATTCCCATTCCCAGGACCCCATCCATATTCCCATTCCCAGGACCCCATCCACATTCCCATTTCCAGGACCCCATCCACATTCCCATTCCCAGGACCCCATCCACATTCCTATTCCCAGGACCCCATCCACATTCCCAGAACATTTACAGGGAGACAGTCAGTTCTCGGGAGTGACACCAGATGTCGCTGTTGTCTACTACAATCCCTCAGTGTGCGGTGACACCATTCCAGAGGATTGCATCACATTCTGCGCTCTGGGATTTCCTGTGTCACTGAACAGTCTGCAGAATGCACCGGGGTATGGTGGGGTCACTGCGAGGAAGGGAATATGAACGAGGGGCCGGGTCAGAGCTGTCGAGAGATCTGTAAAACTGATGACCTTTGAGGCAGTCCCAGCGTGCGCTTTAAAAATTATCAAAACTTTTGGATAGAGTAGGGAAGGGGTTTTATTGCTGTCTGTGTCCCTGATAGGGAGAATTGCCCTCTCTATTTGTCCTGTTTACCATTTTTACTGAGAGTGAAAAATCCCACATTTTGGGTTGTCACCAGAACAGGAATAGAAGGGAAATCTTCCAATGGGGACACTAGTTCTAGTGACAACCAGGGATTCCATCACTTTTTACAGATTTCCTCTCACTTCCTGTTTTGGCTATGGAACAGGAAGTGAATGGGAAATCTCCCCAATGGGGACACAGATGGCAAATAGAAACCTGACAGGGGTTATAACCCTCCCTTACTCTATCTGATATTAAACAGTTTTGCCATAGTTCTACTATAATGTGTTTATATTTTACCTTCTCTGGTTCCCCCACCCCAGTCAACATTATAATAAACATTCCATTTTCATTACACACCTTAATTTAAACCAAGTGATATCATCACTGGGTCTCTGTGCTTCTATAGTCAATGCAGACAGATACATAACTTCCTGAAAACATTACATCACCCTGCCAAATTACTCATCTCACGGGAAGGCTCATTGATGAAGGTGGGGAGGGAAGACTCATTGATGGAAGTGGGGGAGGGAGGCTCATTGATGGAGGTGGGGAGGCCCATTGATCTAAGTGGGGGAGGGAAGGCTCATTGATGTAGGTGGGGAGGGAAGGTTCATTGATGGAGGTGGGGCAAAGGCTCATTGATGGAGGTGGGGGAGGGAAGGCTCATTGATGGAGGTGGGGGAGGGAAGGCTCATTGATGGAGGTGGGGAGGGAAGGCTCATTGATGGAGGTGGGGGAGGGAAGACTCATTGATGGAAGTGGGGGAGGGAGGCTCATTGATGGAGGTGGGGAGGCTCATTGATCTAAGTGGGGGAGGGAAGGCTCATTGATGTAGGTGGGGAGGGAAGGTTCATTGATGGAGGTGGGGCGAAGGCTCATTGATGGAGGTGGGGGAGGGAAGGCTCATTGATGGAGGTGGGGAGGGAAGGCTCATTGATGGAGGTGGGGGAGGGAAGGCTCATTGATGGAGGTGGGGGAGGGAAGGCTCATTGATGGAGGGGGGGAGGGAAGGCTCATTGATGAAGGTGGGGGAGGGAGGCTCATTGATGGATGTCGGGAGGGAAGGCTCATTGATGGAGGTGGGGGAGGGAAGGTTCATTGATGGAGGTGGGGCGAAGGCTCATTGATGGAGGTGGGGGAGGGAAGGTTCATTGATGGAGGTGGGGCGAAGGCTCATTGATGGAGGTGGGGGAGGGAAGGCTCATTGATGGAGGTGGGGAGGGAAGGCTCATTGATGGAGGTGGGGGAGGGAAGGCTCATTGATGGAGGGGGGGAGGGAAGGCTCATTGATGAAGGTGGGGGAGGGAGGCTCATTGATGGATGTGGGGAGGGAAGGCTCATTGATGGAGGTGGGGGAGGGAAGACTCATTGATGGAAGTGGGGGAGGGAGGCTCATTGATGGAGGTGGGGAGGCTCATTGATCTAAGTGGGGGAGGGAAGGCTCATTGATGTAGGTGGGGAGGGAAGGTTCATTGATGGAGGTGGGGCGAAGGCTCATTGATGGAGGTGGGGGAGGGAAGGCTCATTGATGGAGGTGGGGAGGGAAGGCTCATTGATGGAGGTGGGGGAGGGAAGGCTCATTGATGGAGGTGGGGGAGGGAAGGCTCATTGATGGAGGGGGGGTGGGAAGGCTCATTGATGAAGGTGGGGGAGGGAGGCTCATTGATGGATGTCGGGAGGGAAGGCTCATTGATGGAGGTGGGGGAGGGAAGGTTCATTGATGGAGGTGGGGCGAAGGCTCATTGATGGAGGTGGGGGAGGGAAGGTTCATTGATGGAGGTGGGGCGAAGGCTCATTGATGGAGGTGGGGGAGGGAAGGCTCATTGATGGAGGTGGGGAGGGAAGGCTCATTGATGGAGGTGGGGGAGGGAAGGCTCATTGATGGAGGGGGGGAGGGAAGGCTCATTGATGAAGGTGGGGGAGGGAGGCTCATTGATGGATGTGGGGAGGGAAGGCTCATTGATGGATGCAGGGGAGGGAGGCTCATTGATGGAGGTGGGGGGCTCATTGATGGAGGTGGGGTAGGCTCATTGATGGAGGTGGGGGAGCTCATTTATGGAGGTGGGGAGGGAAGGCTCATTGATGGAGTTGGGGAGGGACGACTCATTGATGGAGGTGGGGACAGAAGTCTCATTGATGGAGGTGGAGAGGGAAGGCTCATTGATGGAGGTGGGGAGGGAAGGCTCATTGATGGAGGCAGGGGAGGGAGGCTCATTGATGGAGGTGGGGGGCTCATTGATGGAGGTGGGAAGGCTCATTGATGGAGGTGGGGGAGGCTCATTGATGGAGGTGGGGAAGGAAGGCTCATTGATGGAGGTGGGGAAGGAAGGCTCATTGATGGAGGTGGGGAGGGAGGCTCATTGATGGAGGTGGGGAGGGAAGGCTCATTGATGGAGGTGGGGAGGGAAGCCTCAATGATGGAGGTGGGGAAGGCTCATTGATGGGGCGGGGGGGGCTCATTGATGGAGGTGGGAGGGAAGGCTCTTTGATGGAGGTGGGGAGGGAAGGTCTCATTGATGGAGGTGGGGAGGGAAGGCTTATTGATGGAAGTGGGGCGGGAAGGCTCATTGATAGAGGTGTGGAGAGAAGGCTTATTGATGGAGGTGGGGGAGGGAAGGCTCAGTGATGGAAGTGGGGGAGGGAAGACTCATTGATGGAAGTGGGGAGGGAAGGCTCATTGATAGAGGTGTGAAGAGAAGGCTCATTGATGGAGGTGGGGGAGAGAAGGCTCATTGATGGAGGTGGGGGAGGGAAGGTTCATTGATGGAGGTGGGGAGGGAAGGCTCATTGATGGAGGTGGGGAGGGAAGGCTCATTGATGGAGGTGGAGAGGGAAGGCTCATTGATGGAGGCAGGGGAGGGAGGCTCATTGATGGAGGTGGGGGGGGCTCATTGATGGAGGTGGGGAAGGAAGGCTCATTTATGGAGGTGGGGAGGGAAGACTCACTGATGGAGGTGGGGAAGGCTCATTGATAGAGGTGTGGGGGGGGGGCTCATTGATGGAGGTGGGAGGGAAGGCTCTTTGATGGAGATGGGGGGGGCTCATTGATGGAGGTGGGGAGAGAAGGCTTATTGATGAAGATGGGGGAGGGAAGGCTCATTGATGGAGGTGGGGGAGGGAAGGCTCATTGATGGAGGTGGGGACAGAAGTCTCATTGATGGAGGTGGAGAGGGAAGGCTCATTGATGGAGGTGGGGAGGGAAGGCTCATTGATGGAGGCAGGGGAGGGAGGCTCATTGATGGAGGTGGGGGGCTCATTGATGGAGGTGGGAAGGCTCATTGATGGAGGTGGGGGAGGCTCATTGATGGAGGTGGGGAAGGAAGGCTCATTGATGGAGGTGGGGAAGGAAGGCTCATTGATGGAGGTGGGGAGGGAGGCTCATTGATGGAGGTGGGGAGGGAAGGCTCATTGATGGAGGTGGGGAGGGAAGCCTCAATGATGGAGGTGGGGAAGGCTCATTGATGGGGCGGGGGGGGCTCATTGATGGAGGTGGGAGGGAAGGCTCTTTGATGGAGGTGGGGAGGGAAGGTCTCATTGATGGAGGTGGGGAGGGAAGGCTTATTGATGGAAGTGGGGCGGGAAGGCTCATTGATAGAGGTGTGGAGAGAAGGCTTATTGATGGAGGTGGGGGAGGGAAGGCTCAGTGATGGAAGTGGGGGAGGGAAGACTCATTGATGGAAGTGGGGAGGGAAGGCTCATTGATAGAGGTGTGAAGAGAAGGCTCATTGATGGAGGTGGGGGAGAGAAGGCTCATTGATGGAGGTGGGGGAGGGAAGGTTCATTGATGGAGGTGGGGAGGGAAGGCTCATTGATGGAGGTGGGGAGGGAAGGCTCATTGATGGAGGTGGAGAGGGAAGGCTCATTGATGGAGGCAGGGGAGGGAGGCTCATTGATGGAGGTGGGGGGGGCTCATTGATGGAGGTGGGGAAGGAAGGCTCATTTATGGAGGTGGGGAGGGAAGACTCACTGATGGAGGTGGGGAAGGCTCATTGATAGAGGTGTGGGGGGGGGGCTCATTGATGGAGGTGGGAGGGAAGGCTCTTTGATGGAGATGGGGGGGGGCTCATTGATGGAGGTGGGGAGAGAAGGCTTATTGATGAAGATGGGGGAGGGAAGGCTCATTGATGGAGGTGGGGGAGGGAAGGCTCATTGATGGAGGTGGGGACAGAAGTCTCATTGATGGAGGTGGAGAGGGAAGGCTCATTGATGGAGGTGGGGAGGGAAGGCTCATTGATGGAGGCAGGGGAGGGAGGCTCATTGATGGAGGTGGGGGGCTCATTGATGGAGGTGGGAAGGCTCATTGATGGAGGTGGGGGAGGCTCATTGATGGAGGTGGGGAAGGAAGGCTCATTGATGGAGGTGGGGAAGGAAGGCTCATTGATGGAGGTGGGGAGGGAGGCTCATTGATGGAGGTGGGGAGGGAAGGCTCATTGATGGAGGTGGGGAGGGAAGCCTCAATGATGGAGGTGGGGAAGGCTCATTGATGGGGCGGGGGGGCTCATTGATGGAGGTGGGAGGGAAGGCTCTTTGATGGAGGTGGGGAGGGAAGGTCTCATTGATGGAGGTGGGGAGGGAAGGCTTATTGATGGAAGTGGGGCGGGAAGGCTCATTGATAGAGGTGTGGAGAGAAGGCTTATTGATGGAGGTGGGGGAGGGAAGGCTCAGTGATGGAAGTGGGGGAGGGAAGACTCATTGATGGAAGTGGGGAGGGAAGGCTCATTGATAGAGGTGTGAAGAGAAGGCTCATTGATGGAGGTGGGGGAGAGAAGGCTCATTGATGGAGGTGGGGGAGGGAAGGTTCATTGATGGAGGTGGGGAGGGAAGGCTCATTGATGGAGGTGGGGAGGGAAGGCTCATTGATGGAGGTGGAGAGGGAAGGCTCATTGATGGAGGCAGGGGAGGGAGGCTCATTGATGGAGGTGGGGGGGGGCTCATTGATGGAGGTGGGGAAGGAAGGCTCATTTATGGAGGTGGGGAGGGAAGACTCACTGATGGAGGTGGGGAAGGCTCATTGATAGAGGTGTGGGGGGGGGGGCTCATTGATGGAGGTGGGAGGGAAGGCTCTTTGATGGAGATGGGGGGGGCTCATTGATGGAGGTGGGGAGAGAAGGCTTATTGATGAAGATGGGGGAGGGAAGGCTCATTGATGGAGGTGGGGGAGGGAAGGCTCATTGATGGAGGTGGAGAGGGAAGGCTCATTGATGGAGGTGGGGAGGGAAGGCTCATTGATGGAGGCAGGGGAGGGAGGCTCATTGATGGAGGTGGGGGGCTCATTGATGGAGGTGGGAAGGCTCATTGATGGAGGTGGGGGAGGCTCATTGATGGAGGTGGGGAAGGAAGGCTCATTGATGGAGGTGGGGAAGGAAGGCTCATTGATTGAGGTGGGGAGGGAGGCTCATTGATGGAGGTGGGGAGGGAAGGCTCATTGATGGAGGTGGGGAGGGAAGCCTCAATGATGGAGGTGGGGAAGGCTCATTGATGGGGCGGGGGGGCTCATTGATGGAGGTGGGAGGGAAGGCTCTTTGATGGAGGTGGGGAGGGAAGGTCTCATTGATGGAGGTGGGGAGGGAAGGCTTATTGATGGAAGTGGGGCGGGAAGGCTCATTGATAGAGGTGTGGAGAGAAGGCTTATTGATGGAGGTGGGGGAGGGAAGGCTCAGTGATGGAAGTGGGGGAGGGAAGACTCATTGATGGAAGTGGGGAGGGAAGGCTCATTGATAGAGGTGTGAAGAGAAGGCTCATTGATGGAGGTGGGGGAGAGAAGGCTCATTGATGGAGGTGGGGGAGGGAAGGTTCATTGATGGAGGTGGGGAGGGAAGGCTCATTGATGGAGGTGGGGAGGGAAGGCTCATTGATGGAGGTGGAGAGGGAAGGCTCATTGATGGAGGCAGGGGAGGGAGGCTCATTGATGGAGGTGGGGGGGGCTCATTGATGGAGGTGGGGAAGGAAGGCTCATTTATGGAGGTGGGGAGGGAAGACTCACTGATGGAGGTGGGGAAGGCTCATTGATAGAGGTGTGGGGGGGGGGGCTCATTGATGGAGGTGGGAGGGAAGGCTCTTTGATGGAGATGGGGGGGGCTCATTGATGGAGGTGGGGAGAGAAGGCTTATTGATGAAGATGGGGGAGGGAAGGCTCATTGATGGAGGTGGGGGAGGGAAGGCTCATTGATGGAGGTGGGGAGGAAAGGCTCATTGATGGAGGTGGGGAGGGAAGGTTCATTGATGGAGGTGGGGAGGGAAGGCTCATTGATAGAGGTGGGGAGGGAAGGTTCATTGATGGAGGTGGGGAGGGAAGGCTCATTGATGGGGGTGGGGAGGGAAGGCTCATTGATGGAGGTGGGGAGGGAAGGCTCATTGATGGAGGTGGGGAGGGAAGGCTCATTGATGGAGGTGGGGAAGGAAGGCTCATTGATGGAGGTGGGGAGGGAAGGCTCATTGATGGAGGTGGGGAAGGAAGGCTCATTGATGGAGTTGGGGAGGGAAGGCTCACTGATGGAGGTGGGGAAGGCTCATTGATGGAGGCAGGGGAGGGAGGCTCATTGATGGAGGTGGGGGGGGGGCTCATTGATGGAGGTGGGGAAGGCTCATTGATGGAGGTGGGGAAGGCTCATTGATGGAGGTGGGGAAGGCTCATTGATGGAGGTGGGGAGGGAAGGCTCATTGATGGAGGTGGGGTGGGGGCTCATTGATGGAGGTGGGAGGGAAGGCTCATTGATGGAGGCAGGGGAGGGAGGCTCATTAATGGAGGTGGGAGCTCATTGATGGAGGTGAGGAAGGCTCATTGATGGAGGTGGGGGGGGGCTTATTGATGGAGGTGGGGAAGGAAGGCTCATTGATGGAGGTGGGGAGGGAAGGCTCATTGATGGAGGTGGGGAGGGAAGCCTCACTGATGGAGGTGGGGAAGGCTCATTGATGGAGGTGGGGGGGGCTCATTGATGGAGGTGGGAGGGAAGGCTCTTTGATGGAGGTGGGGGGGCTCATTGATGGAGGTGGGGAGGGAAGGTCTCATTGATGGAGTTGGGGAGGGACGGCTCATTGATGGAGGTGGGGGGGGAGGCTCATTTCTGATTGGCTGTCACCTTCCACCATCGCCCTTTACAATACTTTATCAAATATTTGGGCCCCGGACAATTTATGTATTTTATTTTTTGTCATCTTTGGTTCATTTTGTCACATTTTTTAGAATTTCATGTCTGTACCCCCTCTCCCATGAATCGTCTTGTTGTAACACTCCGATCGTTGTGTCATCACGTTAAGGAATCTGTGTCAGAGATCATCCTGGGTTTCCTCGTCATCTTGCATCACAGAGCTCCTCCATCACGCCTGGCTGGGACTCGCCCCGGATTAATCAGCAGCTCCACTCACACTGAATCAGCCGGTACAATACACCTGCACCATGGCAACGTGGCAACCACATTCCGGGAAGCGACCCCCCCCCAACGGCAAGCAAGGCGGGAGGCCGCAATCAATGTATTTATATGTTTGCTTTTCTTAACCACTTGACCACCGAAAGGTTTTACCCCCCCTCCCTCATCATCGGGGCGTTTTTGTTTGCCGTTCGGCTCTGCGCTACTTTATCTGGTAATTGTGCCATCATGCAACGCTGTACCCAAATGACATTCACATCATTATTTTTACACAAATAGAGCTTTCTTTTGGTGGTATTTAATCACCGCTGGGTTTTTTAAATTTATTTCTTATTTAAATGAAAAAAAAATGAAATTTTCTACTAGCAAAATCGAAACAACACGTTGCATTTTGCAGGCGTTACCGCCCCCAAAGACTAACCCATTGCAAGTCCATGGGACCACGTCACAACCGCGTGCAATGCATGTGGTGGTCTAGCATTTGCAGGATTCGATCAGAGGGTGAGGAGGTAATATATCCAAAGCGTTCCACCATGGGACGCCGGAAGGCTGCTGTCTATGTGAATGAGCCCCAAAAGGTAAGATCTCTGCGCTGAGGTTCCCCCGGCTCCTTTCCCGTACTGAAACGGCTTCCTCTGATTTCACTGCACACTGTGAGCTTCTCACCATGTGCATTAGAAGCTGCAACAAGTCAGATAGAGAGCCCCGCCCCTATTTCTTTGGTGGAGGACGTCATCTTTTGTGGCCCTCCAGCTGTTGTGAAACTAAAAGTCCCATCATGCCTCTTCCTTTGGGGGGTCATGCTTGCACCTGTCAGCCTTGCATTGCCTCATGGAACTTGTAGTTCTGCAATAGCTGGAGGGCCGCAGGTTTATCACCCTTTCCTCTCCAGCCTGGCTGTCCCTGGCCCCGCCCCTTTCATTTATTGGATTTAATTTCTTTCAATCATGGAGGCTCAGCATCACATGTGGGCGTTACCTATGCAAATGTAGCCTTGCCTAGGAACACCCACTCCTCCAGACTGACACCTAAGGCCAAAACTGCGGGGGGGCGGCTGCCCCGGGCATGGCATTGGGAGGGGCACCGCAGCTGGTACTGTTCCTCCTGCAGCAGCTGTAAGGCTGCTTCCCCTCCTCTACCTCCCGCTAGCATTCAGCTGCTGCAGGAGGAAAATACAGAGATCGGTACGTACTTGTAAAGCTGATCAGAGGAGCAGGGAGGAACCAGAGGAGCACAGGGGGAGGGGGGCAGAGGAGCACAGTGGGGGGGACCAGAGGAACACAAGAGGGGGGACCAGAGGAACACAAGGGGGGGGACCAGAGGAACACAAGGGGGGGGACCAGAGGAACACAAGGGGGGGGGACCAGAGGAACACAAGGGGGGGGACCAGAGGAGCACAGGAGTGGGACCAGAGGAACACAGGGGGGACCAGAGGAACACAGGGGGGGACCGGAGGAGCACAGGCGGGGACCGGAGGAACACAGGCGGGGACCAGAGGAGCACAGGGGGGACCAGAGAAGCACGGGGGGACCAGAGGAGCACAGGGGGGACCAGAGGAACACAGGGGGGGACCGGAGGAGCACAGGCGGGGACCGGAGGAACACAGGCGGGGACCAGAGGAGCACAGGGGGGACCAGAGAAGCACGGGGGGACCAGAGGAGCACAGGGGGGACCAGAGGAGCACAGGGGGGACCAGAGGAGCACAGGGGGGACCAGAGGAGCACAGGGGGGACCAGAGGAGCACAGGGGGGACCAGAGGAGCACAGGGGGGACCAGAGGAGCACAAGGGGGACCAGAGGAGCACAGGGGGGGACCAGAGGAGCACAGGGGGGGACCAGAGGAGCACAGGGGGGGACCAGAGGAGCACAGGGGGGGACCAGAGGAGCACAGGGGGGACCAGAGAAGTACAAGGGGGACCAGAGAAGTACAAGGGGGACCAGAGGAGCACAGGGGGGACCAGAGAAGTACAAGGGCGACCAGAGGTGCACAGGGGAGACCAGAGAAGTACAAGGGGGACCAGAGGAGCACAGGGGGGACCAGAGAAGTACAAGGGCGACCAGAGGTGTACAGCGGAGACCAGAGGAACGCCAAACGGATTTTTTGCTCTGGGTGAAAAAATGTTTAGCTTCGCCACTGTTGACACCACCTATCATAACATTTTGATATTGGCATAACTCCTCCCACGAGGGCTCTTGAGGGGAGTACTGAGGCGGGGCGCTGTGATTGTTTCAGAAAGCTGTGTACAGCCCCCTCCCACCCACCACATAGAGAAGCATAGAGACCCAGTAATGACATCATTGGCTCTACAATAAGGTGTGTAATGAAAACAGAAAGACTAAATAATAAACTTCAGCTTTAAATAGTTAAAAACCGACGTAACAAACTTCTCCACATCGCTGGATCGCACCTGCGTCTGTCATTTGTAAACGTTCCGCCGTAAACTGGATAGCAGGCCCCCTGCGCCCACCCCCCCCCCCACCCCCGTACCCCTGGCAGGGACGAACTCTGCCACACACGCACACGCCGCCCGGCGCTCCAAAACATGTTCCTGGAAGATGCTCGCAAACGTGTCCGCTCCAGACCCGCCTTTTGATGTGAGCGCAGGATGAGTCACGCTCGCTTCTGAATCCAGACGATCGAAAACCTTTGAACTGCCGCCAGCTCTTTCTTCTCACAGATGGGACCGGAGGAGCGGGCTTCAGACTTTCATCGAGAGGCTTCGCACCTCCATCAAGGGCGGCCGGAGACACACACGTGAAGCCGACATGGACTTCGCCGCCCCGGATCGCGCACGTTGTTCTCGCCATCGAATGTCATTGAAACCTCTAGTTATAAAAAATAGATTTAGCAGCGTGATATTAAAGTGGACCTGTCATCAGATTTATGTTTTGTAAGTAATGTGTCAACGTAACCCTTCCAAGTATTTATTCCCTCTCGCTGAGATCACAGGACTCCCCCGGACGATGACTTCATCTGCCTTTCTCTCCAGAAGGACAGAGCCATCTTTATTTAGGCATCATCCAGGGTTAAGTCCTGCACTGAGATGCCGGTTCAAAGCGGACGCAATCCTGTAAATCCTGGTGCCTGTGTAGTTCTTGGCTGTGTTCACAATACTGGCTGGCTGTGATAAAAAAAAAAGGTTTTTATCTGCACTACCAGTCAGTGGCAGCCGCTCATGCAGGGCGCCGGACGCAATGGATTCCAATGGGGGTGGGTGTTTTTTTTTTTTTTTTTTAAAAGCCTGAGGTTCTAATTGGTGGGTGGGTTCGGGGGGGCAGAACACTGCGCCCCCGAGCCCACCCACTTGTGTGACATTAGCAAATACATTTTTCGCTAATGCCTTCCTGCTTCTCCTCCTAGCCAATCAGGAAGCGGGTCCTGAGACCCGATTGGCCGGGAGTCCTAAGGGGATGGGGTAAATAAATATGTGAAAAGTGTGGGGGGTACATTTGTATGGCGCCCCCCGGAGCCAATACTTTGTAGAATCACCTTTTCCTGCAATTACAGTGGCAAGTCTTTTTGGGGATGTCTCTACCAGCTTAGAGAGGGACATTTTTGCTGATTCTTCTTTGCAAAATATCTCAAGCTCTGTCAGATTGGATGGAGAGCGTCTGTGATCAGCAATTTTCAAGTCATGCCACAGATTCTCAATGTGATTTAGGTCTGGACTGTGACTGGGCCATTCTAACACATGAATATGCTTTGATCTAAACCATTCCATTGTAGCTCTGGCTGGATGTTTCGGGTCGTTATCCTGCTGGAAGGTGAACCTCCGCCCCGGTCTCAAGTCTTTTGCAGACTTTAACAGGTTTTCTTCTGAGATTGTCCTGTATTTGGCTCCATCCATCTTCCCATCAACTCTGACCAGCTTCCCTGTCCCTGCTGAAGAAAAGCATCCCCACCACACTCTAGATGTGCAAAGCTGGTAGAGACATCCCCAAAAAGACTTGCAGCTGTAATAGCAGAGAAAGGGGGTTCTACAAAGTATTCACTCCGGGGGGCGCCATACAAATGTCCCCCCCCCACACTTTTCACATATTTATTTGTAAAAATATTTGAAAACCATTTATCATTTTCCTTCCACTTCACAATTATGTGTCACTTTGTGTTGGTCTATCACATAAAATTCCAATAAAATACATTTAGGTCTTTGGTTGTAACATGACAAAATGTGGAAAATTTCAAGGGGTATGAATACTTTTTCAAGGCACTGTATATATACTATGCCTGTGGGATCCCCTTGAAAGATGGAACTCACTGTAGTAGACACTGCTACTACAGGGATCTCTAGTAGCTTCTGGGTCCAGCACTCAGAGGCTTGGCTGATGCATTGTGAACACAGGAGTGTGGCTGCTCAGTACAGGCACCATCAAGAGAATGCTTCCCATTTTGTCAGTGACAGCAAAGTGTTCCCTGATTGGACTAAATGGGCCAGTAAAATCACGCTTTTCTTTTAAAATAAACCTTTACACTTTTCAGACATACCTTATTTTAGACCCAGTGATGTCATCACTGGGTCTCTGTGCTTCCCACTGGAGAGATTTTTCCACCACTTCCTTCCGCTAATTTCTGCCAGGACAGGAAATGATGAGAATTCTAACCAATGGGGACACATTTTACAGATCAGAGAGGTCCTCTCCCTTGTCCACTTTTGTTTGGAGTTGGACCCCCCCCCCCCAATAAATCTGTTGATTCAGCAGAGAACATTTGCCAGATGAGGAGACACACATTTCAAATAAATCGCTTTTTTTATTGTGTTAACTTAATAGGTCATTTTGTCTTTTCCGGCTGTGCGCCGGTTGTCCAGCACCCCCCCCCCACCCCTCACCCGAATGGTGCTGGTGATCGCTTCCATCTGTAGCAGCAGAAAACAAAGGGTTAATTTAGACTTTAATAATAATATTTACACTAATAATAATAATATATAGTCCGTCTGTACAACAAAGGCAGCTCAATGGTTGGGAGGGGGGGGGGGGGGGGGACTTGGTGCAGCCAAGTCGTACTGGGCTAGGTTTTAGAGCGGCAGCGGTACTGGAAGGCCTAACATATTGTTGGCGCCATTTTGAAATAAATATTTGTGGGGTGTCATGAAATAATGCGGAGTGTTCGGTGCAAATTGGAACTTTTGGAGAGGTAAGTGGTTTGGTCTGTCCGTTCACGAGGAACCAGAGATGGAGATGTGAGCCGTATACTTTTAATTCTTGCTCCCAGCTGTTAGGACCTTGAGGAACCTTGAGGAAGCCCATTAATGGTGACTTCACAGGAAGAGAGTCTTCTGAAATGACACTGAGGTTGTCGTGTTATGTGTTTAGTGTTGGAGAAAATGTGGCCTAGCAGAGTTTTAGGTGCCTCCTGAATCCGTAAGCGCCCAGCCGTTATCCACCATGTCACCAGTCTGCAAGCTGAATCCTCAGTAGAAGAGGGTCAATAAGAAGGCCACTCTTGGAGTGTGCAGGAATGGTGATGGTTTTGAAGCGCGGTAGGGCGCAGTCTTTGGTAGAGGTTAGGGTGACAAAGCAGTACATTGTACGTTGTTATATTGTCCCAGGATTGATACAAAGGTCCATCAAAGTGTCACAAGTCATAAACGGCCCCCCACAGAGGGTCTCCCACACCAGCCTTAATACAGTTTAGAAGTTCACGACTTTTGGGAGTCCCCTCACCTAACTTGCACTGCGAGGGCCCCGTTCGGCCCTTTGGTGTCCATGCGTCCGGCGACTCCGCACTTTGATCTTGTCCTCCAGGTGTTTCCATTTCTGGGCTTTCGCTTTCATGTTTAGAGGTGGTATCGGCCGGCCTGGGCCTTTTGCCGCCGGCACCTGAGGAGCTCCCTGGGGGCCCGGTGGGTGCGTGACCCGGCCCTTGCGGGCCCACAGCTCCTCGCACATCTGCTCGCCTTTAGATCCTGGCTGTTGGACAAGCCGCATAAAGTCCTGGTACCACCTCAACGGTGGAACGCGATGGGGGCCGAGGGTCTCCTCCGCTCGGTAGGTGGGAATGACTTCTAGGTTCAGCTGAAGGAGGACCTGTGTGAAGCCGTGTTCTGAAGAGTGGCATAGATAGGTCCCGGTGTCACGCCTCATTACTGTGCGCAGTAGGATGCCACGATCGGTGCCGATAATACGCTCGTCAAACTGCACCTGAAAAGAGAACCCAACGTCACCATGTGCAAAACAATAAGGAGAAACATACAGTATATTTATCAATTTGGGGGACCTTTAAGACAAAGGGCAGTCAGCAGCAATGGTAATGCCAGTGGGCCCACCACAGCTCCAAAGGGAATATGTACCCCGTAACGTATCAAGGAGGAGCAATAATTATACTCACATGCATAAAAAACTATACTGTGAGGATTCCTAGCTTTTCAAAGGCGAGGAATGGTTGGGGAAGTCTTGGAAAGTGTCAGGACCTAGATCTGAACCCATGACCTCTGCTGTGCCTGGCAGTATCTCTTTTTGCCGAGCCACCTGAGATGTTGGACAGCACCCTGTCTTATTCTTTGAACAATGCTGCTTGTACTTTGTTTCTGGTGAACCTTGAACCCGTTGCTCCTTACATGAACTTCCTATTTAAGCCATGCCTTTGCACTTCCTGTTTGCCAGATATTGTGCTCTTCTCTAGTCAATATTTTTCTCTAGTCTCTCCTGCTGCCGTCCGCATCTTCACTACTACTCGTTACTCGGTATCAACCTTGGCTTGTTCCTCGACAATGCTTCTGCCTGATCCCAACCTGCAAACTCTTGTTACCAACCTTAGGCTTGTTTATCAACTATGATTCTGTTTGATTCCAACTTGCTATACTTGCTACTGGCCCCCGGCTTACCTCCTGGTGGGGCAAACCTGAGGACCACGACCTGATACTAACACACAGCAAAACCCATCTCCACCATTAGGAGCTCTGGGGAACACTGGTTAGTGCTTAGACCCCACACGTCGGGTGAGCCAACATCATTATACCAAGTTGAACAACTGGTAGATGGGAGCCTCTACTCCTGTAGCTACTGGCCTCCAAGCCTGACCCCTTTCTATGACAAAAACTTTAGGGCCTTGTACATGGTTTCTGATTGCTGTTGTCTCAAAATTTTCTGTGTAACCCAGATAATGTTATAACAGGAAGAGGAACAGGTCTTCCTTACATAAAAGCGTTGGGTGTCTTCCAACAACAGACTAATGGACCCAGAGATGGAAAAATGTATTTTGTAAAATGCTTCATAACCTGGAACTGAAGAATTGGCTTTAAGAAGCCATAAAACATCTTCAAAAGTCCAGTTAAATGTGGTCAACTACTACTAGCTTCATAACCAAGGGTGTTTTATTTGTTTAAATCTCTGCGTCAGAAGGAACCTTGACTTCAGCGTCTAGGGAACAACAGTTCTTTTTTTTGTGTTGAGTTCTATTGTTGGCTACATCGGGAGGAACCTGGCCCAGTAGCAAACGGTCAGCAAACGGTCACCAAAAGCTTTTCAGCACCCCTGTACAAAGTCTAAATCTTGATCTAAACACATTTTCAAGGACCACCGTGAATAATTTTTCTTTGGAACAGTTGGTCTGGGCTTCTTTGTTGTGCAGTCATACCTGCATTGTTGCCCTCTTGAACTATTTTTTACACTTGAACGTTGCCTTCAGCGTCTTGGACTTTTTTTTGTGTTGAGTTCTATGGTTGGCTGGGAGGAACCTGGCTCAACTTTACCCTTTGTCAGAAGGAACATTTCCCTCAGTGCCCAGGACTCAACTGTTTGTTTTTTTTGTGTTGAGTTCTATGGTTAACTGTGCGAAGAGGAACCTGGACCAGAAGCAAATGGTCACTATAAGCTTTCTGGCACCCCTTTGTATGAAGTCTAATTTTTGATCTACACACATTTTCGAGGATCACCATAAAGAATTTCACTTTGGGACAGTTGGCTTTTACCACTTTTGGTCTGGGCTTCTTTAGGGTGCAGCTGTACCTGCATTGTTACCTTTTTGAATGTTGCCTTCAGTGTGTAGGACTCAACTTTTTTTTTTTTTAGTGTTGAGTTCTATAGTTTGCTGTGCCGGGAGGAACCTTTTTGGAACCCCTTTGTACAAAGTATATTTTTTAATCTACACACATTTTCGAGGATCACCATGAAGAATTTCCTTTTAGGACAGTTGGCCTTTACCACTTGCTGTCTGGGCTTCTTTGGGGCACAGCCATGCCTGCATTGTTATTTATGTTGTTCTCAGCCCAGATTCACCTTACAGGGGGTGAGAACTTGACAGAGACCACCACCCCACCCACACTTGCCACCAATTTTGTTACTGGGAGGAGGAGCTGCTGAACTGCCGGCCAAAAACTATAGAAATACAGAAAGGAATGACAGACCCGAATCGGATGAAAGAGTCCAAGATCATTTTAATGGTTGGTAAAAATGTCATATAAAAATATCTCTGTTTTTTGGGGGCAACACCACTTCACCCCATCATCAAGGCTCAACACAGAATAAAACTTGTTTGGACTCAGAGAAAACAGTGACTTCACAGATCTATATTAGAACCAGTATTAAAACTCTCCTCAGGGAGTAACAGATGACTTATTTGCCAACAATTAAAATTATCTTGGGCTCTTTCATCAGGTTTTGATCTTGCAGTCCTTTCTGTATTTCTATGGTTTTAAGGCCAGCATTTGAACAGCTGTATTTCTATGGTTTGAGCTACTGTTGGTAGCAAGTCTAAAGCCTCGTACACACGATCTGATTGTTGGCCAACAAAAACTGTGGAATTTTGTCCGAAGGGCGTTGGCCCAAATTTGTCTTGCATACACACGGCCACTCAATTGTTAGCCAACAACTATGAATGTAGTGATGTATTACGTGGTTTTTCAGCTTTTCAGCACCACCCTTTGGGCTCCTCCTGCTAATTTCGTGTTAGTAGAAGTTTGGTGAGTGTTGATGCGCACTTTTCATTTCGCACTTTTCATTTCGCACTTTTCAGTTAGTTTCTGAATGGCTGTTCGTCAACCAGCCATGTTGCAGAATCAGAGGAGATAACGTGTTATTTATTATTGGTCTTTGCAGTTATTGCTTTGACATTTTTTTTTTGGTTGAATAATGATTTGCTTTTGTATAATTTCTATATTTTTGGATGCATAGAATGCACTTTTTGGTTAAGTTCTATTGGCAGATATCATGTCTAATTTTATTTGTTTTCCTTTTTTAATGCACAATAAAAAAAATTGTGCAGAATAATACTTGTCTATGTGTTTTACTTCAAATGACAGTTTGGGAGTCGGCAGTTACATTTAAAAAATACAATGTAAAAATAACAAGGGACACCAACATAGTTGTATCTTTGATCTTAAAAACTACGGGATGATGGTGTTGTGGTAATTTGCCCAAATAAAAAAAAAAAAGCATAATAATATTATTCTTGATATCACTAGAAAAAAAAGCCTTTGAAAATTTGTTTGCAATAACTCCATCAGTATCACCAGCAAAGCAGCTTCATTATTATCCCATTAAAGAAGAAGAGAATTGTGCTCTGCATTTCCAGATTTCATAATTTGCCGCGTCACCAATGTTAATTCTCCATTACGAACGCTTGTTTACAAGACCGACCGCTTCCGGCTCATCCTTGCTTCCGAGCATACGGGTTTGTACTTCGGATTTTTGTCCGACGGACTTGTGTACACACGCTCGGGAAAATCCGACAACAGACATTTGTCCACAGAAAATTTATAAACCTGCGATCCAACATTTGTCCGCGGAAAATCCGACAACAATTGTCCGATGGAGCGTACACAGGGTCGGATTTTCCGCCAACAGCCTCTCATCACACATTTCGCCTCGGGAAAATCCGATTGTGTGTAACGAGGCCGGGTTCACACTGGTGTGACAAACGCTCCGACATTGGGAGCTCATGTCGCATGACGTGTGAAAAATCAATGTTTTCCTATGGGAGCCGTCCTAACTGGTCCGACACAAGTCGGTCCGACTTTGAAAATGCTCCCTGCACTACTTTGGTCCGACTTTGACCCTACTTTAGCCCATTGACTATCATTGAAGTCGGATCAAAGTCGGATCGCCGTCTTGCATGATCCGACTTTGGCATGCGACTTGTGCTCTGATGATCTTGAGGGGGAACTCCACGTCAAATTTTAAATTAAAAAAAAAACGGCATGGGGTCCCCCTCCAAGGGCATACCAGGCCCTTTGGTCTGATATGGATTTTAAGGGGAACCTCATACGCCAAAAAAACGGCGTGGGGAACCCCCAAAATCCATACCAGACCTTTATCCAAGCACGCAGCCAGGAAAGGGGGTGGGGACGAACGAGCGCCGTTTTTTTTCGGCGTAGGGGGTTCCCCTTAAAATCCATACCAGACCCAAGGGCCTGGTATGCCCTTGGAGGGGGAACTAATGCCGGTTATTTATTTAAAATTTGGCGTAGAGTTACCCCCTCAAGATTCATACCAAACACAGTGCCTGGTATTGGCGGGGATCCAAGTCGGAGCCCTGTTTATTGAAAGTCGGACTTATGTCGGCTTCAAGTCGCAGGGCAAAGTCGGATCCAAAGTAGGACCACCAGTGTGAACCCGGCCCGAGGCTTAAGAGTTCCCAGCTCCTCTTTGAGTATGCTGTTTTAGAGTCCAATGCTGACCTAGGCCTCCATCTAAACCTTAACCTGGCTCTGCATTGGCATGCAGAGCCAGGCCCCTGAGATCCACCAGGTGGGGGTCTCAGGTCACCTACAGCTAGGAATGGGGATTGCGTCTCTTACCTCTTTCCTGGGTGATTCTGGAGACTTCTGATGAGTCCACGTGACCCTGGCACGCAGCGATTTGGGGAGACACTCTAGGAATGCTGTACTTCCCTCCACTCCAAACAGGCGCTTCTCCTGAACAGTCACCCTCTGCTGCTCTGTATGGAAAGAGATGGAAACTTTATTGTAGTGATGTCCACACACACAAGATATGAGGGCTCCTGGAGTCCCAGAACTACGGGTCCCAGAAGGTAAACCACAATGGCGCTTAAAGTGGTTCTAAAAGTAAAATATGTTTATTGTCTGAACCCCTGAAATGTATTAGCTTCTCTTGTTGTCATAGACCATAAAAAATCCACTGGAATTATATTAGTGCTGTGGTGCTCTCATCCTTTCTACCTTTCTTCTCTGGAGACCCTCGAGGTGATAGAGGGTGGCCTCCTGACTAGGAATCTCACCCCCACCCATCTTTAAGTTCCTGGTCCAGTGCTACATGAACAAAGTATCGTATCACATTAGTAGATAGCGCCAAGTGTATCGTCTGTTATTTTATTTGTTCTTATACACACACCGGCCACTTTATTAGGTACACCTTACTAGTTCCAGGTTGGACCCCCCTTTGCCTTCATTCTTGGTGGCATAGATTCAACAAGGTGTTGGAAACGTTCCTCAGAGATTTTGCTCCATAGTGACATGATAGCATCACGCAGTTGCTGCAGATTTGTCGGCTGCACATCCATGACGCCAATCTACCGTTCCACCACATCCCAAAGGTTCTCTATTGGATGAGATGTGGTGAGTGTGGAGGCCATTGGAGGACAGGGACCTCATTGTCCAGTGGTGAGATGATTGGAGCATTATCCTGCTGGAAGCAGCCATCAGAAGATGGGGACACTGTAGTCATAAAGGGATGGACATGGTCAGCAACAATACTCAGGTAGGTCGTGGGGTTTAATTGATGCTCAGTTGGTACTAAGGGGCCCAAAGTGTGCCAAGAAAATATCCCCCCCCACCAGTACACCCCCACCACCAGCCTGAACCGGTGATACCCCATCCCCCCCACCATTACACCCCCACCACCAGCCTGAATCGGTGATACAAGGCAGGATGGATCCATGCGCCAAATTCTGATCCCACCATCTGAATGTCGCGGATGAAATCCAGACTCATCAGACCAGGTAACGTTTTTCCAATCTTCTATTGTCCGATTTTGGTGATTCTGTGCCAATTGTAGCCTCAGTTTCCTGTTCTTAGCTGACAGGAGTGGCACCCGGTGTGGTCTTCTGCTGCTGTAGCCCATCTGCTTCAAGGTTGGATGTGTTGTGCATTTAGAGATGGCATTCTGCATACTTTGGGTGTAATGAGGGGTTATTTGACTTACTGTTGCCTTTCTATCATCTGGAACCAGTCTGCCCATTCTCCTCTGACCTCAACAAGGCATTTTCCTCCACACAACTGCCGCTCACTGGATATTTTCTCTTTTTCCCACCATTCTCTGTAAACCCCGAGAGATGGTTGTGTGTGAAAATCCCAGAAATACTCAGACCGGCCCGTCTGCCACCAACAACCATGCCACGTTCAAAGTCACTTAAGCCCAGGTTCACACTGCTGCAGGATGGAAATCGTGGGAGTTCAGCTGAAGGATTTCATACCCCGCAGGTCAGTCCGACTTCGGGGGCCAATCCTGGAGACCTCTGTGCGGGGTTCCTGCAGACGTCTCCCGAAGTCGCCAAAAGTAGTACAGGAACTACTTTTGGGAATTGGTGCGGCGCTGCAATGTTGGCGTCGCACCCAGTCAGATGGTGCCATTGCCGGCAATAGCGGCCGATTTGGCATGCGATTTGACATAGTTCAAATCGCATGCCAAATTGTACCAATGTGAACCAGGGCTAAATCCCCTTTCTTCCCCATTCTGATGCTCGGTTTGAACTTTAGCAAGGCGTCTTCACCACGTCTAGAGGCCTAAATGCACTGAGTTGCTGCTTGGCTGATTAGGCTGATTAGCTGATTAGCAGTTTGTGTTACCGAGCAATTGAACGGGTGTACCTAATAAAGTGGCCAGTGAGTGTAATTTAGTAATTGTGACTGCTTTCAATTGCAGTTGTCAGGGATGATCCTAAGTGGACACTCACCTCCTGAACACAGACTGCTGGGGTCGCCATTTCTCACATCCTGCCGACGAGACCTCCTGGTGGAAGAGGACAGAATCAGTACACAAAGAGAAGACAGACTGACACTGAAGAACCCCACTAAACAGTATGTGCACCACGTCAAATCATATATATGAGGAAACAAAACCTTAAATAGCTCAGCATTATTGTGCCAACACAGTGTATGGGCGGGGATAATCACAGACATGTCAACTTCTCCTTGTGTACAAAAAGAGGAGGAAAAGGTAATATTGGGCATCCTTTTAGACATGCTGGGTGGTGCAGAATATGGCTGTGCAATCCGCTGATCAGATCTATTAGAGTCATCAAACAGATAAGAGCAGAGGATCTGCACATCAGAACAAGACCTGCTGTGTGCAGACAAGTGGCAGTCTCGGCCTGGCGGGGGGTCCAGGCTGAGACTGGCACTTGTCTGTACACAGCAGGTCTTATTCTGATGTGTGGCTCCTGGGATCCTCTTCTCTTATCTGTGATTGGCTGAAGCGTGGGCGGGCTCCTTCCCAGCCAGCACCCATAGCAGCAGGCACAGGACTGCAATTCCTAGCAGCCTGAGCGGCTCCCATACATACCAGGGGCTCAGAGTAATCAAGCAACTGATAAGCAGAATGCACAGCTAAAGTCTGAGCATGCACGTCTTAAGGGATGCCAGGGGATGTGTTCTTTCAGATGATGCTCAGGAACAGCAGTACAGTGACTGACACATATGACGAAGAGCAAAAATCCCTTCAGACATGCATGTTTCTCCCTGCTGGGTGGTACAAACTTTAGCTGTGCAATATATCGATCAGTAGAGTAATCAAGCAACTGATCAGCAGATTGCACTAAAGTCTGAGCATGCACGTCTTAAGGGATGCCAGGGGATGTGTTCTTTCAGATGCTCAGGAACAGCAGTACAGTGACTGACACATATGACGAAGAGCAAAAATCCCTTCAGACATGCATGTTTCTCCCTGCTGGGTGGTACAAAGTTTAGCTGTGCAATATATTGATTAATAGAGTAATCAAGCAACTGATCAGCAGATTGCACTAAAGTCTGAGCATGCACGTCTTAAGGGACGCTGGGGATGTGTTCTTTTATATACTGCTTAGGAACAGCAAAACAGTGACTGACACACATGACAAAGAGCAAAAATGATTATGTTGGGGTATGGACGAGTTCCTACAGAATTGAGGAAGCAGTCAGTCTAGGCCCCAGGCACCCTTTGCCTACCTTGATAATGACAGAACTACACCAGAGAGCTTCTATAAAGGGGCACTCTACTGAATGCTGGTGGGACCCAGTGACTGGATACATCATGATTGTCACAGGACAGTATCACTCACCTCTTTGTGTTGGGTAGGTACCGCGTACAGCTGGTCCCATCCCAGGCACAGTAGGGATCCCGGGCCAGGCAGCACTCCGCACACGCCTTCCCGTAGATACCGCAGCGATGCAGAGGCACCTGGGAAATGCCGACCGCTGAGCCCACGTACAGTTGTTGCTGGGGAGACAGCAAACACAAACGTCAGATGGAAGACAGTAAATATTGACAGGGCCATCAGCAAACACTGTCTGTCCTGCTTACCCGCTTCGACGACAGCTGCATGCTGGTGATCGCTGAGCCGTTCTGCACACGGATGGGAAGGAAAAGAACAAATAGGAACAAGTAAATCTAAAGGATTCTTATATATAACACTGGACTGTGTCTAGGCTCAGAATGTCACTATTCTCTAAACAACTGTATACAGCAGTGGTGGTCACCCTTCTTGATATGGGGGGGCTCAAGTACAACCCCCGACATCACCAAAGGGCTGCACATAGAATTAAGTGAATATTCAATATTCAGGCTATATGCATGATACAGGAGATGGTCAGAGACTGCAGACATGATACAGGAGATGGTCAGAGACTGCAGATATGATACAGGAGATGGTCAGAGACTGCAGATATGATACAGGAGATGGTCAGAGACTGCAGACATGATACAGGAGATGGTCAGAGACTGCAGACATGATACAGGAGATGGTCAGAGACTGCAGATATGATACAGGAGATGGTCAGAGACTGCAGATATGATACAGGAGATGGTCAGAGACTACAGACATGATACAGGAGATGGTCAGAGACTGCAAACGTGATACAGGAGACGGTCAGAGACTGCAGACATGATTCCAGAGATGGTCAGAGACTGCAGACACGATTTCCAGAGATGGTCAGAGACTGCAGACATGATACAGAAGATGATCAGAGACTGCAGACATGATACAAGAGATGGTCAGAGACTGAAGACATGATACAAGAGATGGTCAGAGACTGAAGACATGATACAGGAGATGATCAGAGACTGAAGATATGATACAGGAGATGATCAGAGACTGCAGACATGATACAAGAGATGGTCAGAGACTGAAGACATGATACAGGAGATGATCAGAGACTGCAGACATGATACAAGAGATGGACAGAGACTGCAGACGTGATACAAGAGTTTGACAGACTGCAGACATGATTCAAGAGATGGACAGAGACTGCAGACATGATACAGGAGCTGGTCAGAGACTGCAGACATACTACAAGAGATGGTCAGAGACTGTGAACATTATATAGGAGTTGTTGGAGACAGGAAAGATGCATGAAGAAATAGTAATAGACTGGAGACACATTACATGAGACTGTTAGATATCCCTGCTATAATCGAGCAACAGGGAAACACAGATTAGTGTCTGCAGGGGCTATGAGGGCCACACATAAAGGGGCCCACAGGTTGGGCTCCAGGGGTATACTATACAGTAACACCAAGCCGTCCATTTACAAATGTTTTCACACAACTTTCACCCAAGATTTACACATTTTTTTCTGATTGGATTCAGTTAGAAAAATTAACTTTTTAATGTGCATCTAATACCAAAACATTTTCCATTTTGGATAGAGGAGGAAAGAGTTAGGGCCCCTGTCAGTTTTTTTTTTTTTGTTTGTTTGCTTTTTTTGTCTTGTTATGGGGATCGCCCTTAAATTCCTGTTCCAAAAGACACAACAGAAAGTGGATGATTGAAGTGAACACATTGGGGGAGATTTACTAACACAGGAGCAATCAGAATCCGGTGCGGCTGTGCACGGGAGCCAATCAGCTTCTAACTTCAGCTTGTTCAATGAAGCTTCGACAATAAAACCTGGAAGCTGATTGGTTATTGTGCAGAGCTGCACCAGGTTTTGCAATTTTAGTAAATCTCCTCCCCCCATTATCATTATTCCCAAAGCAAAGTCAAAATTCACTTTGCCACCTCAGCAACCTTTTGCTCTCTTTAGTAAACCGCACCACTGGGCTTGGTAGAATCGTCTCCTGGGTGGAGTTCCAATCCTGCCCACAAGATGGCTCCTTGCCTTGCGGTCAAACAGGTGCACTTTAATCCACCGATACGTCGCCTTTTATTTTTCCTCCCGCCCCAACTTTCTTTCTCTTATCTGCTTTTGCTTACCTTGAAGACTTGCAGCTCCTCCAGGACCAGCTCCTCCCGGTGATGCCAGCTGTGTTTGGGCACCGATATGACCTTCAGCACCGAGCCAACATCTGGGGAGAGATAGAAGCAGCGCGTCAGGACCTCTAAAAGATGCACACACACAGTATACGAAGGCTGGCCGCAGATAAAGCGTAAAGTCGGGGTACCTGTTCCGATGAACATGACATCATACTCTCCGTCAGCGGCCGCCACCCTGTCCACGGTCAGCTGGGTTAAGGTGACGCCATTGTGACTGCGCAGGAAGATGGGCCTTCCAGATCCAGGCACCACGGGGTTGAACATGAGCGGGTGGTTGCGGGCAAACTGCAGGACATCGTCCGGAAAGTTTTTAGTGGAATCGAAACTTCCAAATGTTTTACTGGGGCACTAGAGGAGGGAGGGGGCAGAGAAGAATCGGCTCAGGGAAGGCACCAACGTGAGACAAATCACTACATAGATATCCAATATATATCTAATATATGATAATATGACCTCCCCCCCAGCATCTCATTACTCACCATGCCAGGCCGGGGGTACGGCACTCTGCCCTGGTAGGACACCCACTGGTAGTTGGGCCCCTCCTTGTGGGCAAAGGGCCCCAGGAAGGCTCTGCGGATGTCATTCATGGTGTAGACGCAGATCGCTGAGCCGCGGAACACAGAGCTAAGGAGGGAACATGGAACAAAAACAAAAAAAAAGGTTTTAGGCGACTTCCACATATGAAGTAATATGCGACAACTTTGTATCTTTTCCTGCACCGATACAAAATTCCCAGACCACCCACATGTCCTTTGTTGATATCAAATGAAAGTCAAAAAACACACAACGTAGAAATGGTTTATTAGAAAAGTTTATTGCAAAAAAATCAAGAATGGTGAATGTTGAGCAAAGTGCAGTAACCCAGAGCAACTAAAGCTGGCCATACAGTTTTTTTCATTAAGCTGCCATTTAATTGGATGCAGCTGCAGTTTGGCCAACATTTTTCAAAATAAGCATGTTAGGCTGGAGGAGGCCGTTGGAGCCACCAATTAGGCAAATTTTAGGCCGGGTTGCTTCGGAACTGACCAAACTTCTATCAGTAAATGGTCGGCCTATTTACATGTAAGATGGCAGTTACCAGCTAGTGAGATCATGATTATTCACCTGGAGGTTGAGAAGAGAGCGTAGATCAGAGGATTCCTTCTGTCTCTGGTCTGCAACAGGAAAACATCACCTATGGAAAGAGAAGAGGAAGAAGAGAAAAAGAAGAGGAAGAGAGAAAAAGAAGAAGAGGAAGAGAGAAAAAGAAGAAGAGGAAGAGAGAAAAAGAAGAAGAGGAAGAGAGAAAAAGAAGAAGAGGAAGAGAGAAAAGCAAGAAGAGGAAGAGAGAAAAAGAAGAAGAGAGAAGAAGAAAGAAGGAAGAAGAATAGATAAAGAGAAAAGGGAAATCGAGAGAATAGGATTGAGAGAGAAAAAGAGAGAGAGAGATAGAAAGAGAGAGAGATAGAAAAAAGAGAGAGAGATAGAAACAGAGAGAGAGAGAGAAGAAGAAGAAGAGAGAAGAAGAGGAAGAGAGAAAAGGAAGAATAATAGATCAAGAGAAAAGGGAAATCGAGAGAAGAGGAGAGAGAGAGAGAGAGAAAGATAGAAAGAGAGAGAGAGAGAGAGAGAGAGAGAGAGAGAGAGAGAGAGAGAGAGAGAGAGAGAGAGAGAGAGAGAGAGGGGAAGACGAGAGAAGAAGAAGAGAGAAAAAGAAGAGAGAAAAAGAAGAGAGAAGAAGAAGAGAGAAAAAGAAGAGAGAAGAAGAAGAGAGAAAAAGAAGAGAGAAAAAGAAGAGAGAAGAAGAAGAGAGAAGAAAAAGAGAGAAGAGAGAAGAAGATAGAGAGCAAGGACATAAAAGAGAAGAGACAGGGGGAAGAAGTGAGAGAAAGAGAAGAGGAGAAAGAAGGAAAAAATGAGAGAGAAGAGGAGACAGAGAGAAGAAGATAGTGAAAGAGAAGAGGATAGAGAGAGAAGAGGGGAGGAATGAGAGGAGGAGAAAGAGCAGAAAGGAGAGAGAAGAAAAGAAAAGAGAGAGAGAAGAGCAGATAGAAAAGAGGATTGAGAGGGAAAAGAGGAGAGAGAGTGAAGAAGATGAGAAAAGTGAGGGAAGACAAGAAAGAGATGAAGAGGAAAGAGAGGGAGAAGAGAAAAGCAAAGAAAGAGGCAAACAGAAGAGGGTAGAGAGGGAAAAAATGTAAGCGAGAAGAGGAAAGAGGGAGAGAAGAGGAGTGAGAAAAGGATAGAGAGGAAGAGAGAGAGAGAGAGAGAGAGTAGGTATAAAAAGAGGGGAGAAAAGAGAGGGAGATGGATATGGGGTAGGGGTAGGGGTAGGGGTAGGGGTGGGGGAATAGAGCAATGAGACAGAGGAGAGTAGAGAGAAGGGCACAGAGGGAACAGACAGTTATTTATCAGGTCAGACAAAACTATGCTGAAATCATGTTGTAAGTTTTTGTGCGCCTTTCAACACTTCTCTCATCCAATTCTCTTGTTCTCCGACACATTCTGTTATCTTTCGGCTTAAAAATAGAATTACAAAAAAGGACAGAAAGACGTTTGATCTACACTAAATCACAGATCTAAAAGAAAAATCCTGAGCACATTATTGGGCACAGAGCCTTCATCCTGCACTGTGTCCAGATGTAATGTGCTTTTCATCAGCTAACTAATAGTGTAGACAGATCACAGGTGTCCCCGACTTCTCTACCCTGCAGCAAAACTATGACTGCGTCCTTAAAAGAGAACTCTGGTGAAGGGCCTTTTGGGGCCCTGCAGTCCTACTTCACCAAAACCCAACTGCGATCCTATCATCTTCATTCCCAAGCCCAACTCAGAAGCTTCTGTACTAAGAAGCTGTACACAGCCATATACAAGTTGGATAAATGATTCTATATTTAGGATGTATCCAGTCTTTAAACCAGAGGCTCTGGATATACAGTTGGATATAGTTTGGATATAGCTTTATATATATGTAGCACCCTCTAGTTTGCTAGAAGTGTAGTGGTTAGTTTTTTTTTGTTAGAATAGGTAAATTTCCAGGCTTGGTTGGCAGCCAAGCCTGGGTGTGTGTTTTGATCTGGGTTGGCAGTGACCCAGGGCAGAGCTGGGTGACTCGCAGGCAGCATTACCAACACCTCCCACTTCTTCCCAGAATGTTCTGGTGTCTTCTGGAAAGGAAGGTGGAGAGGAGAGGTGGAGCTGCCTAGAGTATTCTGAGGAGCCCTGACCAACCCCCAACTTGGATTGGCAGGCATCCTTAAATACCCAGGGTCAGCCCAGCTGGGGAGGAGTTGTTTGGGGTGGAAGCTGGAGATGGAGTGCTAGGCTGTCGGGGCCTTGGAAGGAGCTCCCCCGTCTGGGGGGGGGGGGGGGTTGACCTTGGGCCTGGGCTGGGGTGCGGACAGGACACTCTGAGAACACGTGGAGGTGTCCTGGACAGGAGGCATGGGGGCAAGGAGAGGACAGCAGGAGAGCACTGCCAGGCAAGTCTCCAGGGAGGAACAACAAGTCACAGCCAAGAGGGCTAGTGAGGGACACACAGTCAGGAGAGAACTGGGGAAGCACACCTGAGAGGACTGGGAGATTGCAGTTTGGGATGGGTGCAGAGCTAGTGGAGTGCCTGTGGTGACACGGGCAGTGGAGAGGGGCAGCTGCAACCAGGTGGGCTGACAGGGCCTGAAGAGGCGATACTGGGAGCAGTAGCCACATGGACAGCAAGCACCAAGGACACTGGATTTGTATATAGTCTCAAGTCCCTGAATTGTCTAATAATCAATTCGGCATCTCATATTTTCCCTATCGCCATCCAAGTTTATTCCCCTCAAAAAAAAAAACATAAAAACAAGTGCAAGGCCTGTTTCATGGCTTTGGATGCTTGAAAAGTATGTGCCTGGCTGGGCAGGGTGACAGACGGACTACAAAATTCAGCAGTCCTTACGAGGGTACCGCTCCATATAGGACGTATCTGGTCTATAAACCAGAGGCTCTGGATGGACAGTTGGATAAATAGTTCTATATTTAGGATGTATCCGGTCTATAAACCAGAGGGTCTGGATGGACAGTTGGATAAATAGTTCTATATTTAGGATGTATCCGGTCTATAAACCAGAGGGTCTGGATGGACAGTTGGATAAATAGTTCTATATTTAGGATGTATCCAGTCTATAAACCAGAGGCTGTGGATTGACAGTTGGATAAATAGTTCTATATTTAGGACGTATCTGGTCTATAAACCAGAGGCTCTGAATGGACAGTTGGATAAATAGTTCTATATTTAGGACGTATCTGGTCTATAAACCAGAGGCTCTGGATGGACAGTTGGATAAATGGATCTATATTTAGGACGTATCTGGTCTATAAACCAGAGGCTCTGGATGGACAGTTGGATAAATAGTTCTATATTTAGGATGTATCCGGTCTATAAACCAGAGGCTCTGGATGGACAGTTGGATAAATAGTTCTATATTTAGGCTGTATCTGGTCTATAAACCAGAGGCTCTGGATTGACAGTTGGATAAATAGTTCTATATTTAGGACGTATCTGGTCTATAAACCAGAGGCTCTGAATGGACAGTTGGATAAAAAGTTCTATATTTAGAATGTATCTGGTCTATAAACCAGAGGCTCTGGAAAGACAGTTGGATAAATGGTTCTATATTTAGGATGTATCAGGTCTATAAACCAGAGGCTCTGGATGGACAGTTGGAAAAATAGTTCTATATTCAGAACGGATCTGGTCTATAAACCAGAGGCTCTGGATAGACAGTTGGATAAATGGTTCTATATTTAGGATGTATCTGGTCTATAAACCAGAGGCTCTGGATGGACAGTTGGATAAATTGCTCTATATTTAGGATGTATCCAGTCTATAAACCAGAGGCTCTGGATAGACAGTTGGATAAATGGCTCTATATTTAGGATGTATCCAGTCTATAAACCAAAGGCTCTGGATAGACAGTTGGATAAATGGTTCTATATGTAGGATGTATCCAGTCTATGAACCTGAGGCTCTCTATATTGGAGGCTCTCATTATAAATACTTACGGAGCTCATCAAAATAAGTGTCCCCTCCGCCATCGGTTCCTGGCATGCTGCAGACAAGTCGCGCCTTCAGGAATGTCGTCCATTTATTCACCAAGCTCCGCTGACCTCCCACATCATTCTGCAGAGGGAGAGAGAGAGAGAGAATGTTATTATAGAACAACAATGTTACTTATTACTAACAACCCTGAAACATTCGCTCTACTTTTCTCATCTTAGCGCCAATATCTCAGTACAATTACCCGGCATATCTGCCCAATCCGAGCGTACGACTGTTTGACGCCTCCGAGCCCCTCGACCGGTGTCTCCCGAAAGAAGAAGTAGATTTTATCGTCGTCTTGGTTCTCACTTTCCGGGATCCAGAAAACTTTCACAAACTTCGGCTCTGAGAGACAAAATACGGAGAAAAAAAAAAATCAAAAATGTGCTCATACGGTAACAATTCAATAAACATTACGTCCGCTGACGGATTCTGCCGATCGTCATGTGGTCGGGAAGATTGCCGGGGCCCTTCTGGTCACATTGGACTTTGTACAGATTTAGGAAAGATTTGTGACGATAGACGGAATCCGGAGTGAAGAAATTTTTGGCACCAAGAAGTTTTTGGCACCAAGAATCAGACTGCGCATTCCCAGGAGGCAGAAAATGAAAGATGACATTTGATTGGCTGTCACTGGTGCGTTTCACTTTGTCCCAATTTCTTATACAGTCTGTGACCTTTTTAATACATGTTGCTATTTATAGCTGTAGCGGAGTTAATGTCCGGCTATTATAACTCATAAAGTCGCTCATCTCCAGACAGCAGATGGCCACCCCCCAGATATCTCCCACGAGGGCAAATAAGGTGTGTGTGACCATTCCCGTACTGAGCCGCCTCTACCACCATGATCAGTGCCAGCTGTGCCAGTATTACAGCACCCTCTAACAATCCTTCAGTGCCCCCAGCCCACCCTGCAGCCCTTTAAAGCATTCCACAGGTAATTAGAACCTTGAAGGCCCCGGTGCAAGAAACCATGAAGGGCCCCGCCGCGGCCAGGTCCCTTCCCACTGATCCCAGGGGCCCTTTACACCCTTTATTACGGGCCCACAGCAGGCCCCCTTTCTTGCTGGCTTGGGGTCCCCCCACAGTGGCGGAATGCCAGGGCCTGGTCGCAAATGCAACCTTTGCAACCCTACTAGTTCCGCCACTGGTGTCCGTCTTTTTTTATTTTTATTTTTTTTATTTCTTTCTACATTTTTTAAAATTAATTCATTTATTTTTTACAGTTTTATTTTTTATTATTTTGAAAAAAATGTTTTAGGAACCCCATTGGGGGGGCTTTGGGGAAATATCAGAGGTCTAAACAGATGTTCCACCTTTGAGAAAGAGAAAGTAGATTGAGGACACAGCCCTCAGATCTTCATCTCTACAGCCTCAGCTGCCCCGAATGGATGGACAGGAATAGCTCTGTACAGAGGCTTCCTCTTCATTCATAAACTGAAGCATTGTAAACCCAGTTTACTATGCATCAGCTATGAATGAAAAAATAAAAAAGAAGTCAGTGGTCAGTACAAATGTGTCATTTACTGGCCCCTTCCCGCTCTCCACCCTGACAGTATCCCCCACAGCAGCTAGCAGAATGTGGGAGGGGAAACCCGACTGCGGAGGGGTCCAGGGCAGCACACAGGGGCCCAGGGCAGCAGGATAGGGAGGCGGCATGTAAAGCAACCGATGCCCTCCATTTCCTTCCTGCAGCTGTTGAATGTCTGCAGGAGGGAGAGGAGGAGAAGTGGGCATTCAGCGGCTGCATGGAGGGATGGGCTCCTCTACATGCCGCCCCCCCCATCCAGGTGTACAGGGAGGGTGCATGGGTCCCCCCCCCGGCGCATGAAGCTGGGTCGCAATCACAACCCCTGTGCCCCCTGTATGTACACCCCTGGCCAGGTACGATCTTTATCGCATATTTACAGCGATGCAGTTTGGACCATGAGATGTATATCTCATACGTGAACGACCGCTGGGGAAGTTGACAATCATTGTAGTAGTTGGAGCTACTACAGTGATAGCCACGATCTTCCAGGTCCTGCTCGGGTTCTATGCATACGTAACAACCAGTGAATAGCGGAGCTGGCACTCGCCGGCGTCCTTAACCACTTCCAGCCCAAGGACGTCATACGACGTCCTGGACTTCGAGTGGGGATATCTGAATGATGCCTGCAGATGCAGCTATCATTCAGATATCATCTTTTTCGGCCGGGGATTCTGTGCACCATAAGAACAATCATAGTGACAGTTCAGCCGCTTGATCATTCTTACAGGCGCCGGGAGGGGACATCCCCCCTCCTCCCGCCGCCCTCCGGTGCTTCTACCGGCTTGCCCATGTGATCGACGAGCTGGATAATGAATCAGCCACCGCCGGAAGTTGAGCATAGAGATTTCTGGTGACCAGATAGTCCTCAGTCATTTCTAAGACCTCCGGGGGCCCGGGCGCCACGTTATGACGTCATTTCCGGGCCGGCGGAAGTAAACATTGCCGGGGGACGTGGCTAGAAATTCTGAGATCATAAAAAAAATGTTTTGATCTCGGTCTTTCCAGCCTGAAGGAGAGATGTGGGGTCTTATAAAGAGGACCTGTCACACACTATTCCTATTACAAGGGATGTTTACATTCCTTGAAATGGGAATAAAAGTGATAAAAAAATAAAATAAATGTAAAGAGAAAGTGTAAAATAAAATAAAAGTAAAACAATCAATTAAAAAAAAAAAAAAAATTTAAAGCGCCCCGTCCCCGCGAACACATACGTCAGTTGCACCCACATACGTAAACGACATTCAAATCACACATGTGATTTATCGTCTCTACGTTAGAGCAAAAGCAACAATTCTAGTCCAGGACCTCCTCTGTAACTCTAAACTGGTAACATGTAAAAAAATTTTAAAGTGTCGCCTATGGAGATATTTAAGTACCAAAGTTTGGCGCCATTCCACAAGTGTGCGCAATTTTAAAGCGTGACATGTTAGGCATTTATTTACTCGGCGTAAAATCATCTTTCACATTATACAAAAAAATTGGGCTAACTTTACTGTTATTTTTTTTTAATTCATGAAATTCTCTCTTTTTCCAAAACAAAAGCGTTTGAAAAAATGCTGCGCAAATACCGTGCGACGTAAAAAGTTGCAACGACCGCCATTATATTCCCTAGGATCTCTATTAAAAAAAACATATATAATGTTTGGGGGTTCTGAGTAATTTTCTAGCAAAGAAAAAATGAGGATTTTTACATGTGGGAGAGGAGTGCCAGAATAAGCCCGGTATAGACGTGGTTAACGACCAGTGAATAGCGGAGACGGCACCCGCTGAGATCCTTAACAACCAGTAAATAGCGGAGCCGGCACCAGCTGGCGTCCTTAACGACCAGTGAATAGCGGAACCGGCACTGGCTGACGTCCTTAACGACCAGTGAATAGCAGAGCCGGCACCAGCTGGCGTCCTTAACGACCAGTGAATAGGTGGTTGTTAAGGAGCCAGCACCCTCCAGCATCCTCAACAGCCAGCCAATCACTGGTTGTTAAGGACACTGGCAGGTGCTAGCTCCCCATATCATTGGTTGTTACGGATACTGGCATGTGCTGGTGTCCTTAACAACCAGCTATTTACCGCATATGCTCTGCATTCAATTTTGAAAACAACGCATTTTAAAACGCACTGTATTTTTTTTTCAAAATGCATAGCACATTTTAAAGCACAGAATTGTGAAACCGGCCTTAGAGTTGCCACCAGAGCAGTGGAAATATTCCAATGGAGAGACTACTTCCATGGACAACTAAGAGGGGATTTCCCGAATGTTGGAATTTCCTGTTGAGTCTACAAGACAGGAAGTGAAGGGAAATCTCCCTAATGGGATACCCTATCCTTATGGCTTTCGCTGTTCTCCTAGTTTCCGGCAACAGTGTTTCCTACATGACAAGGAAATGTGCCAGCAGATGGCGCTGGCTCCAGGAACTGACCGTTCAGCCAGCGGGAATCGTGCTGCTCGGTGCGCAGAGGTGGGCGCCGTCCCAGGCTGCGGAAGATGGTGAAGTCTCGCCCCATGAGATCCGTGGCGACTCCGGAGTATATTTCATCCCCTAGGAAGGAAAAGGTGTATATAATTACACAATGTTCAGCTGGAGAAAAAGATGGGACATAATGGAGGGATTTACTAAGGAGAAGTGAAATGTGGGGAGTTGATATTTCCTTCAGACATCCAACTCTGAGCAGGAGACGCTTCTTCTATAAATTTTACAATTTTACATTCCATGTACAAAAAACAATGATGGTCAGCTCCATCTAGTGGTCATAATGCTGTATTTTCCTGATTCTGTTACTTTGGGAAAAATTAAAAAAAACATGGCCACTAGATGGAGCCGATGATCGGAGGAAATACCCACTGCTGAGCAGTTTTTCTTTTTTAATAACTAGACCCTTTCATTATTCATTGCATCGTCCTTACCCCTAACACTTAACATGATTCTTAAAATTAACTTGACTTATCCCCCCCCACCCTTAATTTTAAAATGAAATCTTCACACTGGAGCCACCCTTGTATGCAGGGACTAGAGTTGTGTCTCCCTAAACTGTGTGCATCGATAGAAACACACAGCCTCATAGTCTAGTATGGCAAGGTACTCCCTTGCCCCTCCCCCTCCCTTATCCAAGCTAACAGACTGGCTGTAGACTGCACTGTCCACTGTTAACTGGGACGGTAAGGTACTCTCTTGCTCCTCCCCCCTCCAATCTCCAAGCTAGCAGAATAGCTGAAGACTGCACTGTCCACTTATAACGAGGATAGCAAAGCACGCCCCTGCTCCCCCTCCCCCCTCAAAGCTAACAGACTGGCTGTAGACTGCACTGTCCACTGTTAACCTAGGGTGGCAAGGCACTCCCTTGCTCCTCTCCCACCAATCTCCAAGCTAACAGACTGGCTGTAAACTGCACTGTCCATTGTTAACTAGAATGCCAAAGCCCTCCCCTGTTTCCTCCCCCCTCTAGTCTCCAAGCTGGCCGTAGACTGCACTGTCCAGTAGAATGGCAAGGCACTCTCTTGCTCCTCCACCCTCCAATCTCTAAGCTAACGGACTGGCTGTAGACTGACACTGCCAACTAGGATGGCAAGGCTTTCTCTTGCTCCTCCCCCTTCAATCCCCAAGCTAACCGACTGGCTGTAGACTGCACTGTCCACTGGTAACTCTTTCTTTTATGGGAAGCAGCACCGAGAAAGCAGGAGCCAACAGCATTGAAATTTGTAATCTGCATGTGCTGGGGTAAGAATTTTAACTCTGAAATGTCTGTGGGGAGATGGGGGGGGGGGGGGATAGTGCAGGAAGTTTCTACTCACCAATAAGCACTGAAGCCGCTGCATGTTTGGGGTCGTATGGACAGCGGCCTTTCCCATCCTCCAGCCTGGCTGTGTCCAGCTTGAACACCGTGTCCTGTAATACAAACACAACGCCCGTACAGTTTTCTGCGGCAAAACGCAAAAAAAAATATCCCACCGTGTCCAACAAAGACCCCCTCAGCAAAACTGGAAATTGCACATAAGGAGTGCTCTAGGGGCCTCTCACATGTACCGGTCCCCTGTCTTGCGAGGCCGCTCTAGCACTCCTTACGTGCCCGTGGTCAGTTTTACGTGCCGTGGTCAGTTCCCACATCCACAACAATACACAGACATCACACGACGTCCCGGAACAACATATATAAACGTCACACAAAATTTTGCAAACAAGGTTAGAGACGGCATCCGAAGGGTGTCCCGGCACGCCGTATGTCACACCGTTTCCAGCAATGACGCACAATGCCACCCAAACAAAGCAGAAAGCCAACACTATTGTTAGTAGAAATGTAGAACATCCCTGTCCCCCCCCCCCCCCCCGGATTCTTACATCTGTGCGTTGTCCCACGTGCAGGTAACCGCAGGCGGGGTGGAAGGCTCCAGTGCCGCAGGTGTACAGGTGAGTGCGATTATACAGCTGAAGGATCTTCACATAATTCATACATTCTACCTGCAGGGGGGGGGAGGGGAAATATTTGTATGAGCCGCAATGTCACAACTTGCACAATTTATCTGTTTGTTCCCGGCAGGTCCCACGCGTGGCCCCTCCCCCACGTCACTCTCCATCCACCTCCATCACTGCAGACATGTGAGAGTTGGGGGGTGGGGGGGGGGCCTGCTGGAATTTACTAAGCAAGACTCCCGAGATCTACCCTGAACTCTCTCCCCTCAGTAGATTAATACTTCCAATCTCAGCAAAAAAAAATAAAAACACACACATAACAGCCCAACCGGTGACAGCCCCATAGCAGCGGCCATTGATAGCGCCATCTAGGCCTCTGTAATGGTCTCCACTTTCACCGTTTCAATACCGGGCACTCCCCCCCCCCCCCCCCCCCCCCCTTCCCGCCCAGGCCAATTTTCATCTTTCCGCGTTGTCGCACTTTGAATGACAATTGCGCGGTCATGCAACACTGGACCCAAATGAAATTTTAATCTTTTTTTTTTTTTCACACCAATAGAGCTTTCTTTTGGTGGTATATTTTTTTTTGCTAAATAAGCAAAAAAAAAAACCCGAAAATTTAGAAAAAAATTCTGTTTCTGTTATAACATTTTGCAAAACACGAATCTTTCTTGATACATTCAGGCCAAACTGTATTCTGCTACATTTCTTTGGTGAAAAGAACCCAAATCAGTGTATATTATTTAGCCTGTAGGAAAGTTATAGAGTCCACAAACTATGGGATATACAGTGCCTTGAAAAAGTATTCATACCCCTTGAAATTTCCCACATTTTGTCATGTTACAAACCAAAAAAAACGTAAATGTCTTTTATTGGGATTTTATGTGATAGACCAACACAAAGTGGCTCATAATTGTGAAGTGGAAGGAAAATGATAAATAGTTTTCAACTTTTTTTTACAAATAAATATGTGAAAAATGTGTGTGTGTGTGGGGGGGGGGGCATTTGTATGGCGCCCCCCGGAGTCAATACTTTGTAGAACCTCCTTTCTCTGCAATTACAGCTGCAAGTCTTTTTGGGGATGTCTCTACCAGCTTTGTACATCTAGAGAGGGACATTTCTGCCCATTCTTCTTCTTTGTAAAATATCTCAAGCTCTGTCAGATTGGATGGAGAGCGTCTGTGAACAGCAATTTTCAAGTCTTGCCACAGATTCTCAATTAGATTTAGGTCTGGACTGTGACTGGGCCATTCTAACACATGAATATGCTTTGATCTAAACCATTCCATTGTAGCTCTGGCTGTATGTTTCGGGTCGTTGTCCTGCTGGAAGGTGAACCTCCCCCCCAGTCTCAGGTCTTTTGGAGACTCTAACAGGTTTTCTTCTAAGATTTCCCTGTATTTGTCTCCATCCATCTTCCCATCAACTCTGACCAGCTTCCCTGTTCCTGCTGAAGAAAAGCATCCCCACCACATGATGCTGCCACCACCATGTTTCACAGTGGGGATGGTGTGTTCAGGGTGATGTGCAGTGTTAGTTTTCCCCCACACATAGTGTTTTGCTTTTAGGCCAAAAAGTTCAATTTTGGTCTCATCTGACCAGAGCACCTTCTTCCACATGTTTGCTGTGTCCTCCACATGGCTTCTCACAAACTACAAACAGGACTTCTCATGACTTTCTTTCACCAATGTCTTTCTTCTTGTCACTCTTCCATAAAGGGCAGATTTGTGGAGAACACGACTAATAGTTGTCCCGTGGACAGATTCTCCCACCTGCAATAGCTAACATGTATGGCACAATTTTTGTTCGGATACACATGCTCGCCCTACGCTGAGCTTTTGAATGGGGATGTGCACAGTGGTGGTGTGTGTGTGTGTGAGGGGGGGGGGGGGGGTGCTTCAAAAATCTGTTTAATTATTTTTATTTGTTTTATGAAATTTATAGTTTTTTTCACACTTTTTTTATTCAACTTTATTGCTATCACACGAGTGCTAACAAGCCCCCTATGTTTTAGCGTTGAGCAGGTTCTCTTTATGAAGACATCAGGGGCCTATTAGACCCCCAATGTCTGCCCTGCCCTGTAATGCAGTTAATCAAACACAGATCGTGCTTAGTTAGCTGCATCCTCAGCTTGAGTAGTCAAGGAATGACAGCTGTGAACCCGGATGTGGCACAGTACCGGTCACTTCCGGGTTCATTAGTTGCACGGAGGATCCGGGAAATAGACGTTCCCTGATCACCTCCTGCTCTGACTGTGTTTGTCGTTTCCTGCAATCCTTGGCTTCCCATAGGGCATAGGGTGTGTGTGTGGGGGGGGGGGGGGGGCATACATTCAGAACGAATGCAGCCATCACATCTAAGATTTGGTAAGCTGCAATATAATAAATGACTGGGTTTAATTCCACTCTAAACCTTAATTTGTAAAAAAGCATCGATCTGATTGGTTACTCTGGTTATTGCTCCGAGACCACCTGCAGTGTCCTGGCCATAGTACCCTCAGGTTGGGCTGTGCCCTGGGGAAGGGGGGGGGGGGGGGGGGTGATGACGCTGTATGGCTCTATAGATATGGAAGAAACCCATAGAGGCTATGGAGGAGAGGAATGTATATACGTATGTGATAACACCAGATTCACCGAATTCCTGCTCAGCCCCCTCCCCCCCTCCTCCTCCTCCACACTGTTACTGTATGTACCTCCTTATCTGCCCACAGCTGGAGAAATCCATCTTAGAAAATTACCTACCCCTCACACTGCGGTATATGTCAGAGCTATATACATGTATAATATTAGTGTGTGACTTTGAGGGGACATTAGAGTGTAAGCTCCTCTGGTACAGAGACTGATTGACTGGCTCAGTGTTCACAGTACAACACTGTGGTATATGTCAGAGCTATATAAATGCATAATAATAATAGTGTGTGACTGTGGGGGGGGGGGGACAATAGGTTTTGTTTTGAATCTGAAGACTGGAGATTTCCGAGGGCTGTCGGGGGTCAGCGGTCACCTGGGTGCCCCTCCTTCATTCCATCGCCCGCACCTTTATTTAACTGCCACTGATTTCCTCCTACTTGAAAATGACCTTTGACCCGGGATACTGGGAGTCAGCTCTCTGAAAAGTAAACAAGGACTCGGCTGCAAAGTATGCTGGGAGCCCCCGGGGACAGCGTTGGGTGCGATCGTGTCACCTGGCACAGCGCCGAGGGCGACACGTGACTTGCACCGGGTTCACATTCCTGGCACTAGATAATAAATACGGCCATGGTGTTTGTGATCAGACAGAACCTGCCTGGTAGACTTGTATTGGGATAAGAAGAGCATTAAAGAATTAACGTCGATCTCTTTCTTTTGTATTTAGTGGGAAAGCTTCAGCAGTCCCACTATTGTTATTCGTTTTTATTTTATTTTTAATTCTAATTTTATTATTCCGTACGTTTTTTGGCTCCTCGTAACTTCTGCATACTTTCAGCTATTAAAACCATTCAACTTTTAAAATGTTCAGCTCTTTCAGCTAATGATGGGACTTCTTCATCTTTTTTTCTACTATTTATACTTTTTAAAGTATTAAGCTTTTTAACACTTTTTTTTTAACATTGAAGTCAATGAGAGCATGCTTCAAATCCTTAAAATCTTCTTCCGCTCCCAAGTGTTACAGCTCCTTCATACTTTCACCTACAGACGCCAAACAAACTTTAAAATGTTCACAAAATATTCAGCTATCTGGCTATATCTTTTCAGTTTGATATCTTTTACAGTTTTTGTGAAAAAGCTGTTTAAGTTTAGTGATCATTTCAGGAAATTTTATCGATTAAACAGAGTGTACTGGGCTGCTTAGAGTGGATGATGTCATAGCTAGAGCACAGAGCCTTAAAATAATTATCTTAGTTCCTTCTCTATAAATTGCTCTCACGCCCACAAGATCTACTTGTCATACATAATTTATACATCAAAACGTAAGTATTTTTATCTAGTTTCAGGCAATGTGCTCAGTCTTGTGATATGCCTTTTACTTTTAGCTGCTTTAGCTTCCAAATGACAAGAGTTCTACACTTTCTTCCATTGACCGTCCTTTATAAAATTCTTCACATTTCCCAGCGAAACGCACAGCCAACTTCTTTTTTAAATCGCTGACGTGCCCACATTTTTAGGTTCATCAACCTAAATTTTATACCGATACCTTCACAAAGGCCGTGTGTCTCTAACGGTGAAGTCGCTGTTTCCATAGCATGTACTGTTGTGGATTTATTAAGGCTTGTTTGAAGGGATCTCTCACACTGTCTCTCACTCATTAGGTGTGGGGATTAATGATCAAAAAGCTTTTAAAAAAAAAAACCTTGAAATATTCCACATATTTCATATATTAGTCGTGTTTGTTAAACTTTTTTAATGAAATTCATGTTTATTTTAAAACCATTCCTACTTTTCCAACTATTCTCACTTTTTCTTCAGGATTTAAGCTATTCATCCAGTTAGCTTTAGCAATTCAGCTATTCAGCATTCCCACTCATTTTCTCCAGGAAATGAATTTTCTAGTTATCTTTGCATCGCTGTACCATCAGATCGATCTAGCAGCTAAGCCCGCCCTCTTCATACAATAGCCCCGCCCATCTCACTGTAACCAGACCAGTAAATGGTCCCTTGTGCGTTTTCTGTACTCACGTTAATGTCTTTTCCTGCCCAGTTGCATTCTTCCCGCCATTCCACGAGTGCCGGCCAGTGAATCTGGTTAGGGAGAGAATAGAAGGAATTAAGATTTCTTATCTTGGCCAGCCACATATATATATATATATGATTTTATTGCATGTCCTTATCTGCTTCTGTTCTGTAGATAGTGAGACAGATCATTACAGGGAACTGACATCTTTCAAAAAGCGTGCTACCTTTTACCTACCCCACATAGTCAATCACAGTGCAAGAAGCACACACACCCCCGGCATCCCTTTAGACATGCATGGTCTATGAAACTCCCAGTGCAGTAAACCGCAGGACATTGCCGTAAAACTGGATGAGGGGGTGAGAAGAAATATCTGGATTGTGACGGCCAGAGGTGTGTTTTCTCTTTTCAATTTAATCCCCATGTGGTCACTGGGACAGGAAGTGAGAGAAAATCTTCCCACTGGGGGTCACAGACAGCGATACAAGTCCTCGCCCCCTTGATCAATTCCTCCAAATTGAGCCGGAACTTTGCTCTGTATCTGAGCCCCAAAAATGATCTATATAATTGATTGTTAACCCCCTTTGAGCCGGTGCCTCCTGGCTCTTTAAGGGGTTTAGGGAGGCTGGGTTTATAATCATGCGACCGTCGTGATTGGCTGTCACGGCGGTCACATGATGAAAGCTTCCGACTGCAAGTAGCGACCGGGAGCTTTCCGTTAGCCGCCGGTAACTGTGCCGGGAGCGCGCAGGGCACAGCTGTATTGACACTAATGAACGTAAAATATGCAGCCGCTCATCGTCAAGACCCACCGGCCGAGAGGCTGGCCCGAGGGGTTAATAATCGAAGCAAACTCCCCCTTCCACCCATGTCTCCATGCTTTATTGTGTTGATAAAGCACTTTGAAAAAATTAGCTCAGGCATGTAGGCAGGAGGATGTGCTTAGCTGAGAAAGCCCCTCTTCCCCTCCTTTTGGATTTTCTGACATGAATTTGGCCTAGGCCAGAAACCAGGAAGCACTTTGAACCCCCCCCCCCCCTAGCATTTATGGCCATCTTGAGTAAGTGCAGAGGATTCGTGCAGCATTTACTTCCTTGAATCCATCTGCCCTTAGCTCAGGCATGTAGGCAGGAGGTGGTGCTTAGCTGAGAAAGCCCCCTCCTCCCCTCCTGGGATGTATGACATTATTTTGGCCTAGGCCAGAAAGCAGGAAGTAACTGAAGAAATGTAAAAAAAAAAAAAAAAAAAAAAGAAGAATGAAGACGGTCGCTCCCTGGTACAGCAGTTCTAGATGGAAGTGTTACTTACCATCTGCTCGTTCCTGGTGATGTCATCCAGACTTAGCGAGAACAGGTAATTCTTCCCGCCCACAAAGAGGCGGCCGCGTTCCTCGTCTAGTAAGAGGGCGTCGTAGCAGCAGGAGCGGTTGTTGGTGTAGGTCCGCAGACCGTGGGGGGACAGATCTGAGGAGAGAGAGGAAAGGAAACAAGCAAATGACAACATTACATTGTGGAAAGGTTGGAGGATGTGCAGCTGACCTAACAGAGGTTTAATCCAATGATATTCCAGAATCAGATCCTAGAACTGTCTGAGGAAATCTGACTGTACACCATCAGATCATCTCCCTGGAAAGGTCCCTCTTCTGTGTGCGATCATTTTCAAAGATTGTACAGAAAATATCCGGCATTCTGATAAAATGTTGTTCACAATTTTAAAAATTGTTCCTGTGCCTAGGCACTCCTGACATCGGTGCCCTTCCTGCGCCTAGGCACTTCTGACATCGGTGCCCTTCCTGCGCCTAGGCACTTCTGACATCGGTGCCCTTCCTGTGCCTAGGCACTCTCGATACCACTGCCCTTCCTGCGCCTAGGCACTCCTGACATCGGTGCCCTTCTTAAGCCTAGTCACTTCTGACATCGGTGCCCTTCCTGCGCCTAGGCACTCTTGACATTGGTGCCCTTCCTGTGCCAAGGCACTCCCGATACCACTGCCCTTCCTGCGCCTAGGTATTCCTGACATCAGTGCCCTTCCTGTGCCTAGGCACTCCTGACATCAGTGCCCTTCCTGTGCCTAGGCACTCCTGACATCAGTGCCCTTCCTGTGCCTAGGCACTCCTGACATCAGTGCCCTTCCTGTGCCTAGGCACTCCTGACATCAGTGCCCTTCCTGTGCCTAGGCACTACCGATTCAAGTGCCCTTCCTGTGCCTAGGCATTCCTGACATCAGTGCCCTTCCTGTGCCTAGGCACTACCAATTCAAGTTCCCTTCCTGTGCCTAGGCATTCCTGACATCAGTGCCCTTCCTGTGCCTAGGCACTCCTGAAATCAGTGCCCTTCCTGTGGGTAGGCACTGCTGACATCAGTGCCCTTCCTGTGCCTAGGCACTCCTGATACCAGTGCCCTTCCTGTGCCTAGGCACTCCTGATACCGGTGCCCTTCCTGTGCCTAGGCACTCCTGATACCGGTGCCCTTCCTGTGCCTAGGCACTCCTGATACCGGTGCCCTTCCTGTGCCTAGGCACTCCTGATACTGGTGTCCTTCCTGTTCTGCAGCCTCAAAGTTGTATGAGGTGTGAGATCACCTTAAGCTGGTTATACACTAGAAGATTTTGAAACAGAATATTTCATTTGTTCAATTTTCAAATTGTTATTGGGGTGAAATTAATGATCCCTGTTGAACGCAGAGGCTAGAAAGGAGCAGGATGGGAAATTTGTCTGGAATGAATGAACCTCTAATGCCGCGTACACACGGTCGGACTTTTCGTCTACAAAAGTCCAACGGACGCTGACGGACTAAAGCTGGCTGGTAATCCGATCGTGTGTGGGCTTCTCCGGACTTTCAACGTACTTTTTTAGCCTCAAATCCGACGTACTTTAGATTTGAAACATGCTTCAAATCTTTACGTCGTAACTACGACGGACCCCGAAATCCGCTCGTCTGTGTGCTAGTCCGACGGACAAAAAGCCACGCTAGGGCACCTATTGGCTACTGGCTATGAACTTCCTTATTTTAGTCCGGTGTACGTCATCACGTACGAATCCGTCGGACTTTTGTGTGGTCGTGTGTAGGCAAGTCCGTTCGTTAGAAAGTATGCCGCAAGTCCGCCGCAAGTCCGCCGAAAGTCTGCCGGAAGTCTGTCGGACAGGCTGTCTGACTTTTGTAGACGAAAAGTCCGACCGTGTGTACGCGGCATTACAGAGTATGTTGTTGTTGTTCAGTAAAACTACATTCTTTCCAAAATCGAATGTTAAAAGCAAATAATTTTTTTTTAAATAATTTCGAACAACATTAAGCAAACTGTTGAATGTACTGAAAATTTTTGTACGCATTTTTTGTACAAATTTAGTTTGAAAATCTTCCAGTGTATACCCAGCTTATGGCACTGCTGCCTCTGAGTGCTAGTCCCCCCAGATCCGGTGAGATGTGGTGATGTCACTGCTGTGCTGCTCACTGTTCTCTTTGCTGGAAAGGAAGATGTACTGGAGAACCTGCAGTGCAAGACTCTCCTTGCTTCTGTGCTTTGAGCCTCATAGCTATATTTCTGGAGAGTCAGATCATCGAAAGCAGGGGTATGGAACCCTTCAGAGGTGGAGATCTACCATGCCAACATCAAACAGGCTTCTTTTTTTTTTAGTTATATTAGCAAGTTCTCAGAGGTCAGTAGTTGGTAGGGCAATATACAGAGGTCAGTAGTTGGTAGGGCAGTTTACAGAGCTCAGTAAGTGGGTAGGGAAGTGTACAGAGGTCAGTAAGATGTAGGGCAGTGTACAGAGGTCAGTAAGATGTAGGGCAGTGTACAGAGGTCAGTAAGATGTAGGGCAGTGTACAGAGGTCAGTAAGATGTAGGGCAGTGTACAGAGGTCAGTAGGATGTAGGGCAGTGTACAGAGGTCAGTAGGATGTAGGGCAGTGTACAGAGGTCAGTAGGATGTAGGGTAGTGTATAGGGGTCAGTAGGATGTAGGGCAGTGTACAGAGGTCAGTAGGATGTAGAGCAGTGTACAGAGGTCAGTAGGATGTAGAGCAGTGTACAGAGGTCAGTAGGATGTAGGGCAGTGTACAGAGGTCAGTAAGATGTAGGGCAGTGTACAGAGGTCAGTAGGATGTAGGGCAGTGTACAGAGGTCAGTAAGATGTAGGGCAGTGTACAGAGGTCAGTAAGATGTAGGGCAGTGTCCAGAGGTCAGTAAGATGTAGGGCAGTGTCCAGAGGTCAGTAAGATGTAGAGCAGTGTACAGAGGTCAGTAGTATGTAGGGCAGTGTACAGAGGTCAGTAGTATGTAGGGCAGGGTACAGAGGTCAGTAGTATGTAGAGCAGTGTACAGAGGTCAGTAGGATGTAGGGTAGTGTACAGAGGTCAGTAGTATGTAGGGCAGTGTACAGAGGTCAGTAGGATGTAGGGTAGTGTACAGAGGTCAGTAGGATGTAGGGTAGTGTATAGGGGTCAGTAGGATGTAGGGCAGTGTACAGAGGTCAGTAGGATGTAGGGTAGTGTATAGGGGTCAGTAGTATGTAGAGCAGTGTACAGAGGTCAGTAGTATGTAGGGCAGTGTACAGAGGTCAGTAGGATGTAGGGTAGTGTACAGAGGTCAGTAGGATGTAGGGTAGTGTATAGGGGTCAGTAGGATGTAGGGCAGTGTACAGAGGTCAGTAGGATGTAGCGTAGTGTATAGGGGTCAGTAGGATGTAGGGTAGTGTACAGAGGTCAGTAGGATGTAGGGCAGTGTACAGAGGTCAGTAGGATGTAGGGTAGTGTATAGGGGTCAGTAGGATGTAGGGCAGTGTACAGAGGTCAGTAGGATGTAGGGCAGTGTACAGAAGTCAGTAGGATGTAGGACAGTGTACAGAGGTCAGTAGGATGTAGCGTAGTGTATAGGGGTCAGTAGGATGTAGGGTAGTGTATAGGGGTCAGTAGGATGTAGAGCAGTGTACAGAGGTCAGTAGGATGTAGGGCAGTGTACAGAGGTCAGTAGGATGTAGGGTAGTGTATAGGGGTCAGTAGGATGTAGGGCAGTGTACAGAGGTCAGTAGGATGTAGGGCAGTGTACAGAAGTCAGTAGGATGTAGGACAGTGTACAGAGGTCAGTAGGATGTAGGGCAGGGTTCAGAGGTCAGTAGGATGTAGGGCAGGGCGCAGAGGTTAGTAGGATGTAGGGCAGTGTACAGAGGTCCGTAGGATGTAGGGCAGGGTGCAGAGCTCAGTAGTATGAAAAAAACAGTGCACAGAGGTCAGTAGGGCAGATGAGAGGGGTGAGCAGGTCAGGAGTCAGCAAGGCAGTGTGGGGGGGGGGTCAGGAAGGCATGGTACAGAGGGGCCAGGAGAGCCTGGTACGGGGGGGGGGTCAGAAGAGCTTGGTACAGGGGGGTCTGGAGGGTATGGAACTGGGGGTTCATGAGGGCTGGGGGGCACAGTCCTGGAAGGTCAGGAGGGCACAGTGCTGGGGGGGGGGACAGGAGAGGATGGTACAGGGGGTCTGGAGGGCAGAGTGCAGGGGGGTCTGGAAGGTATCGAACTGGGGGGTCAGGAGGGCTGGGGAGTTTGAAGGGCACAGTACTGGAGGCCTGGTTTGCATGGTATTGGATTGTCAGGAGGGCACACTACAGGGGTGGTCTGGAGGGCATGGAACAGGGGAGATCTGGAGGGCATGGTACAGGGGAGATCTGGAAGGTATGAAACTGGGGGTTCAGGAGGGCATGGTACAGGGGGTCAGAAGGGCATAGTACAGGGGGTCAGGAGGGTACAAGGGTTTTCCCGCTGCAGAGCTGCACAGGAAAGCTGCTGTGACACAGCTACCTGTTCTGGTACGCTGACCCAGCTGGTTCCCCTCTCTCGGCATGGAGGAGATGAGGACGATCAGCGCACTGCACACTGGGAGGTGAGCCTGAACCTGCTGCTAGCAAATCCTAGGTGGCAGAGGCATTCCCTGCCCCGCAGGCACACATTACACACGGCACACGGGGGCAAGGGCACTTGCGGGTTGGCATGACAGGGACTTGATCGCGATCTACCTGTCGCCTGCTTGCAATTGACGGGTTGCTGACCCCCAATCTAAGGCACTGCTGCCTCTGACTGCTAGTCTCACTGAATTTGGAGTGAGATGTGGTGATGTCAGTTCTGTGCTTCTCATTGTTCTCCTTGCTGGAGAGGAAGCTGTACTTGAGGACCTGCAGTGCAAGGATCTCCCTGCTTCTGCCTCACCCAATCTGTGGATCTGTGCTTCCTCCACCTCTATCGTTACTCCACCAGTCATCAGATCACCAGTCATGGGGGGGGGGGCTTTGATAGGAGGGAGCAAAGCCCTGCTCCTCTCCCAAGATGGCTGCCTTCACACAGAGACACAGTGCAGAACAATGCATGGTTAGTTATGGGAAAAAGAGCAGCTCCAGGGAGATAACAGGCAATGCTGGTAACCAGTCCTTTGTCCTCTGCTTGTCTTATTTTGGTAACATGTTCTATTAAATAAGGCAACGGAAAAGCAATGATCATGTCCAAAGTACAGCCAGCCAGAAAAATCGCTCGATGTCCAAAGTACAGCCAGTCAGAAACTCAATCCATTCCCCCCATCCACACAGTCAGTGTGGATGGGGGAATCTCTCCCGCTGCGCTATTGTGTTGTGACAGCGGGAGGTTTCCCCACCATCAGGATACAATGATCACTGCCGGCGGCTGTAGCTGCTGCTAGACATGTGCAGAACGAAAAAATTTGTTTCGTTTCAATCCGTTATTTGCATAAATTTGTTCAGTTAAATTAATTTCATTTGTTTAATTCGTTTTCGGAATTAGTTTCGTTTATTTGATTTCGAATCGATTTAAAAAGTATTCGAATTAGAAAAGTTTTCAAATTAGAAAAGTTTTCGAATTTGAATAGTTTTCGAATTTCCAAAGAGAATAAAATAGAATAGAAAATAAACTAATAGAATAGAAAAAAAAATTCCTATTCTATTCCTTTATTTTCTATTCTATTTTATTCTCTTTGGAAATTGGAAAGCTATTCGAATGCAAAAAGTTTTCCAATTTGTAAACTATTCCAATTTGAAAAGTATTTGAAAACTACTCTAAAACGATTGGAATTAGAATTTCGTTCGAATTTTTTTTTTTCGTTATTTCGGATTCGTTTAACTTCGGATACACCCGAATTTCCCAATAACAAAAATTTGTATGAATTTTAATTTGCAACAAAAGGAACCGCACAAGTCTAATAGCTGGCAGCAGTGACCTCATAGAAAAAAAAATCCCAACAGGCTGGATAGATTGACTTCAGTACAACCAGCCTGCCCAAAGATGGATTGAAACTTCGATCCGTCAGTCAAGCTTTACTGCTCTTTGTGCTGCCATATTGAGTATTCCGATTGCCTGACAGCGGCTCAGCCAAAGAGCGTCAGACAAAGAATGTATGTTCCCTTTATGTGGGCCCCTTAAAGGGCCAGCACAGGGGACAATGATGGCGCTGGCACTTCACAGGCGCCGTACTCGCTGTTTACCCAACCACTAGAGCCGTCACACTCAACGGCAACTTAAGACGTTTTCTATTAAATGTCACGTGAGGGTCAAAGGTTAAGTGCGGGCAGAAGGCGGTGTCGAGATTTTCTCTCTAGGAAGCCTAATCTTTCATGTTCCCCCGCCAGCACAATAAAATGAATTACGATTGCATCGAGGCTGGGGGCTCCTGAGAGGAGTACTGAGCAGTGGCGGCCGCTCCATTAGGGGCACCGCCCCCCCTAATCTCCATGCGGGGCGCCAGACACATGGATTTCAATGGGTTTTGTTTTTTTTAGAAGCACATAATTAGAGCCTGAGGCTCTAATTGGCTTCCAAAAAGGGTGGGCTCGGGGGCGCAGAGCACTGCGCCCGGGAGCCCACCCACTTGTGTGACAATAGAGAATTAATATTCGGTATTGTCTTCCTGCTTCTCCTCCCGGCCAATCAGGAAGCGGATCTTAAGATCCTATTGGCCCGGAAAGAGAAGCGACTGTCTGGTCTCCAGAACATCCTCCTCTGCTCTGGTGACTGGTCGGGCTCGGTGTCCCCCCCCCCCCGCCCCATCACCTGGCCCGAGCTGGCTTCTTCTATCTGGGCACTTCCTACCCATCCCTTCCTCCGGGGAACTGAGCCCAGCAACATCCTTGTCCCCCAGCAACATCCTTGTCCCCCAGCAACATCCTTGTCCCCCAGCAACATCCCTGTCCCCCAGCAACATCCTTGTCCCCCAGCGACATCCCTGTCCCCCAGCAACATCCTTGTCCCCCAGCAACACCCTTGTCCCCCAGCAACACCCTTGTCCCCCAGCAACATCCTTGTCCCCCAGCAACATCCTTGTCCCCCAGCAACATCCTTGTCCCCCAGCAACATCCCTGTCCCCCAGCAACATCCCTGTCCCCCAGCAACATCCCTGTCCCCCAGCAACATCCCTGTCCCCCAGCAACATCCCTGTCCCCCAGCAACATCCCTGTCCCCCAGCAACACCCTTGTCCCCCAGCAACACCCTTGTCCCCCAGCAACAACCTTGTCCCCCAGCAGCAACCTTGTCCCCCAGCAACATCCCTGTCCCCCAGCAACATCCCTGTCCCCCAGCAACACCCTTGTCCCCCAGCAACCCCCTTGTCCCCCAGCAACACCCTTGTCCCCCAGCAACATCCCTGTCCCCCAGCAACAACCTTGTCCCCCAGCAGCAACCTTGTCCCCCAGCAACAACCTTGTCCCCCAGCAACTGGACAGACACTGAGCTGAGACCAGCTCCCCCCCGAGCTACTCCACATTCTACCTTCTAAACCGGTATTTACTGGGGCTGGGGGGGGGGGGGGGGGAGGGACTGAGATTATGCCCCACCATAGCCCCTATCGCAGGCGAGCAACTGGTGCTTTTTGCACGTTTAACATGCGTCAATCAGCCGATTTATTTTGATGAATCTCCTGGAAGGAAGCCATGTACAGCACATCTCCCGTCAGCCATGTCCTGCCTGCACTGCATAAAGAAGCACAGAGACCCAGTGATGTTACTTGGTCTAAAATACGGTACGGGGGGCGAAATAATGATTTGATCCCCTGCAGATTGTGTAAGTTTTGCCCACTTACAAAAAAATGAAGGGTCTATAATTTTTATCATAGGTGTATTTTATATGATAGAGACAGAATATCAACCAAAAATCCAGAAAAAAAACACACATGATACAAATGTTATAAATGGAGTTGCAGTTCAGTGAGTAAAATAAGTATTTGATCCCCAAGCAAAACATGACTTAGTAGTTGGTGGAGAAACCCTTGTTGGCAATCAGAGGTCAGACGTTTCTTGTAGTTGGTGATCAGGTTTCCTCACATCTCAGGAGGGATTTTGGTCCACTCTTCTCAGCAAAGGAGCGGCTAAGAAGAAGCACATTAAGGTCACGGAGTGGACTAGCCAGTCTCCAGACCTTAATCCTATAGAAATGTATGGAGGGAGATGAAACTTTGAGTTGCCAAGAGACAGCCAAGAAACCTTAAGGATTTAGAGAAGATCTGTAAAGAAGAGTGGACCAAAATCCCTCCTGAGATGTGTGCAAACCTGATCACCAACTACAAGAAACGTCTGACCTCTGTGATCACCAACAAGGGTTTCTCCACCAACTAGTCATGTTTAGCTTGGGGATCAAATACTTATTTTACTCACTGAACTGCAACTCCATTTATAACATTTGTATTGTGTGTTTTTTCCTGTATTTTTAGTTGAGATTCTGTCTCTATCATTTAAGTGGGCAAACTTACACAATCTGCAGAGGATCAAATAATTATTTTCCCCCCACTGTATGTAACGAAAATGATTCATTTTAAAATGTAATTAGAATGTTGATGGGGGGGGGGGGGGGGGGGGGAGGAACCAGATAATGCAAAATATAATCAGATTAAACTTTAGCTTTAAGATCTGTTGACTGAAAGGCTGTAATGGGCTTTAATTTCCTCCTGAAAGTTACAGAAGCTCCTTCCACCTATTCAGGACCTGTTCATGTGCCCAAAGGACATTCATTAGCTGTTCATTAGCCTTGTTATTTTAGGTTTTGTTTTTCACAAAAAAAAGTAAAAATATTTTAAAGCAACAGTATACAAATAATCATATACACAAAATAACACGGGGAAAGTATCAATACAAAGAAGACTTAATAAAATGCAAGCATTTTCCCTAAATACACCCCAAAAAACCTCTGCCCTCTAAATCAGGGGTCTCCAAGTTTTCTAAACAAGGGGCCAATCTATACTGTCCTTCTGGCTTCAGGGGGAACGAGACAGTGGTCAGTGGAAGGAATATTGCCCCATCATTGGTATTAGTGGGAGGAATAGTGCCCCATCATTGGTGTCAGTGGGAGGAATACCCCATCATTGGTGTCAGTGGGAGGAATAGTGCCCCTTCATTGCTATCAATGGGAGGAATAGTGCCCCATCATTGGTGTCAGTGGGAGGAATAGTGCCCCATCATTGGTGTCAGTGGGAGGAATAGTGCCCCATCATTGGTATCAGTGGGATGAATAGTGCCCCACCATTGACATCAGTGGGAGGAATAGTGCCCCATCATTGGTATCAGTGGGAGGAATAGTGCCCCACCATTGACGTCAGTGGGAGGAATAGTGCCCCATCATTGGTATCAGTGGGAGGAATAGTGCCCCATCATTGGTGTCAGTGGGAGGAATAGTGCCCCATCATTGGTGTCAGTGGGAGGAATAGTGCCCCACCATTGACGTCAGTGGGAGGAATAGTGCCCCATCATTGGTGTCAGTGGGAGGAATAGTGCCCCATCATTGGTGTCAGCGGGAGGAATAGTGCCCCATCATTGGTGTTAGTGGGAGGAATAGTGCCCCATCATTGGTGTCAATGGGAGGAATAGTGCCCCACCATTGACATCAGTGGGAGGAATAGTGCCCCACCATTGACGTCAGTGGGAGTAATAGTGCCCCATCATTGGTATCAGTGGGAGGAATAGTGCCCCACGCTTGACGTCAGTGGGAGGAATAGTGCCCCATCATTGGTATCAGTGGGGGTAATAGTGCCCCGCCATTGACGTCAGTGGGAGGAATAGTGCCCCACCATTGACGTCAGTGGGAGGAATAGTGCCCCACCATTGACGTCAGTGGGAGGAATAGTGCCCCACCATTGACGTCAGTGGGAGGAATAGTGCCCCACCATTGACGTCAGTGGGAGGAATAGTGCCCCACCATTGACGTCAGTGGGAGGAATAGTGCCCCACCATTGACGTCAGTGGGAGGAATAGTGCCCCATCATTGGTGTCAGTGGGAGGAATAGTGCCCATCATTGGTGTCAGTGGGAGGAATAGTGCCCCATCATTGGTGTCAGGGGGAGGAATAGTGCCCCATCATTGGTGTCAGGGGGAGGAATAGTGCCCCATCATTGGTGTCAGGGGGAGGAATAGTGCCCCATTGTCGGTGTCATTGGATAGAATAGGGCCCCAAGAGCTGGATTAAGGCATGCAAAGGGCCACATTTGGAGACCTCTGCTCTGAATTAAAACAAAATTTCCTAGCAAATAGTTATTTTTTTATTACAATTAAATGACCGCCAATCAGCTCAATTACCCGGTTCCTCTCTAGTATATAAACAGTTGCCATTGATAACAAGACTCACCGTGATAGGACAGCTTCAGCCGAGGGGTGATGGCGGGATCCCCATTAATACCACCGCACAGCAGAACGCACAGAAGCAGGGGCCAGCTGGGGAATCGCATCTTATATGGCGCGGAGGGGTGAGACGGCCTGCGGAGGGAAAGAGAAGGGAGGGAAGATGTTAAAGACAAACCAAAACAGCAAATAAAACAGACTCATGGTGTCCCACTCTTATCAGCTAATTAACCCAAAACACCTGTAAAGGCTGTAAGCCATAATCATCAAAATAAAAGAAATGCTTGAAATCTATCACTCTGTGTGTAATGAATCTATATATAAAATATGAGTTTCACTTTTTGAATTAAATTACTGAAATAAATTAACTTTTTGATGATATTCTAATTTTATGAGATGCTACCTGTATATAGTATAAGTTATAACATAAAATGATTTAAAGGGGAATGCCGGGCACAAACACTTTCATTTAAATATATTCCTCAGTAGGCACAAAGGGTATAAATCCACTCTGTGGGGCTTTGTAAACCCAGATATTACCTTGTACAAGCAGCAGTGACATCATCACTGTGCATTACATAGCCTGTGCAGAGAGCAGAGCTGTGGGAGGGGCCTAGCAGGCTCCACCCTCTACAGGCTGCCTGCAGAAAACTACAGTAGGGGCGGAGACAATACCACTCACCCTACACAAGGCTAGAGAGCAGAGCTGTGGGAGGGGTCCAGCAGGCTCCACCCACTACAAGGCTGCCTGCAGAAAACTACAGTAGGGGGCGGAGACAAGGCCAGTCACCCTGAACAAGGAGAGAGAGTGTGAGCAGAGCTGTGGGAGGGGCCCAGCAGGCTCCACCTATTACAAGGCTGCCTGCAAAAAACTACAGGAGTGGGCGGAGACAAGACCAGTCACCCTGAACAAAGAGAGAAAGGGGGGCTGTGGGAGGGGCCTAGCAGTCTCCACACTCTACAGGCTGCCTGCAGAAAACTACAGTAGGGGCGGAGACAAGACCACTCACCCTACACAAGGCTAGAGAGCAGAGCTGTGGGAGGGGTCCAGCAGGCTCCACCCACTACTAGGCTGCCTGCAGAAAACTACAGTAGGGGGCGGAGACAAGGCCAGTCAACCTGTACAAGGAGAGAGTGTGAGCAGAGATGTGGGAGGAGCCCAGCAGGCTCCACCTATTACAAGGCTGCCTGCAGAAAACTACAGGAGTGGGCGGAGACAAGACCAGCCACCCTGCACAAGGAGACAGAGTGGAGCTGTGGGAGGGGCCTAGCAGGCTCCACCCTCTACAGGCTGCCTCCAGAAAACTACAGGAGGAGGTGGAGACAAGACCGGTCACCCTGCTCAAAGAGAGAGAGCAGAGCTGTGGGAGTGGCCCAGCAAGCTCCACCCTCTGCAGACTGCCTGCAGAAAACGACAGGAGGGGGGCGGATACAAGACCAGTCCCCCTGCACAAGGAAAGAGAGCAGCAGTGATCGGTCTTTATTACAGGAAGTCTCACACTGGATTACTGCACAGATCTGGAAGAAATGCACAAAGATCACTGAGATTCAGGAAGAAGACACATGATTTATTATAAATCAAAGTAGTACAGTGGGTCAGGGGAAGATATTTTCCAATGCACAGCCGACTTCCTGTCCTGTAGCAGCTGAGACAGCAAAGTCCAGAAACGTGGAACGTTTTGTTTCCTGTGCAGATGTGGAACACAATATTGTGAATTTTTCTGACATTTCAGGCGCAGACATTCCATTTTATCTCCAGCCGCCTTGGCTCTTCGTGTGAGAAACAGCCGGCGTGTCGCGTAATCTAGATCTGGATCGGCTCCAGGTGAGGATTCCCCGACAAGACAAGTACAGCTACCATATCAGGTAGGACCACGTTCCCTGCAAAGGCCTCCCGGAGGCTCTGGGTGGCTGACAATGAAACACAATACAACAAAGTCTACTCCAGGTCATGCGTAGATTTAGATCATGGTAATATTGTCCCTCAAAACAGGTGTAGGCTTCCCCTGTAGCAAATAGTAAATCTACAGTCCACCAAAATGAAAAGCCTCGTTTGTTTGTTTGTTTTTTAAATAAAAAGCAGTCTGTCAGATAACATTGTATTTCCATCTCCGAGAAGGTTATCAAGGGACGAATTGACTGAGTAGTTTCAAGAGACGACTTAACTGGAAGCTAGTGAAGAAACCTACTGAAGCAGCCTGCGATAATCTAGCTATATATATCTATATATATATAGATATATATAGGAACTACATCTTCCAGCATGCCCCATTCTGGGTCGGCAAGAAGACATGGTGGGAAAATTTAATTCCACAAAGTTTAATTATCAGCTAGTGAGGAATCCCACGGAGGGAGCCCGCAGCTGGGTGATCCTCCAGGCCTATCAGAACTACATCTCCCAGCATGCCTCATCCTTTGTTGGCTAGAGATCAAGCTGTTACTTGTAGGACTACAAAGTAAAATTATCAGCTAGTGAAGAAACCCACTGAAGCACCCCGCAGCTGGGCGCTCCTTCAGGTGTATTGGAACTACTCTTTCCAGCATGCCTCATCCTATGTCAGCCAGAAGGCATACCGGGACTTGTGAAAATTATCAGCTAGTGAAGAAACCCTGCAATAATCCAGCTATATATAAGAACCACATATCCCAGCATGCCTCATCCTAGATTGGCCTGAAAACATGCTGGAACTTGTTGTACCACAAAGCTATATCATCAGCTGATGAAGAAATCCCTTGAGGCGACCCCCTGCAGGGCAATCCTCCAGGTATGTCAGAAGTTAGAACTACATCTCCCAGCATGCCTCATCCTAGGTTGGCTGGGAAACATCTTGGGACATAAAAAAAAAACCTGTGCTAATAAACAAACATACAATATCTCACAAAAGTGAGTACACCCCTCACATTTTGTGTAAATATTTTCTTCTATCTTTTCATGTGACAACACTGAAGAAATTACACTTTGCTACAATGTAAAGTAGTGAGTGTACAGCTTGTATAAGGGTCGGTTCACACTGGGGCAACACGACTTCAGCGCGACTTTGCACGGCGGCTTCGACGCGACTTCGACGCGACTTAAGCAAATTACAAGGCGACTTGAAGTCTCCTCCATGACAGGCGACTTCGCCTGTGGCCAATCAGCTCTCTGGGAGGGAGGGGGGGAGGGAGGGGTTTTCCCTGCAAAGTCGCTTGACTTTACAGAGAGATCCGACTTGGAGGCGACTTCCATAGATTTCTATGGTACAGGTCGCCTACCAAGTCGGATCAAAGTAGTACAGGGAGTACGCTCTGAAGTCGGAGCGACTTCAGTAGCGTCTATTAAGACGCTAGCGTTCACTCCCATTAAAACTATTTCTGGGGCGACTTGAGGGCGTACAAGTCGGATCCCAAGTCGCCCCAGTGTGAACCGAGCCTAACAGTGTAAATTTGCTGTCCCCTCAAAATAACTCAACACACAGCCATTAATGTCTAAACCGCTGGCAACAAAAGTAAGTACACCCCTAAGTGAAAATGTCCAAATTGGGCCCAAAGTGTCAATATTTTGTGTGGTCACCATTATTTTCCAGCACTGCCTTAACCCTCTTGGTCATGGAGGCAGAGGCGGCTCTAGACTTTGTGAGGCCTTAGCAAAACTTAGACATGAGGCCCCACTCACTCCCATAATGGGAAAAATAATTCAAGGGATGAAAATGAACTGTATTAGGAGGGTACAGTATAGGGGAGTGGACAGTACAGGAAGGAAAGAGAAAAAGAGAGAAAGAAAGAGAGAAAGAAAGATGGAAGGAAAAAAAGAAAGAAAAAAAAGATGGAAGGAAAGAAAGAGAAAGAAAGATGGATGGAAGGAAAGAAAGAGAGAGAAAGAAAGATGGAAGGAAAGAAAGAGAAAGAAAGATGGATGGAAGGAAAGAAAGAAAGAAAGAGAAAGGAAGATGGATGGAAGGAAAGAAAGAGAAAAAAATATAGAAGGAAAGAAAGAAAGAGAAAGAAAGATGGAAGGAAAGAAAGAAAGAGAAAGATGGATGGAAGGAAAGAAAGAAAGAGAAAGGAAGATGGATGGAAGGAAAGAAAGAAAGAGAAAGAAAGATGGATGGAAAGAAAGAAAGAAAGAAAGAGAAAGGAAGATGGATGGAAGGAAAGAAAGAAAGAAAGAAAGAAAGAAAAAAGAAAGAAAGAAAGAAAGAAAGAGAAAGAAAGATGGATGGAAGGAAAGAAAGAAAGAGAAAGAAAGATGGATGGAAGGAAAGAAAGAGAAAGAAAGATGGATGGAAGGAAAGAAAGAAAGAGAAAGGAAGATGGAAGGAAAGAAAGAAAGAGAAAGAAAGATGGAAGGAAAGAAAGAAAGAGAAAGATGGATGGAAGGAAAGAAAGAAAGAGAAAGGAAGATGGATGGAAGGAAAGAAAGAAAGAGAAAGAAAGATGGATGGAAAGAAAGAAAGAAAGAAAGAGAAAGGAAGATGGATGGAAGGAAAGAAAGAAGAAAGAAAGAAAGAAAGAAAGAAAGAAAGAAAGAAGAGAAAGAAAGAAAGAAAGAAAGAGAAAGAAAGATGGATGGAAGGAAGAAAGAAAGAGAAAGAAAGATGGATGGAAGGAAAGAAAGAGAAAGAAAGATGGATGGAAGGAAAGAAAGAAAGAGAAAGGAAGATGGAAGGAAAGAAAGAAAGAGAAAGAAAGATGGAAGGAAAGAAAGAGAAAGAAAGATGGATGGAAGGAAAGAGAAAGAAAGATGGATGGAAGGAAAGAAAGAAAGAGAAAGAAAGATGGAAGGAAAGAAAGAAAGAGAAAGAAAGATGGATGGAAGGAAAGAAAGAAAGAGAAAGAAAGATGGATGGAAGGAAAGAAAGAGAAAGAAAGATGGATGGAAGGAAAGAAAGAAAGAAAGAGAAAGAAAGATGGAAGGAAAGAAAGAAAGAGAAAGAAAGATGGATGGAAGGAAAGAAAGAAAGAGAAAGATGGATGGAAGGAAAGAAAGAAAGAGAAAGAAAGATGGATGGAAGGAAAGAAAGAAAGAGAAAGAAAGATGGATGGAAGGAAAGAAAGAAAGAGAAAGAAAGATGGATGGAAGGAAAGAAAGAAAGAGAAAGATGGATGGAAGGAAAGAAAGAAAGAGAAAGAAAGATGGATGGAAGGAAAGAAAGAGAAAGAAAGATGGATGGAAGGAAAGAAAGAGAAAGAAAGAAAGAGAAAGAAAGAGAAAGAAAGAAAGAAAGAAGGAAAAGAAAGAGAAAGAAAGAAAGAAAGAAAGAAAGAAAGAAAGAAAGAAAAAGAGAGTGGGAGAGGAAAAAAAGATGGATGAAAGAAAGAAGAAGAAAAGAAGAAAGAGAAAGAAGATGGAAGAAAGAAAGAAGAAAGAAAAGAAAGAAAGAAAGAAAGAAAGAAAGAAAAGAGAAGGGGGTGGAGACGGAAGGGAAGGAAGAGAAAAAAATTATGTTATCACTGGGAGGCAGGAGGGACTGGATGGATGGATTGATGGATCAGACTCCCCTTTTCCTTTTCTGTTTGCTGGGCTTCAGTTTGAATCTTCCCGCCCACACATCCCCTTCTCTGAGGCAGAACAGAGAACACTGCCAAGTAGAGTGGGCGGGGCAGACACAGGAGGAGGGGGCGGAAGGAGGAGGAGCAGAAGCTCTCTCTCCTCTTCTGTCTGGCTGTGCGGGCAGCAGGGGGAGGGGGGAGATCTGTCAGAACAGGCTATGATGAGCGGCTCTTCCTACCTGTGATCCGGAGATGTAGCTCAGCTCAGATCACAGGTCTCACTTGCAGAATGTATCTCTCCCTGTAGCAGAGTGAGGAGACTCGGGACTGTGTGATGGCGGAGATCTCTGCTGCTGGAAGAGGCGGCTCTCTAATTAGGTAAACTAGCCAGCTGTGCGAGGCCCCTATGACTGCGAGGCCTGAGGCCACCGCCTATTTCGCCTAATTAGAGAGCCGCCTCTGCATGGAGGTCACCAGAGCTTCACAGGTTGTCACTGGAGTCCTCTTCCCCTCCTCCATGATGACATCACAGAGCTGGTGGATGTTAGAGACCTTGCGCTCCTCCACCTTCTGTTTGAGGATGTCCCACAGATGATCAATAGGGTTTAGATCTGGAGACATGCTTGACCAGTCCATCACCTTTACCCTCAGCTTCTTTAGCAAGGCAGTGGTCACCCCTGCTAGACAGCCTCCCACAGCTCCCGGGTAGCAACAGATTTGTGTGTAACTATCTCCGTTACTTGGGGAGCCACAGCCCGCTCTGAATAATGTGTCCGGGTCACCGTCTGCCTTGAAACCCGGACACGTGATTCAAAAACCCGGACTGTCCGGGTAAATCCCGAACAGGTGGCAACCCTAGGTGGGTATCAGTCTGGAGAAGTGGGCGTTCCTAGGCAAGCTTAATTTGCATAGGTAACGCCCACCTGTGATAAGTCATGATTAAAAGAACTGAAATCCAGTGATTGAAAGGGGCGGGGCTCTACCTGACTTGCTACAGCTTCTAATGCACATGGTGAGAAGCTCACAGTGTGCAGTGAAATCAGAGAAAGCCGTTTCAATCCAGGCGAGCTGCAACTGTGCGACACTGGGGAGGCGGAGGTCAGATCTGGGTCTCACGGTTGGCTGGGTGCCCTTTCAGTTCTAATCACCAGATAAGGTCTGCCATAGATCTGGGGGAGTCGGCACCACCCACCATTGTACAGTATAGAAGAGACGCAGCGAGCCAATGATTTACCCGGCGGCTTCCAGATAGTGCGCAGGGAGGGGGTTACACATGGAGGGGGGGGGGGAGGAGGCGCAGCCTTTTGAAGCAACTTCAATATCAGTTTCAAAGAAAATGATTCTCTTTTGATCTTTTTTTTTGTTAAGTTTAAATGGGCACCTGGCGCCACGCCAGCCATGTTTAACCCTTCGGTGACGGCGTGGGATAAAAACAGTAATGTCGGGAAAGGGGGGGAGGGGGGGCAATGCAATTAATATATAGCAGACCTATGGCGAAAATATAGGGATTTTTATATACTGCAATAGAGCGAGGAGAAGGCGATTCCCGTGTAATTAATCGCAGGTGCATCGGCAAGCGGCGAGGACCGTTTTAAGGCTGGGAAATAGTTCTATAAATTCTAATTGTGAAGATTTATGTGAAAATGCTGAGATTGTTACAACACACAATTAGAGGGGTATAAAGAATTAGCGGGACTGCCTTCTATCACCAAAAAATATTTCATCTGGCTGGCCAAGACGAAAATTTCAGATCTTCCTGTCATAATCTTTTATATCATTTCAGAGGAAATTTGGAACGGGGGGGGGGGGGGGGGAGAAAAAAATTGGTTCCAAGAAAACTTCCCAGCATGATGTCACACTATGAGGTCACCACCGTTGTGATATCATCTTTTATACTTCTCGTGGGTCGCCACATTTCACAAACATGTATCCGTCTAACAAGACCCTTGTCAGATTTCTCCTTTGTCACCCCCATACCCTGGAGAGGAGCTGCTGACCCTTTTATACTGGTAAGGACAGACAGACAAGACCTTAAAAAGCAGGGGTCTCCAAACTGCAGGCTGGGGGCCGGATGTGCCCCTTTGCTTGCTTTTATCTGGCCCTTGGGGAAATATTTCATCCAATGAAACCAACAATGGGGCATAATTCCCCCCCACTGACACCAACGATGGGGCAAAATTTCTCAGAGTGACACCAACAATGGGGCCCCAGTGATGAGGCACAATTCCTCCCAATGGCACCAATGATGGGGCACAATTCCTTCTAATGACACCAACCATGGGGCAAGATTCTTCCCAATGATGGGGCACAATTCCTCACAATGATGGGGCACAATTCCTCTCAATTAAACCAACAATGGGGCACAATTCCTCTCAATGACACAAACCATGGGGCACAGTTCCTCCTAATGCACAACATGATGGAGCACAAATTCCTTCTAATGACACAACCTTGGGGCATGATTCTTCCCAATGACACCAATGATAGGGCACAATTCCTTCTAATGACACCAACCATGGGGCAAGATTATTCCCAATGACACCAACGATGGGGCACAGTTATTCCCAATGACACCAACAATGGGGCACAATCCATCCCAATGAGGTCAATGATGGGGCACAATTCTTCCCAATGACACCAGCGATGGGCGCAATCCCTCCCAATGGCACCAATGATAAGGCACAATTCCTCCTAATGACATCAATGATGGGGCACAATTCCTCCCAATGATGGGGCACAATTCCCCTCAATGACACCAACAATGGGGCACAGTTCCTCCTAATGACACCAATAATGGGGCCATTCCTGCTAATGCCCACCAACCAATGAATGGGCACAGTTCCCTCTAATGACACCAATAATAGGGCTCAATGAATGGGCACAGTTCCCTCTAATGACACCAATAATAGGGCTCAATGACACCAATGATGGGGCACAGTTCTTCCCAATGACACAAACGATGGGGCACAGTTCTTCCCAATGACACAAACAATGGGGCACAGTTCTTTCCAATGACACCAATGATGGGGCACAGTTCTTCCCAATGACACAAACGATGGGGGACAGTTTTTTCCAATGACACCAATGATGGGGTGTAGTTCCTCCCAATGACACCAACAATGGGGCCCAATGACACCAGCGATGGGGCACAATCCCTCCCAATGACAACAATGATAGGGCATGATTTTTTCCAATGACATCAACGATGGGGCACAATTTCTCTCACTAATACCAAAGATGGGGAATTGACTTCCACTGATGCCAGGACATTTTCTGCTCCCAATGACCACAGTCCAGCCCCCCTAAAGTCTGAAGGATAGTAAACTAGACCTTTGTTTAGAAAGTTTGGAGACCCCTGCCTTGTAAGGATCTGTCCACCCAAAATCAATAAATAACCCATAGCTCCCAACTGTCCCTGATTTTCGAGGGACTATCCCTGATTTGGAGCAATGTCCCTTTGTCCCTCATTCCTCCTCATTTTCCCCTCTTATTTTTTTTGTACGATTCTCCTTTAAGGGGGTGTGTCCTATGCCTGCATACTTTTGCCGATAGGTGTCCCTCATTCCCATCTCAAAAGGTTGGAAGGTATGAATTACCCAATCAATAAAATCTCATATAAGCTCTAATCAGGCCCAGATTAAGAGCATCATGGGCCTGGTGCTAAGGATGTTGGTGGGCCTTTTTATGAAAACGCAAACAATTTTTTGTGAAATTTTAATTAAAGAGAGAGAGGGGGTGAGAGAGAGAGAGGAGAGAGGGAGAGGGAGAGGGAGAGGGAGAGGGAGAGGGAGAGGGAGAGGGAGAGGGAGGAGAGAAGAGAGAGAGAGAGAGAGAGAGAGAGAGAGAGAGAGAGAGAGAGAGAGAGAGAGAGAGAGAGAGAGAGAGAGAGAGAGAAGAGAGAGAGAGAGAGAGAAAGAAAAAGGGGAATAGAGAGAGGGTGAAAGAGAGAGAGGGTGGTAGGGCGTGAGAGAGAGAACAGGGTGAAAGAGAGGGGATGAGAGAAGAGAGGGGGTGAGTAACAGGGTGAAAGAGAGGGGATGAGAGAGAGAGGGGGGTGGGAGTGAGGGGGTGAGTCTGTGGGGGGCACAGCATAGTACATTACACGGGAGGGGGGGGTATAGCACAGTACATCACATGGTTGGCACAACACATTACATGGTGGATACAGCACATTTAATGGCGGGCACAGCACATTACGCGGTTGGCACTGCCCAATACAGCACATTACAAGGTAGGCACAGTACATTATATGGTGGGCACAGCACATAACATGGTTGGTACTGCACAACACAACACATTTCATGGTGGGCACAGCTCATGCACACAGTGGGCACAGGACCTTATATGGTGGGCACAGCACATGACATGGCAGGCACAGCTGAGCACATTACATGGTGGGCACTGGACATTACAAGTGGGCACTGCACAGAACATTATATGGTGGGCACAACACATTATATAGTGGGTACTGCACATAGCATGGTGGGCACTGCACAGCACATGACAAGGTGGGCACTGCATGACACAGCACAGCACATTACATTGTGAGCACAGCACATTAAATGGTGGACACCACACATGACATGATGAGCCCTGCATACAACATTCCATTGTGGGTACTGCACGGCACATGCCATGGTGGACAATGTACAGCACATTACATGGTGAGTACAGCATATTACATGGTAGGGCACTGCATGGTGCAGCACATGACATGGTGGGCACAACACAGCACATGACATGGTGGGCACTGCACAGCAATTTACATGATGGGCACTGCACATGACATGGTGGGCACTGCATGACACAGCACATTACATGGTGGGTACAGCGCATTACATGGTGGGCACTGCATGGCACAGCACATGACGTGGTGGGCACAGCGCATTACATGGTGGGCACTGAATGGCACATAACATTACATGGTGGGCACAACACATTACATGGTGGGCACTGCATGGCATAGCACGTTTCATGGTGGGAAATGCAACTGCACATTACATGTTAGGAACTGCACATGACATGGTGGGCACTGTTGAACAGCACAGCACATTACACAGTGGGCACAACACACTACATGCTGGGCACAGCACATGGCAGGGTGGGCACAGCATAGCACATGACATGGTGGGAAGTGCACATGACATGGTGGGCGCTGCACATTACACGGTGGGCACTGCACATTACATGGTGGGATCACTGTATGGCACAGCACATGACATGGTGGACACTGCATATTACATAGCGGGCATTGCAAGGCACAGCCATGACATGGTGGGCATTGCACATGACATGGTTGGCACATCACATGACATGGTGGGCACTGCACATTACATGGTGGGCAATGCAAGGCACAGCACATGACATGGTGGGCACTGCACATTACATGGTGGGCACTGCAAGGCACAGCATGACATAGTGGGCACTGCACATCACATGGTGGGCACTGCAAGGCACAGCATGACATAGTGGGCACTGCACATCACATGAAGGGCAATGCAATGCACAGCACATGACATGGTCAGCACAGCGCATTACATGGTGGGCACTGCAATGTACAGCAAATGACATACTGGACACAGCACATTACATGGGGGGCACTGCAAGGCACATGACATGACATGGCGGGCACAGCGCATTACATGGTGGGCACTGAATGGCACATAACATTACATGGTGGGCACAACACATTACATGGTGGGCACTGCATGGCATAGCACGTTTCATGGTGGGAAATGCAACTGCACATTACATGTTAGGAACTGCACATGACATGGTGGGCACTGCAAGGCACAGCATGACATAGTGGGCACTGCACATCACATGAAGGGCAATGCAATGCACAGCACATGACATTGTTCAGCACAGCGCATTACATGGTGGGCACTGCAACGTATAGCAAATGACATACTGGACACAGCACATTACATGGGGGGCACTGCAAGGCACATGACATGGTGGGCACAGCACATTACATGGGGGGCACTGCAAGGCACATGACATGACATGACATGGTGGGCACAGCACATTACATGGGGGCACTGCAAGGCACATGACATGACATGGTGGGCACAGCACATTACATGGGGGGGCACTGCAAGGCACATGACATGACATGGTGGGCACAGAACATTACATGGGGACACTGCAAGGCACATGACATGGTGGGAACAGCACATTACATGGGGGGCACTGCAAGGCACATGACATGGTGGGCACTGGGCACAAGAGAGCACATTACATGGGGGAAGCAGCAGTCTGTCCCCTAGCACAATAATTACACAACATCCCCCTAACAAATGTACTGACCTTATCATAACAGCATGGGAGATGTCCTTCCTCCCGGGCTCCTGCTGGTTAGGACATCAGCGCCCCTCCCCCAGACACCGAGGATCTGTGTGAGTGGAACAGATCCTGTGATAGGGGTCAGGCATCGACAGAGACAGGACTCGGCTGCAGTGACTTGTCTCCTCCATGTGAGCACAGAGGGCTCCTCTTCCTTCAGGAAGGCACACAGGAATTGACAAGCCACTGCCATGGGCCTATATTGAGGGAGGGGCCTGGAGCTGCAGCTCCACCAGCCCCTATGTTAATCCGGCCCTGGCTCTAATACATTAATGTCATATCAATCATTCATTTGTAATTCTTTAACTTTCACTAAAAAAAGTCCCTGGTGATCCTGCCATAGAGGTCCTTGTTCAGGCACTTCCTATTATAGGAGGACAACCTCGCTCTCAATTATGTTCCTGCATTGTCACCTTGGCTTCCAATAGAGAATAGTGGGAATTTCAGCATATATTACACAGACATGGTCCACTGTTGTCACCAAATTGGAGTACCCAGAGGATAGAGGAAACCCACGCAAGCACAGGGAGGACATGCAAACAGTTCTGCAAAGCACAAGTGCTACCTACTGAGCCACTGCGCTCTATTTATATTACATTTCTCATTACTATGCTTTACATAGCCTGTGCAGAGAGCAGAGCTATGGGAGGGGCCTAGCAAGTCCCACCCACAATAGGCTGCCTGTTGAACACTTCAGGAGGGGGTGTAGACAAGACCAGTCACCCTGCACAAGGATAGAGTGTAGCGCTGTGGGAGGGGCCCAGCAGGCTTCACCCTCTACAGGCTGCCTCCAGAAAACTACAGGAGGGGGTGGAGACAAGACCAGTCACCCTGCACAAGGATAGAGTGTAGCGCTGTGGGAGGGGCCCAGCAGGCTTCACCCTCTACAGGCTGCCTCCAGAAAACTACAGGAGGGGGTGGAGACAAGACCAGTCACCCTGAACAAGGAGAGAGCAGAGCTGTGGGAGGGGCCCATCAGGCTCCACCCACTGCAGAATTCCTGTAGAAAACTACAGGAGGGGGCGGAGACAAGACCAGTCACCCTGCACAAGGAGAGAGAGCAGCAGTGAGCGGTCTTTATTACAGGAAGTCTCACACTGGATTACTGCTCAGATCTGGGAGAAATACACAAAGATCACCAGAGATTCAGTTAGAATACACATGAAGAATGGATGTAGATAATATTCGTGTATCCCGGAGCAGCGTATAGGGGCCCCTATGGGAATAATAGGGCCATACAATCCGGACAGCAGTGATTAATCACTGAACCTCCGCGCTGAATTCTGCCCAGTTACTCTCATGAGGTGACAGCGAGCCGGACTCGGCCATTAACAGACAATGATCTCAGGTCTGTGGGGTCAGACTGATGTCCGCTGGCCAGCCACTCTTAATATAAAGATAGAAAACTCTCCCACCGATCAACAATGATCAATACTGCCCTCCCCCCGAGATATTGAGCCTGATTAAGGAAAAGCATTGACCATGTGCAGACAGGGTTGGGTTTACAAGGCACCTGTGATGCATGCAGGCCCCAGCGTGTGTATGCAGAAATCATTAACTAGTGTGCTTCAATATGGAATGTGCGCAACAGCGTCCGACCGTATCCCAGCTAAGCGGTGGCGTGCATAAAATTAAAATGTTTCTGGGTCTGTCACACTGTTAGCATTTTAAAATGTGCACTCCAAAGAAAAAGAAAACGCATCTTCAGCATGCAATGCCCCGGCAAGTGCCCCTGTCCAATGCCCCGGCAGGTGCCACTGTCAGCATACAATGCCCTGGAGGGTGCTGCCTACAGCATAAAGTGCCGCTGTCTGCTTGCAATGTCCCAGCAGCTGTCACTGTCAGCATACAATGCTCTGGTGGTGCCACAGTCATGATTCAATATCCTGCCAGGTGCCGCTGTCAGCATGCAATGTCCCGTCAGGTGCCGCTGTCAGCATTAATTATCCTGGCAGGTGCTGCTGTCAGCATGTAATGTCCTAGGCAGGTGCCACTGTCAGCATGCAATCTCCTGCCTGGTGCCGCTGTCAGCATTCATTATCCCAGCAGGTGCCGCTGTCAGCATGCAATGTCCCAGCAGGTGCCTCTGTCAGCATGCAATATCCCAGCAGGTGCCGCTGTCAGCATGCAATGTCCCAGCAGGTGCCGCTGTCAGCATGCAATGTCCCAGCAGGTGCCGCTGTCAGCATGCAATGTCCCAGCAGGTGCCGCTGTCAGCATGCAATGTCCCAGCAGGTGCCGCTGTCAGCATGCAATGTCCCAGCAGATGCCTGCATTCACTATATCTGGTCTCTCCAGGAGCCTGCATTCACTATATCTGGTCTCCCCAGGACTCTGCATTCACTATATCTGGTCTCCCCAGGACTCTGCATTCACTATATCCGGTCTCCCCAGGAGCCTGCATTCAATATGTCTGGCCCCACCTAGGAGCCTGCATTCACTATATCTGGTCTCCCCAGGAGCCTGCATTCACTATATCTGGTCTCTCCAGGACCCTGCAGTCACTATATCTGGTCTCCCCAGGAGCCTGCATTCACTATATCTGGTCTCCCCAGGACCCTGCAGTCACTATATCTGGTCTCCCCAGGAGCCTGCATTCACTATATCTGGTCTCCCCAGGAAACCTGCAGTCACTATATCTGGTCTCCCACAGTACACAGAACATGGAAATGCAATTATTTTAGTAAATACAAACTGCTAAATTCCTTTTCTCATCAGCAGTATATAGCAGTCTTGTGACTTCTATCCATGTCTGGTTAAAGCTTGTAGGAGGAGTTTTCATTCTGCACTAACTGTCCTTTTAGGATGCAGGACCCCTAACCCTCTGTCTGGACAGTGCTGATTGGGCCTGTGCTGATCACATGCACTCTCCCAAGTAAAAAAAAAAAAAGAAGAAAACTCTAGCGACACATACCAAACTGAGCATGTGCAGCCTTTCCCCGAGCTCTGTGCTATCAGGATATATATTGGGGACAGTGAAAAAGGGGAGGATTAGAGAAGACAGGATCAAACTGCCTTTTTACACAATGTGGAGGATTAACTCCTTAGGGTCCACAGTGAGTATAACAAGCATGCTTTACTGTATATACAGACTGATTTTACTGTTGTGGGTTTAGTAACACTTTAAATCCACAAGTTTTTTTGTTTTTTTTTACCACTACTATTCCTTTATATTGGCTTTTGAAATTTCACAAATGCAACAATTTAGAAATTGTATGAAAGGTTTAGCACTGGGAAACCCCGGGTCCGTACAGCCACTGTGTCCCCATAGAGTTGCACAGCCTGCCTGCACACAGCTCCTGCTGCATAAACAAATGGCCAATTCAAGCTGAGTTGGGCCATAGGAATAAACATGGATGCTCAGCTAGGCCATGCAATGCTGCTTTCTCCCCCCCCTGGAGCTCTGTGGCCCCTCATTAATGCTGTTCTTTGTATGTCCCAGCGATGGTTTTCCTATCACTAGTTTTCAGCTCCCCGTCTCTACTACTACTTTGAATAAAAGGAATTCCGCATTACGAACAGGTGAGATAACATGTTCATCATTACAGATATTCGTGCCGATAAACAGGCCGATCTACGAAGGTTCCCCGAGGGGTCAATCGGGCAGATTTAGCAGCTAATTCCTCTATATGACCATTTCTATCCGCGCAGATTAGAAATCACAGCACAGCGATTGTGTAAATTCCTGAGATCCCTAAAGCATGCCCTGGGCAGCGAGGGGGGGTGAGTGCCGCTGTGACTGTAAATACCCCCTCCAGCACTGCACACCCCTGAGAGGTCAGACAGGCAGATCGATCATAGAGTGCATGAAAAATAGCTTTCTAGCTCAGATCCTCCTATCATTTCACAGATGGGGGGGGGGGGGGGGGGCTGTGACTGTAAATACCCCCTCCAGCACTGCACACCTGACCTCCCCGAGAGGTCAGAGGGGCAGATCGATCCTACAGTGCATGAAAAATAACTTTCTGGCTCAGATCCTCCTATCATTTCACAGATTGGAGGGGAGGGGGCTGCTGTGACTGTAAATACCCCCTCCGGCACTGCACACCCCTGAGAGGTCAGACAGGCAGATCGATCATAGAGTGCATGAAAAATAACTTTCTATCTCCGATCCTCCTATCATTTCACAGATTGGAGGGGAGGGGGCTGCTGTGACTGTAAATACCCCCTCCGGCACTGCACACCCCTGAGAGGTCAGACAGGCAGATCGATCATAGAGTGCATGAAAAATAACTTTCTATCTCCGATCCTCCTATCATTTCACAGATTGGAGGGGAGGGGGCTGCTGTGACTGTAAATACCCCCTCCAGCACTGCACACCCATGAGAGGTCAGACAGGCAGATCGATCATAGAGTGCATGGAAAATAACTTTCTAGCTCAGATCCTCCTATCATTTCACAGATGGGGGGGGGGGGAGGCTGCTGTGGCTATAAATACCCCCTCCAGCGCTGCACACCTGACATCCCTGAGAGGTCAGAGGTCAGACAGGTAGATCAATCATACAGTGGCATAAAAAAAACTTCCTGGCTCAGGTAACTTGTCTCATCTCCCCGGGCGACCTGCGCCAACCTGACGTCAGCAGTGCGATACGAGGTTCCTTTCCCAGAGCCGGCTCTGGTTACCAACAATACGGCTCTGTAATGTACAGTACAATGTCAGGACCTCAATATTATGGCTCAAAATTCCAGCAAAACAAAACTCACATTGTTTTCCGAAAAAAATTTGCTGCGGAGAAATCCGAAACCTTTCCGAGCGATTTTCATATTCCAGTCGTTTCATGTTATTTCTGCACGGAATTCGTTAGAAAGGCGAACGTCAGTCTCTGCGCCTGAGCCGGCTCCGGGCAGCAGATTTACACTTTCCTGAGTTTAATCCTCAAAAGTATCCAGGAGAAAAAAAAATAAATCTGCGGAGCGGAGCTGGAATGTGGATTGGAATCGATTGCCGCCGAGTGCGTCCAACCAGACAGACTCCATAACTACACACAGGGGGAGGGAGATTTACTAAAACTGGAGCATTCAGAATCTGGTGCGGCTGTGCACGGTAGCCAAATCGGCTTATAACTTCAGCTTGTTCAATTAGGCTCGGTTCACACTGCCGCGACTTCTCATGTGACTTGAGAGTTCAAAGTCACATTACAAGTCGCACTCCAATAACTGCAATGGATCTGTTCTAATCGGTGCGACTCAAGTCGCAGTGACTTCGAAAAAAGGTTTCTGCGCTACTATGGGGCATATTTTTTTTTTTTTTAAATAACAAACATGGTATACAAGGGTTTTGCACAGAGTGGCCCCGATCCTCCTTTTCTGGAGTCACTCAGCGGTGCTCCAGGCTCCTCCTCCCTGCATCTTGTGCCCCCACGGAGAGCTGCGTTCCATAGGGGCACCCGTGCGGGCACGCTCCCAAGTCCTGCTGCTGCGTCCATTGACACAGACAGCAAGACTCGGCCCCGCCCCCCCCCCCCCCCCCCGGCTTCCATGTCTCTGGATTTGATTGACATCAGGGGCAGCCAATGGCTGCTGCTGCTATCAATCTATCCAATGAGGACCCGAGACAGCGGCTGGAGCTGCTGTGCTCGTTCTCGTCACTGAAAAGATCGGGTTCAAAGGGGGGCAATTGGGGGGGGGGGGGGGCTGCACTAGTGCAGAAGGTTTTTCACTAGGATCACTAAAAATATATATATTTTTTTTAAATAACAAACATGTTATACTTACCTCCTCTGTGCAACTCGTTTTGCACAGAGTGGCCTAAACCTGGTCTTCTGGGGTCCCTCGGTGGCTGTCTCGGCTCCCCCGCATGGTGTTCGAGTGCTTGCGGGCACGCTCCCGTGATACAGCCGGCGGCCATAGCCGCTCACTGTATCACTCGGCCCCGCCCCCCGACGCACCGTGTCATTAGATGTGATTGACAGCAGCGCAAGCTAATGGCTGCGCTGCTTTCAATCCATCCCCTGTAACCAATCAACGGCCAGGCTGAGCGGCGAAGAGGATGTCGGGGGCGAGCGCGGGACTTTCGAGGGGTCAGGTTAGTAAAACGGGGGGGGGGGGGGGGGGGGCCGGTATTGTCGGACCTTAATGCATAGAATGCATTAAGGTGAAAAAACTTTTACCTTTACAAACCCTTTAATGCATAGAATGCAAACCCCTTTAAGCTTTGACAATAAAACCTGGAAACTGATTGGTTACTTTGCAGTGCTGCACTCTCCAATTTTAGTAAAACAACCCCAGAGGGGGGGGGGGGCTTTCTGACAGAGATTGTACGGTGTGTGCTGAGCTTTACTGATCCCCAAAATTGCAATTGAATAAAACTCTGCTGTATAGAAACAGTGAGACATAGGATGGAGGTGAAGGTGACGGTGACCTGAACATCCACTTCACACATCAGAATCGGGAAAATATCAATTGTGGCCAACAATATTCAAATGAATCTCTGTCTAGTTACATATTATATACAATGTATAGAAACAATGACACAAAGGATACATTATATACATCGAAGGTGAGAAGGAGACCGGAGATCCACCTCACATGTCAGAAAAATAAATGATACATTGAGACGGAAAAAATAATAGAATTCTTCCCTGTACAGTTACATAGTACTTTATATATACAGTAAAACCTTGGATTGCAAGCATAATTCATTCCAGGAACATTCTTGTAATCCAAAGCACTTGTATATCAAAGCAAATTTCTCCATAAGAAGTAATGGAAACTCAAATGATTCCTTCCACAACTACCGGTATTTAATCCTAGGTCCTTCGGTTTATAGTCCATATAAAAAGATTGTAGCAATGTGATAGGTTGTGTAACCATAAAATGTCCATCCACAAATGGAAGCCTCCAAAAGGGGAATAGAAGTAAAATCCAGCAGGAGCCACAGAGTATAAAAGAGAAGAGAGGCGCCTCTAAGTGTAGCAATATGTTGCTAAAATGTTATACCTTCATTAAATGTAACCAATTGCTACACTTAGAGGAGCCTCTCTTCTCTTTTATACTCAGTTGTGACACGACGCTACTTGTATATC
>JBBDGP010003943.1:265000-372349 GCA_037952835.1 Lithobates septentrionalis | reverse complement strand
AGTCTGTACAATGTAACAAGGACTGATCTCAGCCCCTCAGTCTGTACAATGTAACAAGGACTAATCTGAGCCCCTCAGTCTGTACAATGTAACAAGGACTGATCTCAGCCCCTCAGTCTGTACAATGTAACAAGGACTGATCTCAGCCCCTCAGTCTGTACAATGTAACAAGGACTGATCTCAGCCCCTCAGTCTGTACAATGTAACAATGGCTGATCTCAGCCCCTCAGTCTGTACAATGTAACAAGGACTGATCTCAGCCCCACAGTCTGTACAATGTAACAAGGACTGATCTCAGCCCCTCAGTCTGTACAATGTAACAAGGACTAATCTGAGCCCCTCAGTCTGTACAATGTAACAAGGACTGATCTCAGCCCCTCAGTCTGTACAATGTAACAAGGACTGATCTCAGCCCCTCAGTCTGTACAATGTAACAAGGACGGATCTGAGACCCTCAGTCTGTACAATGTAATAAGGACTAATCTGAGCCCCTCAGTCTGTACAATGTAATAAGGACTGATCTGAGCCCCTCTGTCTGTATAATGTAACAAGGACTGATCTGAGCCCCTCAGTCTGTACAATGTAACAAGGACTGATCTGAGACCCTCAGTCTGTACAATGTAACAAGGACTGATCTGAGACCCTCAGTCTGTACAATATAATAAGGACTGATCTCAGCCCCTCCGTCTGTACAATGTAATAAGGACTGATCTGAGCCCCTCTGTCTGTATAATGTAACAAGGACTGATCTCAGCCCCTCAGTCTGTACAATGTAACAAGGACTGATCTGAGCCCCTCAGTCTGTACAATGTAACAAGGACTGATCTCAGCCCCTCAGTCTGTACAATGTAACAAGGACTGATCTGAGCCCCTCAGTCTGTACAATGTAACAAGGACTGATCTCAGCCCCTCAGTCTGTACAATGTAACAAGGACTAATCTGAGCCCCTCAGTCTGTACAATGTAACAAGGACTGATCTCAGCCCCTCAGTCTGTACAATGTAACAAGGACTGATCTCAGCCCCTCAGTCTGTACAATGTAACAAGGACTGATCTCAGCCCCTCAGTCTGTACAATGTAACAATGGCTGATCTCAGCCCCTCAGTCTGTACAATGTAACAAGGACTGATCTCAGCCCCACAGTCTGTACAATGTAACAAGGACTGATCTCAGCCCCTCAGTCTGTACAATGTAACAAGGACTAATCTGAGCCCCTCAGTCTGTACAATGTAACAAGGACTGATCTCAGCCCCTCAGTCTGTACAATGTAACAAGGACTGATCTCAGCCCCTCAGTCTGTACAATGTAACAAGGACGGATCTGAGACCCTCAGTCTGTACAATGTAACAATGGCTGATCTCAGCCCCACAGTCTGTACAATGTAACAAGGACTGATCTCAGCCCCTCAGTCTGTACAATGTAACAAGGACTAATCTGAGCCCCTCAGTCTGTACAATGTAACAAGGACTGATCTCAGCCCCTCAGTCTGTACAATGTAACAAGGACTGATCTCAGCCCCTCAGTCTGTACAATGTAACAAGGACTGATCTCAGCCCCTCAGTCTGTACAATGTAACAAGGACTGATCTCAGCCCCTCAGTCTGTACAATGTAACAATGGCTGATCTCAGCCCCACAGTCTGTACAATGTAACAAGGACTGATCTCAGCCCCTCAGTCTGTACAATGTAACAAGGACTGATCTCAGCCCCTCAGTCTGTACAATGTAACAATGGCTGATCTCAGCCCCACAGTCTGTACAATGTAACAAGGACTGATCTCAGCCCCTCAGTCTGTACAATGTAACAAGGACTGATCTCAGCCCCTCAGTCTGTACAATGTAATAAGGACTGATCTGAGCCCCTCAGTCTGTACAATGTAACAAGGACTGATCTCAGCCCCTCAGTCTGTACAATGTAACAAGGACTGATCTCAGCCCCTCAGTCTGTACAATGTAACAAGGACTGATCTCAGCCCCTCAGTCTGTACAATGTAACAAGGACTGATCTCAGCCCCTCAGTCTGTACAATGTAACAAGGACTGATCTCAGCCCCTCAGTCTGTACAATGTAACAAGGACTGATCTCAGCCCCTCAGTCTGTACAATGTAACAAGGACTGATCTCAGCCCCTCAGTCTGTACAATGTAACAAGGACTGATCTGAGCCCCTCCCCAGTTCCGCTTTATGTCTACCACATTTGCCACATTATATTTTTTTTGGGGGGGGGGGGTGTATCTAGTTTTGATGGGTAGGTACCCGCTCCTAGGCAATCCATGCAGACGTTCGGCCCCCGTCTCTATGAACCAGCCACATAGGAAAGATTGGGATTTCTACTTGATATTCATTTTCATGCAGCAAAATGCACAAGTTTTGCTGCACAAAATTAGAAAAAAAAGTGTGAAATTTGCATTATTTGGTTTTGATCTACCCGGAGTTCTGCTTTAAAAAGAATGATGAGCCTAATGTAGCCTGAAGCAGGGCTCAGTGTAAAATAACACGGAGGAGGATGACGGCGGCCTCTTGAACCCTTATGATTCCGTGTTTTGCCTCCAGCCCTGTTCTCCAGCGCAGAGGTCATGGGAGCGTCCCCCCCGTATTAATAGAGAGCAAGAGAATGTCAACCCCATCATCATCTACTTCCCTCCAGGACAGATCATCGTGTTCAGACTCATTCTTCACCGCCAGAAGCAGTGTGTGTGCGCGCCGCGCCTCTTCCAGCTCCGATCTGTGTAAATACATTTATTCTTTAAAGCAGATGTAAACTCCTGTCATAAAATCTGATGTTCGTTTAAACAGCTGATATCATTCTGAAAGGTCGGTTTCAAAATGTTTAAGCAACATGACAAAATGTGGAAAATTTCCAGGGGTATGAATACTTTTTCAAGGCACTGTCGTTTGTGTCGCATTCTACTATGCTGAAAAAAAAAAAACTGCGTGCGGTATTTTTTTTTATCAGCGCGCACCACTGCAACGCAATAGTGTGAACTGACACTTTAGTACTCGCCGATACCAATTACCGATACCTACCGCAACTGTTTTTTGTTTTCACTTCAGCTGTCAGCAATGGTACAAAGCATTGAAAAGTTATTTACAAATGAAATAAATAGATTTTTGTTTTTAATTGTGCGCTTTTTCAATGTGAAATGTGTAAATATATGTTAATATATATGTACAAAAATATTCACTAACAAAGCAAACAAAAAAAAAAAAAAAGTTTTAATTGTTTATCGTTTATTAAAAAAAAAAAAAGGAGGAAAATAATTAAATGGAGGAGAATAGGGAGTTAATTAAGGCTGATTAGAGTAAATTGAGGGTTAATAATGTGTTAAACAGAGTAACATTTGTTCACCCCTTTGATCTGCAGATGAAGAAACAGAAAGATTTAAAAAGAAACAATGTTTCTTTTTATTTTAGTATTTCAACTACTGAGCAATGTTGTTAAAGAGGAGTTCCACCCGAGGTCCAGTCAAAAAAAAAAAAAAATTTAAAGTCAGCAGCTACAAATACTGCAGCTGCTGACTTTTAATTGGACACTTACCTGTCCCAGGGTCCAGCGATGCGGGGGATCGAAGCCCCGCTCGTCCCCCCCTCCGTTCAGCGGCGCCGGCATTGCAACTGTGGGCGCCGGGCTGTGGCTTCACAGCCTGGCACCCACTGCGCATGCGCGAGCGGCGCCGCGCGCCGTGATTGGCCGCTCAGTCACCTGGGACCTGTAATGGGTCCCAGATGATTGACAGGAGGGAGGGAGCAGAGCCGAGCCCTTCCTGTCCTGAGGGGGAAGTGATGTCATCAGCCCAAGCACTGGAAGAGGCAGACTACGAGGGACCCCCTAGCAACAGGCATTTAGAGGTAAGTAAAAAAAAATATATATATCCAAATGTTTTTTTTGTATTTTTTTTAGGATTTTTCATGTAGTTTTTTTTTTTGGGTGGAACCCCCACTTTAATAAACATTGCCAGCTGCTTTTTTTTTTTTTTTTTTCACAGCTCCAATCACCGGACTTCTTTAACACTTTAGCTATCAACAGGGGAGACCCGCTGACATCTCAAAGAACCGAGCCTGAAAGTATGGGTTTCAGGTATCGGTGCATTTGCATGAGTACCGATACTTGTGCAAATACTCGGTATCAGTAAACAATACTACTATCGGTGCAACCCTAATCAGCAGCGGTGAGATGAAACAAAGACTGCAAAAAAAAAAAAAAGGAGAAAACTGAAGATAAATTCGATGCTGTAACTGCTTAAGGCTGGGTTCACACTGATGCGGTCTGTCGCATCGCATGTCATTTGTACAGAAATCGCACCGCATTCCTGTACAAATGACATGCAAATTCAGTATAATCATACATGTATGTATGGCTTAATAAGCACTGGATCCGCACCAAAAACATGCAGGACCTTTCTTTTCTTTTTTTTTCTTTTTTTTTTTTTTGTCCGCACTGGAATCTGATTGCATGGATGTTCAGACCCCTACAATCCGATTCCACAGTTTGCACTGCGTTTCATCGAACCAAATTGGGGGTGTCGTTACCTTTTTTATATTAACACCCACAGCAGAGCACAGTGCGAAAACTGCCTGCGATTCTTGATGCGGTGTGGGATCCGTCCAGGAATTGCTGCATTTCACGCACCACATCAGTGTGAACCAGGCCTAAAAATGCAATTGGGCTGTGGTTAGATGGAATTGGGCTGGTCCATCCAACACTACCTTCTCTCCACAGGTTGACAGGGCTGCTGTCCAGGTGTGGCTGTGATTTTCCTTCATAGATACAGTGGAGGAGTGAGTGTAACCACTCTAAGGCCTGGTTCACACCTATTCATTTTTTTAGTGCGTTTTTTCAGTTTTACAGAACGACACTACAGTCCATTTAAAGCGGCTGTATACCCGACAAGAAAAAAAAAAACCTGTAAGGTTAAGGCATAATGAGCTAGTATGCACCGCCTACTAGCTCATTATTAAATACTTACCTTAGAATGAAGCGCCGGCATCGGGTCCCAGTCACCGCTGAGGGAGCAGACATGTTCCCTCTGCATTTCTTCCGGGTTCACAGCTCCGGCCCTGTAAGGGGCCGGAGCCGCGATGACGTCACTCCCGCGCGTGGGCGCGGGAGTCCTCTTTCGGGCAAGGGGCTCTGATTTTCCGGCAGCATCCGCCGGACCTTCGGAGCACATGCCCCGCTGACGTCAGCGGCTGCATGCAAGGTGAATATCTCCTAAACCGTACAGGCTTAGGAGATATTCATTTTACCTACAGGTAAGCCTTATTATAGGCCTTATTACCTGTAGGTGAAAATGTGAAAGCGGGGTATACAACCGCTTTATCATGGTTTCCTATGGATGTAGTTCACATCTGTGCATTTTACGGAAAGGCCCAGGGATTTTTATTTTCTGGTTTTTGGTTTCATAGACTTCAATGGATCAAAAATGTGTATTGAAAAATGGCAAATTATTATTATTATTATTATTATTATTAAAGGTACTTGTATAGCGCCGTCAATTTTACGCAGCTCTTTACATATACATTGTACATTCACATCGATCCCTACCCTCAAGGAGCTTACAATCTAAGGTCCCTAACTCACATTCATATACTAGGGGCCAATTTAGACAGAAGCCAATGAACCTCCCAGCGTGTCTTTGGAGTGTGGGAGGAAACCGGAGTACCCGGAGGAAACCCACGCAGGCACAGGGAGAACATGCAAACTCCAGGCAGGTAGTGTCGTGGTTGGGATTCGAACCAGCGACCCTTCTTACTGCTAGGCGAGAGTGCTACCCACTACACCAAAATGCACCTGCAAATATGCAAATATGCAAATATGCAAACTGCAACCTGCATAGGTGTGAACCAGACCTAAGACGAGAGGCGTGATACTGGCAGAACCACCAGGTAAAAATAAAGAAAAAAATATTCGAAAATTGAATGCGGCATCACATCTAATGACTGGTACACTGCAACGTATGACGTTTTTGCCTTTTGAGTTTAGATTCAGTTTAACACTATGCCATTACCCCGGGGTGTGGGTCACCTTTGCCCTTGGACATGCCCCCCCCCCCTGTAAAGCCTGCTGCGTTTTGTTGATCAGTGACAGCGGAGCGGGTGGACCGGGTGAACCGTTATAAAGGACGAGTTTTTACAGAGGATTATTGCATGGCTTTGTGTTTTGTCAGCGCGCTCCAAATGGGAAAGCTGTAACGGCTTTGTGCTGGTGTCATTCGGCATTACTGGACGCGGCCATTTCCCAGCAGATCTGCTAAGCCTTCCGCAGAGGAAAAAATGAAAAGGATTGCACTTTGAAATTCATTTTGTGGAATAGAAATATATCCAGTTCAGATGGAGATAATACAGACATCAATACAAATGCATAGATACTTAGATGGATAGAGGATAGGTAGTTGGATGTTAATGCTGCAGAACATGACATACAACGTTATAAACTGTTAGCAATAAACCGGTTGAGCTGAATTTAATGCAATCCATTGCAACCGGGTTCAACAGGTTTGTTTATAGTGCTCCTGGTAGGATGGTAGGCTCTAGTCAACCAGGGTTCCTCCAGAGGTGGCTAGGGGGTTCCTTGAGCTGTGGCTGATTTACCTCCTGTCTGATGGGGCCTACATAGTTCTGAGCCAAGGCCACTTGGAGGAGCCAGTGGTATGACACCAATGATCTTTATAGCGCTCTGTAAGGGGGCTATTCTTACACTCACCACCGAAATAAAGGGCATTGTTCCCACTGACCCCCAATGAATGGGTTTTATCAGGGGTTCCGCAACACCTGAAAGTAATTTTAAGGGTTCCCCTGGGGGTAAAAAGGTTGAATAAGGCTTCTCTAGTCACTTGATTCAATGCTGTGGAGGCTTCTTGCTTGGCACCAACTTGGCATCATACACATGGTGGTATGCTGCTATTGTTCGGCACCAGGAAAGGAAAATTATGCTACCCTGTTTCCCCGAAAATAAGACCTAGCGTGATTGTCAGTGATGGCTGCAATATAAGCCCTACCCCTCAAATAAGCCCTACCCTGTTTCCCCTCAAATAAGCCCTACCCTGAAAATAAGACCTACAAGGACTTTAACTAGGGTTTATTTGGGGGGTAGGGCTTATATTGCAGCCATCACCGACAATCACGCTAGGTCTTATTTTGGGGGAAACAGGGTAAGTATTTGATATCATTTTCTATTTTCCTGGCGCCATCATGGCGACATACTACCAGATGCGTGCTGCCATGGATTGGCGCCAAGAAAGGAAAACAATTTTCTGTTTTTACGCTCCAATGAGTTTTTGCTGTGAGCTGCAGTCAGGGGCCACGGGCTAGGAATTGGGGCCATTCTGAAGCAGAAAATGACTGTAATTTAGAGAGCAGGGCAGCTAGCTCCAGGTTCAGCAGGTCTTTTACCGTGCTCCTCGTAGGATGGTAGGCTATAGTCACTTCATTCAGTGCTGTGTAGCCTTCATTCATGCTCCATTGGGTTTTTTTTTTTTTTTTTTTTGCTGTGAGCTGAGAGGGTGGAGCTAAATCCAGGGGCCATTCAGAATGAGACAACTTTAGGAATTCAGAACATGAAGGAAGTTGTGACCTGGGCCAGCCAAATGGCGGGCCTCCATCCCTATCGTGAGTTGCAGGACAGAAAAAGAGCTGGGACTTTAATTGAGGCCCGCCATATCATATGCAATGAAAATAAGTACACACATGTCTGTGTGTATATATAGATAAAATTATTTATTTGTTACAATCTAAAATTCGTTCAAACTCTTGAAAAAACAGGGTATCAAATAATTTGGTAGTCACATGACTTACACTGGAATTATACTGTTCATGGCATAGGATACAATTATTGAGTTGACATGATAGACATAAATAGTGAAATGAATACATGGAGAATATTTGCATATACACATAATAAACCAGATGTGTCGTGGTATTATATAGCACTCGACGCGTTTCATGGCATTGCAGCCACTGATCAGCAGTGTAATAGGATAATATACTGTAAAGAAACCTCAATTATTGCCCTTCTGAAAAAAATATTTTGCCAAAAAATGGTAACCCGGTCAATAACTTGCAACTCTGTCCAATGGCTGGATCCAACCTCTACATGGAAGTTCTACTATAGGAATTCAGAGAGCAGGGCAGCTAGCTGCAATAGGAGAATGTGGGAGCCGTTGACATTGAGCTAAGACGGCCTTTCTCAAACTTTTTACCCCAGAGGAACCCTTAGAAATAAATTTGAGGTGTCTGGGAACCCCTGGTAAGATTAGTCCATCAAGGGTCATTGGACAAATTCCCCTTATGTTGGTTGTGGGCAGGGCCGGGATAAGGGGTGGGCAGGAGGGACATGGAGTTACTGTATGGATTGGGGGCATCAGTGAACTCATTCTGATGGCATTTTTGACAAGTGGATGACTGCTGGGGGTAGCATCCCCTAAGCTCACACATAATGAAGGGGGGGGGCAGTTTGCCTTCTTTTCCCTGGGCACTGGATGACCTTGTCCCAGCACTGGTTGTGACTGGTTGGCCACCCTTGCATGTCATGTGGTGTTGGACCTGGAACTATGAAGGCACCATCAGATGGGGGGAGAGATAGCCAGAGCCCAAGGAACCACTAGCCATCCCTGGAGGAACCCTAGGGTTACACCGAACCCTGGTTGGGAATGGCTAAGCCAAGGTTTGACCTGAACACATGGGGACTGTCGCATGATAGCAGGAAGCCAGCCCAATTAGCGGCGACCATGAAATTCCCTCCCACAGAGCCACCCGTAACAAAAGGGGCGGGGATGCCGGTGACATCATAGACCTAATATGGCTACATGACCCAATTGAGTTATTGACATTGTCCAAATATGGCCTTGTCATGTTATCAAGCCCTATTAAAGAAAATGGAAAAGCGGTGTATGTGCTTTGAGTACAGCGTATAGGACTTCTCATTTCTTACAAACGATTACAACGGTTCGCCATTTGCAGGCAGTGCTTAATTTAACGCAGCAGTTTATCATCCAATCAGAATTCGGCTTTTAACATTCTACAACCGGCAGAGCAGTGAAATAGCTGTCCTGATTGGTTGCTGCACATTTAGACTGCACATCAGTAGACCGACTATCACATCTTCGTCTCAGTATCTGCCGTTCTCAGATGTCTGTCTTCGTGAAAATATTTATTCCCAAGATGGATTTGTTATCTGTGTGTTTTTTTTTTTCTGTACTCGAAAACCAAATACAATTTCTGATGATAATAAAAATAATTTTTTTTTTTTTTTTTTTTTTTTAACACAAATAATAGCGGCAACCTCGTAAAACATGAAGCAAAGTAATTATGGTTTTCTTTCATCTGGCTTTGTGTTTTACCTCAAGTTACTTTAAGAACATCTTCACATTTTCTTCGTCTCTTTGAAATATATAATAGAAGAGGGAACATTAACAGTCAAAGCACAAAAGAAAAGAGCGCACTCCGGAGCGGAGGTAACGGACTCTCAGAAAATGTCATAACATGATGGCAGCTTAAAGAGAGGAAGCTTTAGGTCATTTTTTTTTTTTAGTTAATAAATTTTTAGTGAGATATATTATTTATATATTACAGTGGGGACGGAAAGTATTCAGACCCCCTTACGTTTTTCACTCTTTGTTATATTGCAGCCATTTGCTAAAATCTTTTAAGTTCATTTTTCTCCTCATTAATGTACACACAGCACCCCATATATACAGAAAAACACAGAATTTACATTTTTGCAGATTTATTAAAAAAAAAAACCTGAAATCTCACATGGTTCTAAGTATTCAGACCCTTTGCTGTGACACTCATATTTAACTCAGGTGCTGTCCATTTCTTCTGATCATCCTTGAGATGGTTCTACACCTTCATTTGAGTCCAGCTGTGTTTGATTATACTGATTGGACTTGATTAGGAAAGCCACACACCTGTCTATATAAGACCTTACAGCTCACAGTGCATGTCAGAGCAAATGAGAATCATGAGGTCAAAGGAACTGCCTGAAGAGCTCAGAGATAGAATTGTGGCAAGGCACAGATCTGGCCAAGGTTACAAAAAAAATTTCTGCTGCACTTAAGGTTCCTAAGAGCACAGTGGCCTCCATAATCCTTAAATGGAAGACATTTGGGACGACCAGAACCCTTCCTAGAGCTGGCCGCCCGGCCAAACTGAGCTATTGGTGGGAGAAGAGCCTTGGTGAGAGAGGTAAAGAAGAACCCAAAGATCACTGTGGCTGAGCTCCAGAGATGCAGTCGGGAGATGGGAGAAAGTTGTAGAAAGTCAACCATCACTGCAGCCCTCCACCAGTCGGGACTTTATGGCAGAGTGGCCCGACGGAAGCCTCTCCTCAGTGCAAGACACATGAAAGCCCGCATGGAGTTTGCTAAAAAAACGCCTGAAGGACTCCAAGATGGTGAGAAATAAGATTCTCTGGCCTGATGAGACCAAGATAGAACTTTTTGGCCTTAATTCTAAGCGGTATGTGTGGAGAAAACCAGGCACTGCTCATCACCTGTAAAATACAGTCCCAACAGTGAAGCATGGTGGTGGCAGCATCATGCTGTGGGGGTGTTTTTCAGCTGCAGGGACAGGACGACTGGTTGCAATTGAGGGAAAGATGAATGCGGCCAAGTACAGGGATATCCTGGATGAAAACCTTCTCCAGAGTGCTCAGGACCTCAGACTGGGCCGAAGGTTTACCTTCCAACAAGACAATGACCCTAAGCACACAGCTAAAATAACGAAGGAGAGGCTTCACAACAACTCCGTGACTGTTCTTGAATGGTCCAGCCAGAGCCCTGACTTAAACCCAATTAAGCATCTCTGGAGAGACCTAAAAATGGCCGTCCACCAACGTTTACCATCCAACCTGACAGAACTGGAGAGGATCTGCAAGGAGGAATGGCAGAGGATCCCCAAATCCAGGTGTGAAAAACTTGTTGCATCTTTCCCAAAAAGACTCATCAAAAGGGGCTTCTACTAAATACTGAGCAAAGGGTCTGAATACTTAGGACCATGTGATATTTCAGTTTTTCTTTTTTAATAAATCTGCAAAAATGTCAACAATTCTGTGTTTTTCTGTATATATGGGGTGCTGTGTGTACAATATGGGGTGCTGTGTGTACATTAATGAGGAAAAAAATGAACTTAAAAAAAATTTATATTTATCTACTGTATATACAACGGGCAATATAAGTATTGAACACGTCACCATTTTTCTGGGTAAATATATTTTTAACCGCTTCAGTACCGGGCATTTTCACCCCCTTCCTGCCCAGGCCAATTTTCAGCTTTCAGCGCTGTTACATTTTGAATGACAATTGCACGCTCATGCAACACTGTACCCGTATGAAATTTTGATAATTTTTCTTCCCCACAAATAGAGCTTTCTTTTGGTGGTATTTGATCACTTCTGCTGTTTTTATTTTTTACGTTATAAACAAAAAAAGAATGACAATTTTGAAAAAAACACTATTTTTTACTTTTTGCTATAATAAATATCCCAATTAAAAAAATAAAAAGAAAAAAGAAAAAAATTCTTCCTTAGTTTAGGCCGATATGTACATATTTAAAAAAAAAAAAATCGCAATAAGGTATATTGATTGGCTTGCGCAAAAGTTTTATAGCGCCTTTTTTTTTTCTACTTGTAATGGCGACGATCTGCGATTTTTTTTTTTTTTTTTTTTTTTCAGGACTGTGATAATGCGGCGGACAAATCGGACACTTTTGACACTATTTTGGGACCATTTGACAATTATACAGCGACCGGTGCTATAAATATGCACTGATTACTGTATAAATGTCACTGGCAGAGAAGGGGTTAACACTAGAGGATGATCAAGGGGTTAAATGTGTTACCAAGGGAGTGATTCTAACTGTGGGGGGAGGAGACGATCGGTGTTCCTATATACTAGGAACACACGATCTGTCTCCTCTCCCCTGACAGGACGTTGATCTGTGTTTACCCAGATCCATGTCCCTGCTCTGTGACAAGCAATCGCGAGTGCCCGGCGGACATCGCGGCCGCCAGGCACGCCAATCGGATCACTTTTATCAGCGGCTCGAAAGGTGCCCACCCCCCTGCCGCTGTGTTCTGGCTGTCTCCGCCGTTTACCGGAGCCGCCGGGAGCAGCGGAGATGATCCGATCCTTTTCCTCACAAAGGCTGTGAGTCGAGTGAGGGAATGATTGGCCCCCCCCACTCGACTCAGTGATGTTGGATGATGGAAGCGACGTTGAATGTCACTTCCGCCCAATGGGGAAATTTTTTTTTTTTTTTTTATTGCATTTAAGTGTAAATGTGAGATCTGAGGTCTTTTTGACTCCAGATCTCACATTAAAGAGGTCCTGTCATGCTCTTTTTTTTTTTTTTAATATATATACAACGGATACATTCCTTGTAATAGGAATAAAAGTGATCCAAATAAAAATTTTAAAGTGACAGTGTAAAAAATAATAAAAAGTAAAAAAAATTATACATTTTTTTTTTAATACGCCCCGTCCCGCCGTGCTCACGCGCAGAAGAAAATTCATACGTAAGTCGCGCCCGCATATGTAAACGGTGTTCAAACCACACATGTGAGGTATCGCCGCGATCGTTAGAACGAGAGCAATAATTCTGGCAAAAGACCTCCTCTGTAACCCCTGTAGAAATTTTTAAACGTCGCCTATGGAGATTTTTAAGGGTCAAAGTTTGTCACCATTCCACGAGCGGGCGCAATTTTGAAGAATGACTGTTGTTGGGTATCAATTTACTCAGCGTAACATTATCTTTCACAGTATAAAAAAAAGATTGGGCTAACTTTACTGTTTTCTTATTTTTTTTTATTCTAAAAAGTGATTTTTTTCTAAAAAAAAAAAAAAAAAATTGCGTTTGTAAGACCGCTGAGCAAATACGGTGTGACATAAAGTATTGCAATGACCTGACCTGCCATTTTATTATATATATATATATATATATATATATATATATATACACACACACACACACACACATATTATATATATATATATATATATATATATATATATATATACTCTGTGTGTGTGTGTGTGTGTGTATATATATATATATATATATATATATATATATATATATATATATATATATATGTATGTGTGTGTGTGTGTATATATACACATATATATATATATATATATATATATATATATATATATATATATATATATATATAATATGTGTGTGTATATATATATATATATATATATATATATATATATATATATATATATATATATATATATGTATGTATGTATGTATATATATATAGGGTTTCTAAGTAATTTTCTAGCAAATAAACCTGATTTTAACTTGTAAACAACAAGTTTGAAAAATAGGCCTGGTCCTTAAGTAGTTTTAAAAAAAAACAAACACTTTTGAATCATTTCAGCTGTCTGTTGGCACAACACGCACTCTTTCTGCTTGAATAAAGCTGGGAAATTAAAGAGCGTTTGCGTGCAATTGTAAACGTTCCTGCAGCACAAATTATTGACAATAATTGGAAATGAATGGAAGACTCATCAAATTTCAGCAGCTGTTGACAATGTGTCAGCCAGCTCCTTGTGTTATGTCTGGTGGTTGGGGTGGACGAGATATCTGGTGCTCATCAGAAAAGTTTGTGATTTTCCTGACATAAAAGGCTGATAAAAACAAAATCTTTATACCAGGAAATGCCGCAGAATCCGGGAGCGACGCCTAGCTCAAACAAAGGATCGGTGCATCACAAGAAGTGAGTATTTTTCCTTTCTGTGGGAGGAGATTTACAAAATCTGGTGCAGCTGTGCGTAGTAACCAATCGGCTTCCAGGTTTTTATGGTCAGCCCCGGTTCACACTTAAACCTCGTACACCCGATCGGATTTTCCGACGGGAATTGTGTGATGACAGGCTGTTGGCGTAAAATCCGACCGTGTGTACGCTCCCATCGGACAATTGTTGGCCAACTTTCCGCGGACGAATGTTGGATGGCAGGTTTATAAATTTTCTGCGGACAAATGTCTGTTGAGGGATTTTCCGATCGTGTGTACACAAGTCCATCAGACAAAAGTACAAACAGGCATGCTCGGAGGACGAGCCGGAAGTGGTCGGTCTTGTAAATGAGCGTTCGTAATGGAGAATTAACATTCGTGATGCGGCAAATTATGAAATCTGGAAATGCAGCGCACAATTCTCTTCTTCTTTAATGGGATAATAATGAAGCTGCTTTGCTGGTGATACTGATAGAGTTATTGCAAACGAGTTTTCAAAGGCTTTTTTTTTTTCTAGTGATATCAAGAATAATATTATGCTTTTTTTTTTTTTTTTTATTTGGGCAAGTTACCACAACACCATTATCCCGTAGTTTTTTATATCAATGATACAACTATGCAATAACCAGGGTCCAAGATGGCGGGTAGGGGGTCGCTGCAGAACATGTGAGAGGGTCGCTTGTGGGACGCTAAGGCTCCATTCACACTGCTGCAACCCCAAAGTCAGGCAACTTGCTTGTGATTTCCTTGAGACTTTCGTGATTTAACATTAAAGCAGAAGTAAAATCATCCATAAAACTGTTTCATTTACGGCACGTGCCGGAATTGTAACACTCCCATTGGTTGTGCGCTCAACCAAACTGTCAAACCATCCAATGGCTGGTGGTATAACTGATCACATGTGTAGCATCATGGCAGTTGTAGATTAAACAGAGGTAAAGATGGCAGCTTTCTTGGCTGAAAACGATAGGGGGGGTTTACTTACACTTTAACCACTTCAGCCCCAGAAGATTTGGCTGCTCAATGACCAGAGCATTTATTTTATTTTTTTGCTATACCGCACTGTGTCGCTTTAACTGACAATTGCGTGGTTGTGCGACATTGTACCCAAACAAAATTGACGTCCTTTTTTCTCCCACAAATAGAGCTTTCTTTTGGTGGTATTTGATCTGCGGTTTTTATTTTTTGCGCTATAAACAAAAAAAGAGCGACAATTTAGAAAAAAACACAATATTTTGTACTTTTTGCTATAATAAATATCCCAATTTTTTTTCTCTGTTTAGGCCGATATGTATTCTTCTACATATTTTTGGTAATAAAAATCACAATAAGCGTATATTGATTGGTTTGCACAAAAGTTAAAGCGTCTACAAAATAGGGGATAGATTTATGGCATTTTTATTATTATTATTATTGTTTTACTAGTAATGTCGGCAATCTGCGATTTTTTTTTTTTTGTCATGACTGCGATATTGCGGCGGACACTTTTGACAATTATACAGCGATCATTGCTATAAAACTGCACTGATTACTATATAAATGTCAATGGCAGGGAAGAGGTCAACACTAGGGGGCGATCAAGGGGTTAACTATGTTCCCTAGTGTGTGTTCTAACTGTAGGGGGAGGGGAATTGACTAGAGGGGATGATAGATCGTGGTTCCTAGCTATTAGGAACTCACAATCTGTCTCTCCTCACAGAACAGGGATTTGTGTGTTTACACACACACGTCCCTGTTCTGCCTCTAGTGCCCGCGATCGCAATGACCGCCGGCCATGAGCATCGGCAACCCCTGCAGGGCAGTGGGCGGGTGCGTGCCTGCTATCCCGCTTAAAGGAGCTGACGTACAGCTACGACGGCTCGCGGGAACGCGCCAACCTGCCGCAGTATAATAAACGGTGGCTAGTCGGCAAGCGGTTAACAATTTTTGGCACTTAACAGAAAACTCGCGCAGGAACCTTCTATTTTCGTTATTGCAACTTCAGTCGCATTGGGCCCTGGGATCAGTGGGAAGGGCCCCTGGCTCAGAGGAAAGGGCCCTGGGATCAGTGGGAAGGGCCCCTGGCTCAGAGGAAAGGGCCCTGGGATCAGTGGGAAGGGCCCCTGGCTCAGAGGAAAGGGCCCTGGGATCAGTGGGAAGGGTGCCTGGGCTCAGAGGAAATGGCTTTGGGATCAGTGGGAAGGGTGCCTGGGCTCAGAGGAAAGGGCCCTGGAAACAGTGGGAAGGGCCCTGGGATCAGTGGGAAGGGCCCCTGGATCAGAGGAAAGGTCCCTGGGATCAGTGGGAAGGGTGCCTGGGCTCAGAGGAAAGGGCCCTGGGATCAGTGGGAAGGGCGCCTGGACTCAAAGGAAAGGGCCCTGGGATCAGTGGGAAGGGCCCCTGGCTCAGAGGAAAGGGCCTTGGGATCAGTGGAAAGGGTGCCTGGGCTCAGAGGAAAGGGCCCTGGGATCAGTGGGAAGGGTGTCTGGGCTCAGAGGAAAGGACCCTGGGATCAGTCGGAAGGGCCCTGGGATCAGTGGGAAGGGTGCTTGGGCTCAGAGGAAAGGGCCCAGGGATCAGTGGGAAGGGCCCCTGGCTCAGTGGGAAGGGTGGCTGGGCTCAGAGGAAAGGGCCCTGGGATCAGTGGGAAGGGCCCCTGGCTCAGAGGAAAGGGCCCTGGGATCAGTGTGAAGGGCCCCTGGCTCAGAGGAAAGGGCCCTGGGATCAGTGGGAAGGGCCCCTGGCTCAAAGGAAAGGGCCCTGGGATCAGTGGGAAGGGCCCCTGGCTCAGAGGAAAGGGCCCTGGGATCAGTGGGAAGGGCCCCTGGCTCAGAGGAAAGGGCCGTGGGATCAGTGGGAAGGGTGGCTGGGCTCAGAGGAAAGGGCCCTGGGATCAGTGGGAAGAGCTCCTGGCTCAGAGGAAAGGGCCCTGGGATCAGTGGGAAGGGCCCCTGGCTCAGAGGAAAGGGCCCTGGGATCAGTGGGAAGGGCCCTGGGATCAGTGGGAAGGGCCCCTGGCTCAAAGGAAAGGGCCCTGGGATCAGTGGGAAGGGCCCCTGGCTCAGAGGAAAGGGCCCTGGGATCAGTGGGAAGGGCTCCTGGCTCAGAGGAAAGGGCCCTGGGATCAGTGGGAAGGGCCCCTGGCTCAGAGGAAAGGGCCGTGGGATCAGTGGGAAGGGTGGCTGGGCTCAAAGGAAAGGGCCCTGGGATCAGTGGGAAGGGCTCCTGGCTCAGAGGAAAGGGCCCTGGGATCAGTGGGAAGGGCCCCTGGCTCAGAGGAAAGGGCCCTGGGATCAGTGGGAAGGGCCCCTGGCTCAAAGGAAAGGGCCCTGGGATCAGTGGGAAGGGCCCCTGGCTCAGAGGAAAGGGCCCTGGGATCAGTGGGAAGGGCCCCTGGCTCAGAGGAAAGAGCCCTGGGATCAGTGGGAAGGGCCCCTGGCTCAAAGGAAAGGGCCCCTGGCTCAAATGAAGAGGCCTGGGATCAGTAAGAAGGGCCCCTGGCTCAAAGGAAAGGGCCCTGGGATCAGTGGGAAGGGTGCCTGGGCTCAGAGGAAAGGTCCCTGGGATCAGTGGGAAGGGCCCCTGGCTCAGAGGAAAGGGCCCTGGGATCAGTGGGAAGGGCCCCTGGCTCAGAGGAAAGGGCCCTGGGATCAGTCGAAAGGGCCCCTGGCTCAGAGGAAAGGGCCCTGGGATCAGTCGAAAGGACCCCTGGCTCAGTGGGAAGGGCTCCTGGGATCAGTGGGAAGGGTGCCTGGGCTCAGAGGAAAGGGCCCTGGGATCAGTGGGAAGGGCGCCTGGACTCAAAGGAAAGGGCCCTGGGATCAGTGGGAAGGGCCCCTGGCTCAGAGGAAAGGGCCTTGGGATCAGTGGAAAGGGTGCCTGGGCTCAGAGGAAAGGGCCCTGGGATCAGTCGGAAGGGCCCTGGGATCAGTGGGAAGGGTGCTTGGGCTCAGAGGAAAGGGCCCTGGGATCAGTGGAAAGGGCCCAGGGATCAGTGGGAAGGGCCCCTGGCTCAGTGGGAAGGGTGGCTGGGCTCAGAGGAAAGGGCCCTGGGATCGGTGGGAAGGGCCCCTGGCTCAGAGGAAAGGGCCCTGGGATCAGTGTGAAGGGCCCCTGGCTCAGAGGGAAGGGCCCCTTGCTCAAAGGAAAGGGCCCTGGGATCAGTGGGAAGGGCCCCTGGCTCAGAGGAAAGGGCCCTGGGATCAGTGGGAAGGGCCCCTGGCTCAGAGGAAAGGGCCGTGGGATCAGTGGGAAGGGTGGCTGGGCTCAGAGGAAAGGGCCCTGGGATCAGTGGGAAGGGCCCCTGGCTCAGAGGAAAGGGCCCTGGGATCAGTGGGAAGGGCCCCTGGCTCAGAGGAAAGGGCCCTGGGATCAGTGGGAAGGGCCCCTGGCTCAGAGAAAAGGGCCCCGGGATCAGTCGGAAGGGCCCCTGGCTCAGAGGAAAGGGCCCCGGGATCAGTGGGAAGGGCCCCTGGCTCAGTGGGAAGGGCCCCTGGCTCAGTGGGAAGGGCCCTGGGATCAGTGGGAAGGGCCCCTGGCTCAGAGGAAAGGGCCCTGGGATCAGTGGGAAGGGCCCCTGGCTCAAATGAAGGGGTCTGGGATCAGTGGGAAGGGTGCCTGGGCTCAGAGGAAAGGTCCCTGGGATCAGTGGGAAGGGCCCCTGGCTCAGAGGAAAGGGCCCTGGGATCAGTGGGAAGGGCCCCTGGCTCAGAGGAAAGGGCCCTGGGATCAGTCGAAAGGGCCCCTGGCTCAGAGGAAAGGGCCCTGGGATCAGTCGAAAGGACCCCTGGCTCGGTGGGAAGGGCTCCTGGGATCAGTGGGAAGGGCTCCTGGGATCAGTGGGAAGGGCTCCTGGGATCAGTGGGAAGGGCCCCTGGCTCAGAGGAAAGGGCCCTGGGATCAGTGGGAAGGGCCCCTGGCTCAGAGGAAAGGGCCCTGGGATCAGTGGGAAGGGCCCCTGGCTCAGAGGAAAGGGCCCTGGGATCAGTGGGAAGGGCTCCTGGGCTCAGAGGAAAGGGCCCTGGGATCAGTGGGAAGGGCCCCTGGCTCAGAGGAAAGGGCCCTGGGATCAGTGGGAAGGGCCCCTGGCTCAGAGGAAAGGGCCCTGGGATCAATGGGAAGGGCTCCTGGGCTCAGAGGAAAGGGCCCTGGGATCAGTGGGAAGGGCCCCTGGCTCAGAGGAAAGGGCCCTGGGATCAGTGGGAAGGGCTCCTGGGCTCAGAGGAAAGGGCCCTGGGAGCGTTGTAAATGGCCCCAACTGTCACGGGGGGGCCAAGCCTTTCATGGTTTCTTGCATCGGGGCCCTGAAGGTTCTAGTTACGCCTCTGGGTAGATGTGTACCTGCATTTATACATACAACCTACACTCAGTCCTAAAGTATCGCATCAAATGAAAAACACTGCGTTGCTATGAAAATCTGTTCTTAGAACATAACATGTTTACTTTGTTGTTCTAAAATTTTCTCAGCAAGCAAAAAAAAAAAAAATCTGAAAAGTTGCCAATTTACAGGGTTGTCAAGCTAACTCACTGGCAGGTGATCTGGGCAAAAGAATCTTCCATATTTCAGAGATATACAATTCTAAAATCGCTTTTAATTCGTGCAAACTTTTTTTTTTTTTTTTCTTTAAAATGAGAAAGTTACAAAATGCGGCCTAACATTGAAAAACTAACTCGAGCATCTTCTATAGATTTCCTTTTCAACTGTCTGCGCTCTTTCCGTAAAACGCGTTTTTTGATCTCTGGCCTCCTCTGTGAATAGAAACATCATCCACTTTCTTCTCTGTATATTCTGATTTCCGCGCTTTGAAGGGGAGAAGAAAGGGATGACTTTAGTGCTGTAAAACGTAAGTCTAAGGGACGGCAGGGTCCGCACATTGATCAAAGGCCCCCCTTCCCATTACAGCGTCCCTCAACGAAACAGCGAGGAGGCTTTTCTAAATGCTTTCAGTCAGGCCCTTAAATGAAACGAGCAGGAATCGGGGGGTTAAGTAAACGAGGAGCGATTCTATACCTTAACTTTCAAGAGAATAAAGTACAGCCTGAATTATTAATGGGCCTTTTACCAAATGCCCCTATTCACATCCCGAAATTGCTCCATTAAATTTGAACAGCAGCTAAAACTTTTTTTAGGTTTAAAAAAAAAAAAAAGGAAGGTTTTAAACCTCTGTCAGGTTTTGACTGTATTCTAATTGTGGAGATTTTCAAATGTGTGGTTGCCAGTTGGGTTGCACCGATGTGCAAATGCTCCAATGCTTAATCCGATACCTGGGAAAGAAGAGGCATCACTCCTGGAAGTCAGTGGGCGGAGAGGGTGTCAACAACACGCTGGCGGGTAAGCTGGCAGGGGCGCGAGGCGCAGCAGCTATGTTCCCAATGTTCTGTCAGAATCGACGATCTGTCACATTCAGTAACTGAAGTGACGTTCCATCAGAACACAGTGACGCCCATCTTGGTAAACCATGCAGTTGGCCACTGCAGTCAGAAGGCGGCAGTGGACATCGTGGTACACCCAGCCCTTGGAGTTCACTAACTCTATGGGCTGGGTGTAACAAGATGTCTGCTGCTGCCTTCTGACTGTATCCTTATTATGGCTGAACCAAGATGGGCGTTGCAGTGTTCTGACGGAGCGTCACTTTGTTACCGAATATGATGGGTCGCTGATTCTGACAGAACAGGCACTTGTCTGTCTTGCTAGCAGAATTGAATCCTTTAAATATTAGTTGTCTCCATTGTGCCAGCCAATTGCCAATCAGTGCTGCCTTTCAGTGCCTGCCCATCAGTGCTGTGCTGTCCATTGGTGCCCATCAGTCAGTGCCACCAATCAGTGCTCATCATTGCCACCTATCAGTTCAGTGCCCATCAGTACTGCATATTAGCGCCACCCCATCAGTGCCGCCTCATCAGTGCCGCCTCATCAGTGCCCATCAGCGTTGCCTCATCAGTGCCTAACAGTACCAGCTAATACTATCAGTGCTGCATATTCGTTCCTCCTCATCAGTGCCACCCCATCAGTGCAGTCTTTCAGTTCCCATCAGTGCAGCCTCATCAGAGCACATCAGTGAAGAAGAAAAATGTACTTATTTACAAAAAAAGTTGACAGAAACGAAGAGAAACATTCACATGACATAAAAAAAAAAAGTATCAGTAATCGGTATCGGTACTTGTACTTGGTCCTAAAAAAGTGATATCGGTGCAACCCTAGTTACCAGGATAGGAAGTTATTGAACATTTTTTGGGGATGCAAACAATAGAAAGTTGACATGGCTATATTAAAATTCTGTCACACTCTATACAATAAACTCTTCAACCCTGACCTGATCATAATACTATTCTATTACACTCTATACCAGCCTTTCTCAAACTTTTCAACACAGAGGAACCCTTAAATAAGTTTCGGGTCTTAAGGAACCAATGGTAAAAACTACTATATCTACAAGTCATGATACATTGGTGTGATGGTCATTGGGAAGAATTACCCCCTTACAGGTATCTAAAAAGATCAATGGTATTATTGGGAACTTATTTGAGAGGCAGAAATTGCTCATTGCTCCAGGAACCCCGAGCAACCTCTGGAGGAACCCTGGTTGAGAAACCCTGCTCTATACATAGAACATTACATGTCCAACATGACCCACCACTGGACATGACCATAATACAATTCTATTTCACTCTATACATAGAACACTACACCCCCAACATGACCCACCACTGGACATAACCATAATACAATTTTATTTCACTCTATACATAGAACACTACACCTCAACATGACCCACCGCTGAACATGATCATAATACAATTCTATTTCACTCTATACATAGAACACTACACCTCCAACATGACCCACCACTGGATATGATCATAATACAATTATATTACACTCTATACATAGAACACTACACCTCCAACATGGCCCACCACTGGACATAACCATAATACAATTCTATTACACTCTATACATAGAACACTACACCCCCCCAACATGACCAACCACTGGACATAACCATAATGAAATACTATTACACTCTATACATAGAACACTACACCTCTAACATGACCCACCACTGGACATGACCATCATACAATTTTATTACACTCTATACATAGAACACTACACCTCCAACATGACCCACCACTGGACATGACCATAATACAATTCTATTATACTCTATACATAGAACACTACACCTCCAACATGATCCACCACTGGACATAACCATAATACAATACTCTTACACCCTATATATAGAACACTACACCCCCAACATGATCCACCACTGGACATGATCATAATACGATTCTATTACACTCTATGCATAGAACACTACACCTCCAACATGGCCCACCACTGGACATAACCATAATACAATACTCTTACACCCTATACATAGAACACTACACCTCTAACATGACCCACCACTGGACATGACCATCATACAATTCTATTACACTCTATACATAGAACACTACACCCCAACATGACCCACCACTGGACGTGATCATAATAAAATTATATTACACTCTATACATAGAACACTACACCCCCAACATGACCCACCACTGGACATGGTGATAATACAATTCTATTACCTCCTATACATAGAACACTACACCTCCAACATGACCCACCACTGGACACCATCATAGTATAGGCTTCCGATAGGTCTTCCTTAATAATATGGTACACAATTCCTTTTCGATAATGGTTTAGACTTTCGGCAGCTGTTCTAATATCCAAAGCACACACCAGCTCATTCTCGGTATGATGAGTTATGGTGGCCTTTTTAGTGCCATCAGAATCCAGCACCGAAGGGTTGAAACATGGAGAAAAATTGACCTAACAATGGTGCCCTGTAGTTATTATTTACGAATCCCCTTTTATAATTTATGTTCATGGCTGTGTATCCCCCAGACAAGCGTCAGTGACAGCGGTAAATATCTTTCTGAGGCTCTGAACGCGTCCGTGAATGAGACGTTACCCTAGGAGTGATTGATACAGAACAGTGGCGTACAAATCTCCTATTTTTTTTCCTCCGGAGATCTACAGAATAAAACTGTTCATTTTCCATTCAGCTGACCTCTCTTCCCTTTTAAGCTCTTCAAGTCGGCTCATTCCTCCCGTTCGGCTCTTGTTAGAGGCGGTGAGATTTATGCTTTCGTGTCCGGTTAGGGCTACTATAATTCAGCAAGCGAGCCATCACGCCGGGCCTAACTGCAAATAAAAAATATCTTCATGTAAATTTTACAAGATCCGGCGCGGTGGTGGTCGTGAATAATGATCAGCCGGAGAGCGCGGGTCATTAGCTACGAGGTTTTTGCCAGCCCACTTAAAATTAATTAATCTCTAAAGTAATCTCAGCTGTGAGGAATCAAATTTTTGCTTTTTTTTTTTGCATTCTCCAAATCAAAAAATAAAAGAATACATCTGTACCATTTAAAATAAATGCAAGTGGACCAGCAAAGGGTTTCACAGCGGCATGAAAACAACAATACTCATCAGTCGATTTAGTTATTCACTCTTCAAATTTCCATTTCATAAAAGTCCCGAAGCACGTAGCAAGTATGTAGGACAATACGTGCCGGAGCTGAATAATGTCTGATTGTTGGTGATCAGGATAATGGAACCAAATACCCGTATTATTTGCATTTTTTTTTCAAGGTCAAAGAAGTTTTGGACTTTTATATTTCTAATTTTTCTGTTAAATTGTGCTTGTATTTTATTCACGTTCCCATTCAATTAATTGATAATTAGCCTGTCTATATTAAAAGGAAAAGATCCATAAGCCACACCCATGTGCATGAAGTGAGATGAATGGCATCCTCAGCCCGTTCTCCAGCCAGGCCACGCCCCCACTGCATTTAGCCTCTGCCACTTGGAGCCTAATCATGGAGAACTACAAAGGGTGGCGCGAAATGCAGTGGGGGGCGTGGCCTTGCTGGAGACTGGGCTGAGGCTGCCATTCATCTCACTGCATGCACTTGCTTCATGATATGCGGCTTATGGATCTTTTCCTTTGACATTGCTGCAGCTTGGAGCTAGGACAATGTCCCTGCCTGCACAGTGGTCTAATTGGACTTTGCCTCTCTACCTGAGCGGCACCTAAATTTGGTCTTTTTGTGGTCATAGTCTGTCTATATATTCATTTTTAAGTGAACCTGTGCCTAGACTATGGCAGGTTTTTTTTTTCAACAAGCCCTTACTCACCTCTGTAGCTGCAGGCACTGTGGATGTTCTTTTGATGATGTGCAGTGTTGTTTTTGCTCCAAACCTATCTTTTGGAATCATGGACAAAAAGTTCAACCTTGGTTTCATCAGGCCAGAACACATTTTCCCACATGCATTTGAGAGACTTCAGATGTGTTTTTGCAAAATTTAGCCGAGCTTGGGTGTTTTTCTTCGTAAGAAAAGGCTTCCGTCTTGCCACTCTACCCCATAGCCCAGACATATGAAGAATACGGGAGATTGTTGTCACATGTACCACACAGCCAGTACTTGCCAGATATTCCTGCAGCTCCTTGTTGGCTGTAGGCCTCTTGGCAGCCTCCCTGACCAGTTTTCTTCTCATCTTTTTGATCAATTTTGGAGGGGCGTCCAGTTCTTGGTAATGTCACTGTTGTGCCATATTTTCTCCACTTGATGATGACGGTCTTCACTGTGTTCCATGGTCTATCTAATGCCTTGGCAATCTTTTGTACCCTTCTCCTGACTGATACCTTTTAACAATGAGATCCCTCTGATGCTTTTGGAAGCTCTCTGTGGACCATGGCTTTTGGAAGCTCTCTGCGGACCATGGCTTTTGGAAGCTCTCTGCAGACCATGGCTTTTGGAAGCTCTCTGCGGACCATGGCTTTTGGAAGCTCTCTGCGGACCATGGCTTTTGGAAGCTCTCTGCGGACCATGGCTTTTGGAAGCTCTCTGCGGGCCATGGCTTTTGGAAGCTCTCTGCGGACCATGGCTTTTGGAAGCTCTCTGCGGACCATGGCTTTTGCTGTAGGATGTGACTAAGAAAATGTCAGGAAAGACCTACTAGAACAGCTGAACTTTATTTGAGGTTAAAGTTATTTGAACTTTATTTGAGGTTAATCAGAGGCACTTTAAATGATGGCAGGTGTGTACTGACTCCAATTTAACATGAGTTTGAATGTAATTGCTTAATTCTGAACACAGCCACATTCCCAGTAATAAGAGCACACTTATGCAACCACTTTATTTTACTTTAACAGGGGAGTGTAGACTTTTCATATCCACTGTGTGTGAATGTATATAAAAATTTATATATATATATATTCCAAACTTTGTGGACTCTAACTTTCCTACAGACTAAATATACACTGATCTGGGTTATTTTCACCAAAGAAATGTAGCAGAATACATTTTTGGCCTAATTGTATGAAGAAAGATTATTTATTTGCAAAATTTTATTTTATTAACGGAAACGAAGGAAAACGCATTTATTTTTTCAAATTTTTTTTATTTATTTAGCAAAAAATTTAAAACACAGTGGTGAATAAATACCACCATAAGAAAGCTCTATTTGTGTGAACAAAATGATATATGTTTATTATGGGTGCAATGGTACATGACCGAGCAATTGTCATTCAAAGTGTGACGGCGCTGAAAATTGGCCTTGGCAGGAAGGGGGTGAAAGTGCCCAGTATTGAAGTGGTTAAATTGTGACAGTGGGTGCGGGGAGAAGATACCCTGCCCATTGTCATGGGGAGGGGATAGGGGGAAGAAGAGGCAGGAGCTGGAACATGTTACATGTTCCACCCTAAATACAGGCGGAACATGTAACATGTTCCAAAGGTGAACTTTGCCTTTAAAGCAATGGGATTCTTGCTGTTGGGCATCCATGTGCATAGGAAATTGCATGAAAAAAAAATGCCCAGGTGTGAAGGGGGGGGGGTGTCTTAAAAAATACACACTGCAGCTTCTCTTGTGCACATTGCAAATGACAAACTTTATTTAGCAGAATACTTTTGATTAGACAGTCTGCAACTTCTCTGCCCTGGCTCAAGTTATTTGATCCCCCAAGCAGGCGGAGTGATGCTTTAATCTCACACTCCCCAATGCAACGCTTGGCCTTTGTATTTTTCGTTATCGATTTTTCTTTATTTTTTTTCTCCCGCTCTCTCCGGCCGTAAACAAGTTTGACAGTAAAACATCCTGACAGCCACGTCACCGTATTATTGCGAGCGGTTATGAATTTATGTTCTGGGAATATTGTCCACTCGCACACGGCGATCATGAAAGAATTCCTAATTAGCCAAGGAATCCTTTTCTCCCTCCTAATTGCCTTGTTGACTGCAGCCGCCTCAGGTAAATTTATCGATGGCTTTCAGCTATTTTCCTTTGTCTCTGAAAAAGTAGACTTTGTTCCAGGCAGCCAGATTAAATTATTTATGCTCTGTGAGCAGCGAGCATCGCCCCCAGCCCGGGTCCGTACTGCGGATCCATTAACGGGAAAGTACACAGGAGCGCTTTTTCTAAGGAATATTAATTATCTTTGCTGGGAGTGCGAGATTGTGGTATTGATTGACGGGAGAGTGGGCCGGGGGCCCAAAGCGAGACCCGGCTCCCTGCCATTTTGGTTGTTTGGTCTGAAATTATGACCCTGAGAGGCTGAAGGGGACGGCATGCGCTTGTCTGAAAACCGAAAGACAAGTTATTTGGGGAGAAATCGCTAGAGGCAAGAGCCGATCGTCTCTGGGTGGAAAAGGGAAACTGATAACATTACTGACAGGGATTTTGATTGAGAACAGAAGGCTTTCAATAAAAGGTGCTGACATTGGTTGAAGTTTTTTTTTTTTTTTATATCTTTTAGTTGCTTCTCACTATAACCTGTATGGTTATATTGTCCCATTGGGTCCAAGCCTTACTCAATGAACCAGCACTGATCTGGTTGAGGGACTTTTTGATTGCCCTACTTATTCTCATCATAACCTGTATGGTTATATTGTCCCGTTGGGTCCAAGCCTTACTCAATGAACCAGCACTGATCTGGTTGAGGGACTTTTTGATTGCCCTACTTATTCTCATCATAACCTGTATAGTTAAATTTTTCCATTGGGTCCCAAGCCCTACTCCATAGAAGCCATCATTTCCATACACTGCACATGATGGCCAAAAAGCCTTTACTGTACAATGCACGGATTTGGTTGGATGACTTTTTGATTGCCCTAATCATTTTCACCACAACCTGTGAGATTATACTATCCTACTGGGTCCAAAGCTTTACTCCATGGAAGCCATGGTTTCCATACACTGCACTGATAATGGTCAAAAAAAAAAAAAAAAAAAAGCCTTCACTGTGCTACATTGCTAAATCAGTTAGGGTCGGTTCACACTGGGGCAACACGACTTCAGCGCGACTTTGCACGGCGACTTCGACGCGACTTTAGCAAATTACAAGGCGACTTGAAGTCTCCTCCATGACAGGCGACTTCGCCTGTGGCCAATCAGCTCTCTGGGAGGGAGGGGGGGAGGGAGGGGTTTTCCCTGCAAAGTCGCTTGACTTTACAGAGAGATCCGACTTGGAGGCGACTTCCATTGATTTCTATGGTACAGGTCGCCTACCAAGTCGGATCAAAGTAGTACAGGGAGTACGCTCTGAAGTCGGAGCGACTTCAGTAGCGTCTATTAAGACGCTAGCGTTCACTCCCATTAAAACTATTTCTGGGGCGACTTGGGGCGACTTGAGGGCGTACAAGTCGGATCCCAAGTCGCCCCAGTGTGAACCGACCCTTAGAGGGCTTTTTAATTGATTGCTCTAGTCCCTACTCATCATAACCTATAATGGTTATATCATCCCTTTAGGTGCCAAGCCCTGCTCCATAGAAGCCATGGTTTCCTTGTACTACACGTATGATGACCACAAATCCTTTACTGTGCTACGCACTAATTCGGTAGGAGGGCTTTTTGATTCCCCTAGCCAGTCTTACCTTAACCTTTATGATTATACTGTCCTGATGGGTCCAAGGCCCTATGTCATGGTTTATATACATTGCATTTATGATGCTCCAAAAGCCTTTACTGTGCTACGTACTGATTCAGTTGGAGAGCTTTTTGATTGATCTAATCTCTTCACATCATAACCCGTATGGTTACACTGTCCTATTGGATCTTAAGCCCTACTCCATGGAAGCCATGGTTTATATACACTTTACTTATGATGGGCAAAAAGCCTTTACTGTGCTACGCACGGATTTGGTTGGAGGGCTTTTTGATTGCCCTAGTCCTTATAATCTTTATGGTTATATTTGCCCATTGGGTCCCAAGCACTGCTCCATAGATGCCATGGTTTCAATGTACTACACTTATACTGACCAAAAAACCTTAATACCATTTTCACACTGGGGCGATTTCAGGCATTCTTAGAGCTACAAATAGCACCTGAAAAGCGCCTCTCATGCTTCCCCAGTGTGAAAGCCAGAGTGCTTTCACACCCGGGTGGTGTGCTTGCAGGACGAGAAAAAAAAGTCCTGCAAGCAGCATTTTTGGGGCGGTGTGGGAGTGGTGTATACACACTGCCCCTGCACATTAAAATGAATGGGCAGTGCTGCTGCAGCTCCTGCAAAGCGATTCTGCAGCGCCGCAACACAGGCACTTTTAATCCTTTGTTCGATCGCTAGCGGGGGTTAGAAGTGCCCCACTAGCGGGCAAAAAGCGCCGCTATAACAGCGGTAAAGCGCCGCTAAAGCTAGCAGCGCTTTACCGCTAACGTCAGGACCGCCCCAGTGTGTGAAAGTACCCTTACTGTGCTATGCACTGATTCAGTTGGAGGGCTTTTTAATTCCATTAATCCCTTCTCACTATAATCTCTATGGTTCTACTTTCCCATTGGGTCCCAAGCCCTACTACATAATATGGTTTCTTCTCACTGCCCGATGATGGGCAAAAAGTCTGAGACAACCGTATGCAGTTTGGGATAGATGGCTTTATAATATTAGGCTATATTTCTGGTTGTGGATGTGCATTTGGCTTATGGGGTATAAAGAAAAGATGTGCATGGCTTTGCCCACTTTACTGAAATGGGGAATGATCCTCTTAGTTTAGGGATATTTGATGGAATGAGACATGAAAACACCTTCTGTTCTAAGAAGACTTGTTATGGATTTTTCTGGTTGAGACGCTGAAAGTAAAAATGAACTCTACGTATGCAGAAACAGACTATCCATTCTGACCAAATGTATTCTTGCATGATATTTTATACAGAAGATAAAAAAAGGGTGGTGTGAGAAGTTAAAAACTAGCAACTAGAATAATGTCACATGTCGTATGTTATGTCATCAGCTATGCCTAACCGTTGCAAAACTATTATCTTAAGAAGGGAGGGGGAGAGTGAGATCTTCTAGGAAAGCGTAGTCTGTGTTATGTGAAGGACATGTAAACATTGCAAGCAAGATGGAGTCTCTTGTGCTTAAATGAACAATACTGTGAAAGTCCACGTCATTCCCACCTTTTTGTTTATTTAACACCATTCTCCTCCACGTTACATTTAGATGATTGCTGGCAGCTCCTGCTACATCGGCGCAGAGGGACAGCGTCCTGTTCAGCTCTCCCCGAGCTTTCTCAGAATGATGGCTTCATCAGTGGAGATGGACCATCTGCTAGTACAGCGTGTAATCGCACAGAGGCATGGTCAGATGAGAAAGTAGATATCAAGTATGAGAAACAGAATGAATGTGCGTGTCAGCTATGCTATGCACTGATTCTGTTTCAGTAGTTCTTGATGCCTTTAGTTCCTTCTCACTATAATCTGTACGATTTCTATTGTGTCGTTGGGTTTCAATCCCCACTTCATTTTAGCCATGGATTACAAACCCCATGATGATGATGGCCAAAAAGCCTGAAACACTTGTATGCAGCCACAAATAAATGACTCTCCAAATAGACTATGTTAGTAGGATACAGCAGTGGTCGTGGATGTGCATTTAGCTGTGCGGGTGGGGGAATGATTTGCAAGGCTCTGTCCATTGTCCTGAAACTAGGTGTATTCCTCTTATTTCTGGGATATGTGATGGAATGAGCCATGTGAATACCTTTGTTTTAGGAAGTCTTTAGTCTCCTGCACAATATTTTAGACTGTTTTCACTTTTGTACGACTCCAAAGTAGCTAGACTTTGGAGTGCAACTTTGACGCAACTTTGAATGGGTATGACTTTGATGCAACTTTGGCTTTGACCAAAGATAATTTATAACTGTTGCACGTAAAACATTCAGGTAGGACCTTCATGCAACGTTTGAGGGTAGACATTGAAGTCTAAGGCCCTCAAGTTGCATAAAAGTCGAACCGAAGTAGTGCATTAACTACTTTGAAGTTGATGCGTCTTTAAGTCGGACATATATGAATGATTATCATTGGAAAACATGTGGTACGACTTGTCATCCGACTTTGATGTCCATAGTCGCGTGGCAAGTCTTAAAAGTGTGAATGGACACCAAGTTGGGGGGCTGTTCGGTTCCTTTAGTTCCCTCTCATTTTTCATCTCTTTCTCTGTGAAAATGATCCAAAATCATTTTTTCACTTTGGAATTTAATAGAACCCTTATCCAATAGTTGGGTATAGTGAAAAGGTAATTCAATGGCGGTCATTCTCAGTCAAACATTCATTCATCTTCAGCTGGCCTTAGTGTGTTATATGATCCAAGACATCGAGAAATTGAAGTTTTGTTTCCATCACCCCTTTGACTGAGGACACGGCCTGCTTTCAGCACTTGCGCTAATGATAGCAATATAGCCGAATCTAAACACCATCTCCAGCAGACGAGGGGTCTACCCAAGGGCTGCGATTGAGGCCGCCGGATCTCAGTGATTGTCTTGTTAGAGGCTCCAGACAGGCCGTCATGTCTTCTCTGTAGGAAAAAAAAAAACTTCAAATTGTTTTACTAGCTCTGGCTGACTGATGATTCTATAGAAAAACATTTATGCCCACAGCTTCGGGAAACAGAATTGAAACAATATTTTAAAATGTTTAAAGTATACTCTTGCTTGTTAAAGTGTACCTAAAGCCAAAACATTTCTTTAGAGCTGAAGTTTATTCAGCTTATATTTTTCCTTCCCTGGTTCTTTTTCCTCCTCATCAACATGCTAATTAAATGTTTATATAAAACCATATGCAGTTGGGGAGGGGGGGGGGGGGGCAATAAAGCAAGGTAGTTCAGATGCATTTATAAAACATTTTTATTTCATTTAGATGCACTTTAACCACTTACCATCCAGCGATGTACCCGTACAGTCCTTCCGTGATTCTCTCGGGTCGCCTTCCGTGGTTCTCTCAGGGTGGCCTTCCGTGGTTCTCTCGGGGCCACCTTCTGTGGTTCTCTCGGGGCCGCCTTCTGTGGTTCTCTCGGGGCCGCCTTCTGTGGTTCTCTCGGGGCCGCCTTCTGTGGTTCATCTCGGGGGGCACCTTCTTTGTTTCTCTCGGGGGCCGCCTTCTGTGTTTCTCTCGGGGCTGCCTTCCGTGGTTCTCTCGGGGCCGCCTTCTGTGTTTCTCTTGGGGCTGCCTTCCGTGGTTCTCTCGGGGCTGCCTTCTGTGGTTCTCTCGGGGGCCGCCTTCTGTGGTTCTCTCGGGGGCCGCCTTCTGTGGTTCTCTCGGGGGCCGCCTTCTGTGGTTCTCTCGGGGGCCGCCTTCTGTGGTTCTTTCAGGGCTGCCTTCCGTGGTTCTCTCGGGGCTGCTTTCCGTGGTTCTCTCAGGGCCGCCTTCTGTGTTTCTCTCGGGGCTGCCTTCCGTGGTTCTCTCGGGGCCGCCTTCTGTGTTTCTCTCGGGGCCGCCTTCTGTGGTTCTCTCGGGGTCGCCTTCCGTGGTTCTCTCGGGGTCGCCTTCCGTGGTTCTCTCGGGGGCCGCCTTCCGTGGTTCTCTCGGGGGCCCCCTTCTGTGGTTCTCTCGGGGGCCGCCTTCTGTGGTTCTCTCGGGGGCCGCCTTCTGTGGTTCTCTCGGGGGCCGCCTTCTGTGGTTCTCTCGGGGGCCGCCTTCTGTGGTTCTCTCGGGGGCCGCCTTCTGTGGTTCTCTCGGGGGCCGAGAGAACCACAGCTAGACAGCCAGGCAAAGCTGAGATCGGCTTGGATCAGCTGTTCATAATAGTAACCCGGAAGCGATGACTTAACATCACTTCCGGTTTACTCGGAAACCATCAGCGCCAGTTTTTGAACAGAAACACTGATCTTTGTGTTAGGATTGCTTTTAATGCAGAGGAGGTATTTGGGGTCTTATAGACCCCACATCCCTCTGTAAAGAGTACCTGTCGCATGCCTATTGCTGCCACAAGGATGTTTACATTCCTTGTGACAGCAATAAAAGTGATAAAAAAAAAAATGTAAAGTGGCCCCGGTCCTCCCATGCTTGCAGAAGAATTAAAGGATGGAAAGGCAAGGAAGGAAGGGAAGGAGGAATAAAAGGAAGAATATAGGAAAGGAAAAGAAGGAAGGAAGGCAAGAAAGGTTGAACGCGTGCTTTCATCCCACACATCTGAGGTATCACCACAAATGTCAGATCATGGGCGGTAATTCTAGCACCAGACCTCCTCTGTAAATCTAAAGTGGTGACCTGTAATGGCTTTTAAAGCGTCGCCTATGGATAGTAAAATGTATGTAATACGTCATGCTTCTAAAGCGTGACGTGTTTGGTATCTATTTACTCAGCATAACTTCATCTTTTATATTTTACAAAAAAAAAAATGGGTTATGTATTTTTTTTTTTTTTGCATTAAAATGAAAAAAAGTGTACTTTTTCCCAAAAAAATTGCGTATGCAAAACCACTGCGCAAATACTGTGTGACTTAAAAAATTGCAAAACCCACCAATTTTTTTCTCTAGGTCATGGGTGCTCAAACTCTGCCCCCCCCCCCCCCCCCCAGCTGTTCTGCAACTACAAGTCCCATCATGCCTCTGCCTTTGGAATTCATGCTTGTAACTGTCAACAGCTTGCAATGCCTCGTGGGACTTGTAGTTCCGCAACAGCTGCGGGGGCCACAGGTTGAACACCCATGCTCTAGGGCAGTGTTTCTCAATTCCAGTCCTCAAGATGCCCCAACAGGTCACGTTTTCAGGATTTCCATTATTTTGCACAGGTGATTTGATCAAGTTCACTGCCTTAGTAATTGCCACAGCCGTTTCGTCTAAGGGAAATCCTGAAAACCTGACCTGTTGGGGCGCCTTGAGGACTGGAGTTGAGAAACACTGCTCTAGGGCCTCTCCTTAAAAAAATATATATATAATGTTTGAGGGTTCTAAGTAATTTTCTAGCAAAAAATACTGATTATTACATGTGAACAAAAAGTGCCAAAAAAGACCCGGACTGGAATTAGTTAATGATGAACTGTGAAAACGAACATATTAAGAATATATTGGGTACAAATATGAGCTTTCGGCTAAAAAAAATAGAAATGAATTTGCTTTTTATTTTGTTCCCTTTCAATCAATGTACAGCGAATAATCTTCGGATTTTCCCCATTCCCTGTGTTTTCACTTTTAATAAAATAATGGTGCTGCTGCTCCAGATGGCTTCTACACAGATTTTATTGCTGATCTCCAGCCATGTAATTCCATCACGGCTCGCAGGTCAGCATCGAATGCTGTCATTACTGTAATTAAAACTCTCAGGACTTCAAAACGGGTCAATACATCGCGGCGTCCGGGGGCAGCTTGAAATGACGCACATTCACATCCAACATTAATACACCTCTAGACGTTGCCTGTCTTTATTTTTACTGGAGTTAAATGGGGGGTTGAGATCTGCCTCGCCCGTCCAACATCATGAATACAGATTGCAGCATCAACCTTATTTAGGGTCCTGTACATGTGCAGGGATCAAGGCTGGGAGTGGGTGGTCTATTTAGAGGCGGGGTCTGGGCAGAATAGCTCAAAAGTGTATGTATTGCATAGTCCCTGCCTCTAAATATGTGGTGGGGACCATGCCTCACACCCACTTTTCCTGGCACCATTAAGGCAGCACAGGTGTGGTAGTATGCTGCCATGGATTGACACCAGGAAAGGGACATCACGGTAAGTGATCACATTTTCTGCTTTCCTGGTGCTAACATGGCAGCATACCACCACATGTGTGATGCCATGGATTGGTGCCAAGAAAGGAAAATTAAGGTAAATATTGCATACAATGTTCCGTTTTCCTGGCACCAACATGCCAGCATATTACCACGTATGCTTACAGGGATTTGCACCAGGAAGGGAAAGTTACGGTAAGTACTTGATACAATTTTCTGTTTTCCTGGTGCCAAATTGGTAGCATACTACCACATGTGTGCTGCCATGGATTGGCACCAGAGAAGGAAAATTATGGTAAGTATTTATTTGATACAATTTTCATTTTTTAAGCTGTTACGCCAGTCTGGGCAGGACCAACCAAGAAAGTGGGAATAATATGGGCATGCCCACTCATTCACACCATGAATCGTCCAGGGACATGCTGTGCGTTCCTGTGCGATTTTACATGCGATCTGGGTGCAGTGCAATTTCAGCCCGTTGCTTTTGAATGGACTAAAATCGCGCTAGACCGCACCAATAGTAGGGCATGCACTACTTTTAAAAATGCACAGCGACTGGATCGCATCGTGCCACTGCACCATGCAATTCTTTGCAGGGAGATACGTTTGTGACCTGTGTTTGGAGTGTCGTTGATTACACTGACAACCCTGCTGCAGATTGCAAGTGCATCGCCATTTCAATGCAGTGTGGGAAACGCGCATGGAGCGTGGGTTTCACGCACCGCGTTCAGATGTGAACTGGCCCTGAATACAGGAAAATTGAGTTATGGTTGTAACCTTTTCCCACTTTATACAAAACTATAAAACAAATTTGAGTGGAGTTGAGCTTTATGTTTAAGAAAGGAAGGAAGAAAGAAAGGCAAGGAAGGAAAGAATGAATGGAAGAGAAGGAACCAAAGGATGCAAAAAAATAGAGGAAGAGAAAGAAGGGACAAAGGAAGGCATAAAGGAAGAAAAGGAAGGTAGGAAAAAAGAAAGGAAGAAGATTAAAAAAAAAAAGGCAGGAAGGGAGGAAAGAATGAATGGAAGGGAAGGAACCGAAGGATGGAAAAAAAAGAAAGGAAGAGATAGAAGGGACAAAGAAAAGAAAGAAAGGAAGGCATAAAGGAAGAAAAGGAAGGGAGGAAGAAGATTAAAAAAAAGGCGGGAAGGAAGGAAGTAAATAATGAATGGAAGGAGAAGGAACCCGAAGGATGGAAAAAAAAGAAAGGAAGAGATAGAAGGTACGTAGAAAAGAAAGAAAGGAAGGCATAAAGGAAGAAAAGGAAGGGAGGAAAAAGAAGGAAGAAGATAAAAAAAAAAAAAAGGCGGGAAGGAAAGAATGAATGGAAGGGAAGAAACTGAAGGATTGGAAAAAAGAAAGGAAGAGATAGAAGGGACGAAGAAAAGAAAGGAAGGGAGGAAGAAGATTTAAAAAAAGGTGGGAACGAAGGAAGGAAAGAATGAATGGAAGGGAAGAAACCGAAGGATGGAAAAAAAAAGAAAGGAAGAGATAGAAGGGACAAAGAAAAGAAAGGAAGGAAGGCATAAAGGAAGAAAAGGAAGGGAGAAGATTAAAAAAAAAAGGCAGGAAGGGTAGGAAGAAAAGGAAACAAAGGCAGGGAGGAAAGAAGAAAGAAAGAAGGGAAGGAAGAATGAAAAAAAGAAGGAATGGAGGATAGAGGATTTAAGAAAAAGGAAGGGAGGAAGAAAAGAAAGGAAGAGAAGGAAAGGAGGACAAAAAGTAAGGAAGGGAAGGAAGGAAATAAAGAAACAAAGGGAGGGAGGGAAAAAAAGAATAAAAGTAGGGAGGGAGGAAAAGAAGGTAAGGAAGGGAAGGGGCAGAAGAATAAAAGGAAGGAAAAGAAGAATAAAGGGAAGGAAGACTAAAGAGAAGGAAGAATAAAAGGAAGGGAAAGAGGACTAAAGGGAAGGAGGAAAAAAAGGAAGGAAGGGAAAGAAAGAAACCCTATAGTTCTTCCTTCTTTCAGAATACTTCTGTGATAGACAGTTGTTGTAGCTGTAGCATGGACCATTGACCCCAGTCGCCCCCAGGCCGGAATCTGGACGCCTTCCCTGACAAGTCACTTAGTCGCATGCAGCGAGAGCTTGTACTCGGAATCCCTACCACGATAATGCATTCTTGAGCGCCGGTCCCCCGCCGCACGTGATCTTGTAATTTCACAATCGTTATACCGGTAAATTCTCCAGTAACATCGGGTCACAAAAAGCACTTCTGTTATTACATCCCAACAAATCCTCAGAGACCACAGCTCCGGCGATGGGATTAATAGAGCGTTGATGTATAAAACATGAGATCGAATGGAGGGGGGCGGCGGGGGGGAGGGAACGCGCCTTCATACAAGACGACTCCAGCGGGAAAGTTACACAATTAAATGTACTTTTTTTTTTACCTGCTATTACTGGCGGAACGCGTGGATCTCCGGGACGCTGGCTGCTTTTATATATAATCCTCCGTCTCTGCTCTGTGTCTACATTAATATTGATTTTTTATTTTAAAAGGCAATCTCTTCAGCGGGTAATTTCAGTCCTAGTTTGTGAAAACGCGTGTGATAATTGAAAGGATTCATAGGATGGGCATGAAAGGGAAGACTCATCAACAACAAGATTTTACAGCGTTTTTTTTTTTTTTGCCTTTGGGACTTAAAGAGCTTTACAGGTCTGCAGTTTTATATTTACAGCGGCTGAACCCCTGGCATATTCTATGACAGCAGGCTTCATTAAACTGGTGCCGGTTTAGTAAATCTCTAGAGAGAGGATTCTTCTTGCAGAGGAAGTCAAAGCGGAACTTAACTGCATCTGAGCACCACGAACTGCACCATGCAGAGGCGGTGATCAGCCACCTATAGCGGGACTGTGATATTGCGGCAGACATTCGGAACACTACTGACACTTTTTTGAGACTTTTTGGGAACCAGTGACACTAAAACAGTGATCAGCGTGAAAAAATGTGCACTGTCACTAATGTACTAATGACACTGGCCGGGAAGGGGTTAAAGAGGGGCGATCAAAGGTTTAACTGCGTGCCTAGCCTGGTGTTTGTGCACTGTGGGGGAGGTGCTTATCCTAGGGGAAGGCATTGATCCATGTTCCTGCTTTGCAGAAATACAGGATCAATGCCTTCTCTACTGACAGAACGACAATCTGCCTTGTTCGGGCTCTCTGCCTAATGATCGGCGGATGGGCGAGGAGACGCTTTCCTAGTCACCGCGACTTTTTATCCTATGCTGTAGTTTTTTTAATACTTGATGCACCTTGTGTATAGTGCATTTATTTTGATTGGACGCCTTTCACAAAGGTTTTTTTACACTGTTGGAAGCCCAATTTGTTTTCTTTTGGGTGTCGCTTGGCTGACATGAGGTTTTGATTTTGCTGCGGGAGGGACGGCTGGAGAGACATGTACTGCCTGCACTACTTCCTTATTGATGCTTGGAGTTGATATTTGACCTTCAAATATTTGATATTTTAGTTGTGCATTTGACATTCCGTAAAGGGGGTCCATCTCGTGGGGTAAGGGTACATCCTGACTGTATGTTGGTGACGTCACTTGGTGGAGGATATCGTTGGATATCATTTTGCACTAAATATTTATACAGCACTTTTTTTTTTCTTGATCTATGGGATATATAGATCTGTCACCATGAAATCAGACCGAGACAGAAGTATAGTTAAATCACACTTTTTTAATGATAAAAGTAAATAGAACAAACGTAGTCAAAACATAGCCAAAGTTCTGGAACGGATAGTCAGCCAAGCCAGATGTCAGGGAGCCAGAGATGAGCGTAGTAAAACAGCAAGCAGGATCTGGAGCCAGAAGGGATGTCAGCCAAGCAAGTCTTTTAACAGGAATGCAGGAGAGCGTCTCTGTGATGTTGACGAAGGCAGAGCTCCTCTGGCCGTGGACGGTTTAAGTAGGCAGGACTGACGAGCAGGATATCATCAACAGCTGAGTAACTGTGGAGAGAGATAGGAGCTGCCAATTAGCCGACAGCTGAGCGGCCAGCTCAGAGAAGGAAGGGCTGAGCCCAGCCCTGACAAGATCATCCTGTTGAACTTTATTCTCATTATAGATCGTGTGTTGGTCTTTGTTCACATTAATGTTCACTCAGCGCAACTTTTTTTATATTTTTCAATTGTTTTGTTGTGCTCATCTCTCACATATATTGTTGCTGCTTTTCGGTTACATTTTTACACATGCGCAGTATTGTCTTCCGTTTTTCGTAATGGTCGGCGGGTGCCGGCGGACATCGAGTCCGCGATACCTGCAGATCAGCTCCCGCTGTGTGTACAATCACAGCAGTAGTGGGTCGCGGGCGGCGCACATGCGCGTCCCCGACCTGGAAGTGTCGGATCACATACTAAGTACGTGATGTGGTGCAGAGAGGCCCGCCCTGCCGCAGTATATGTACGGTGGGCGGTCCTCAAGTAGTAAGAACCCCAGCATTGGGTAACTGATGTTTGTGTGAACTTTCCGTTTTGTTGAGCAAGCGCCGGGGGGGGGGGGTTGTATGGCTGGCTGGCGGGGGGCCCACGGGCCACCCCCCCCCCCCAAGAAAATTGAGCACCAGCTGCCACTGGTTTGGACTGGCGCACCTCATTGGATAGTAGTTTAATCACCCCAATACTACAACTCCTAAACTGATTAGCAATACACGGCACCTTTTCACCACTTGTCATGGTATATAGCCACCTTTGCATGATCTCGGCAAGGCGGACAATTCCTTTAAGAGTAAAGAAATGTGGCGGCTTTGCTCTGTTTTGTGTCAAAAATCCTATAATATATGTAAAAGTTATGCATAAATTTGACTTCATTAGGCCAGTTTTATGCACAGAGGAGAGGGAAAAAAAGACTCCCTTTAATTATTTTAGCAATAACTCTTTGAAATCAACATCAACAAGCATTTTTATTTGTGTGTTTTTTTTTTGTTTTTTTTTATGTAGCGAGGTAAAAGGACACTTTATAATTAATTTTTGCGTGGGTAACGTTCGCCGGGGGGGGGACATTTGATGTAGAAAAAAAAAAAAAAATTGCCGAATACATGCAAATGGCTCTCTTGAAGGGCGTTACATTCGCTTTTTTATGTTTATTTCAAAGTGTCTCCGCAAGGAGACCGGCGATGAATTCTGAGCAGCGTATTGGTATGCCGGAAGGCGCAGCGGTGCGCGGCTCCTGGGGTGCATGGCATACTTTTTTTTTTTTTTTCCTCCGCTCGCATCGAAACCCGGGGCATCGTCTCGCTTTCCTGCGCGGTGACGGGCGTATTACGAAGCTTTTCAAAGCAGATGGCAGAACAAGGGAATTTTTTTAGAAAGTTTGACTGTGCCAGGATCTGTCTCTCTCTCGCTCTCAGGGGGGCTTCTGACACAGTGGCTGTACAGTGTAGTTCGGAGGATGACGGGGAATCACAAATAGACTGTTGTTTTTGGCTTTGACTTGGGCTCCCGCCTCCTCCGAACCGCCTTCGTAGTGCTTTTGTCTTGTTCACGACTCGAAATCAAGGGGGGGCTTTTCTTCTCTGCTGTTGTGTCAAGCAAGATGGTTCTGAGCAGTGCAAGACATGTCATCTTTGTTTAGTAAAGTTTATAGGTTTCCGTTGGGTCCGGAGGGATTCTGGTGATGTGCTCTCTTGCCGGGAATAATGATGGCTCTGGATAGCGGGGGACGACACTCCTGTGTGATGTTGGGTCTACAGACACCAATGTTGGCCTAAGGGTACAATCAAAGTTGAGGGTAGAGCAACATCTGCTCTATGTTATCACTAACAAGGGATTATGGGAAAAACGCAGAGGCAGCATTCATGGCGGCTATATCCTCCTGCAGGCTAGTCCTATGATGGCTCGGTTTTTAATAAAAGGAGAAGGGATACATAAGTAGCAGAAATGATGGCTTGACAGTTTTATCTTCCTGTAGGAGTGCTTTGATAGATAATAATATAATATTTTCCATTTTTATTCTATCTAAAATCTGCATAACCAACTGTTCGAGAAGACCAAAAACCACCCCCTTTGGTCCAATTAAGACTTGTTTTGACATACCTTTTTGAATTTTAAAACTTATTTTTACAATATGACTTAGTTTGTTGGAAAACCCAATGGGCGGGCTTTGAAGAGGAGAGGCCTGGGCATAATTTTGTAAAGGAAGACGCACATGCTTTCTATCGCTGGTAGGATGTGGTGGTAGGAATACACCTTGAAGATGCGATAGAACAGTGGTTCTCAACCCTGTCCTCAAGTACCCCCAACAGGCCATGTTTTGGGAAATTCTCTTAGATAAAATAGCTGGCCAAAATACCAAGCCATTGACTCTGATTTAAAGCACCTGTGCAAGATAAAGGAAAACCTGCAAACATGGCCTGTTGGGGGTACTTGAGGACAGGGTTGCGAACCACTGCACTAGAAGACCTTGCCCAAATACAATAGAGGGTAGGTGATCTCAGTCTGAGGTCTCAAGTGGTGGGTCTCCAGTATTGGATGATGGCTTTTTTTTTTTTTTTTCCTATCTATGAGGTCACATTTGAACATAGGATGTTCTGCTGGAAGAGATATATATGACTGTATAGAGAGACTGTTCTATTCATTGTATTTATTAAAGGCGTGAATCCTGAAAAAGCGAGTCTTTCGTGAAATGCGTTGGTCCTAGATTCCAAATACCACCATATTGGTTATATCGGCCTTTTTCAACCAGGGTTCCTTAAGGTTTCTTCAGGGGTGCCTTGGCAAAATGCCTAAAGTTTGTCCAAAAATTGTATATATGCCAGCGGGTGGATAAAAACTTTTAGTTGCACAAAGCCACAGGCTTTCATTGTGCACAACCTTACAATCTTCAATGTACATTGTGCACAACCTTCTAGCCGCCGGAGTCCTAACAAACTTTGATGTCATCGTTAGATGAGGAGAATGTCGGGCGCTTCTACGGCATCCTTGTTTGCTCCTTCCCTGCCGCTCTTGGTCCACACTGGGGTCACTTTAGTTGAGTGAGGGAGAGAAATAAAGAGAAACGTTAGAAATACTAGTCAGTACCAGTGTGCAAAGGTGACTTGGAAATTTGACTTGGAAGAATAAATCATGTTGGGTGTCCATGTGCGGATGTTGCTGCGTTAGTTTAGTTTTTACATTTCAGAATGGGGTGCCTCGAGATTTTGCAGAATTTTAAAGGGTTCCTTGACTGCAAAAAGGTTGAGAAAATCTGGGTTATGCAGTTGTGCTCTTAAGTTTACATACCCTGGTGGAATTTATGATTTCTTGGCCATTTTTCAGAGAATATGAATGATAACACAAAAACTTTTTCCGCTCGTGGTTAGTGTTTGGCTGAAGCCATTTATTATCAATCAACTGTGTTTACTCTTTTTAAATCATAATGGCAACAGAAACTACCCAAATGACCTTGTTAAAAAGTTTACATACCCCTGTTCTTAATACCGTGTATAGCCCCCTTTAAGATCAATGACAGCTTGAAGTCTTTTGTGGTATTTGTGGATGAGGCTCTTTATCTTCTCCGATGGTAAAGCTGCTCATTCCTCTTGGCAAAAAGCCTCCAGTTCCTGTAAATTCTTGGGCTGTCTTGCATGAGCGGCACGTTTGAGATCTCTCCAGAGTGGCTCAATGATATTGAGGTCAGGAGACTGAGATGGCTACTCCAGAACCTTCACTTTATTCCGCTGTAGCCAATGACAGGTCTCCTTGGCCTTGTGTTTTGGATCATTGTCATGTTGGAATGGCCAAGTACGTCCCATGCACAGCTTCCTGGCTGATGAACGCAAATGTTCCTCCAGTATCTTCTGATAACATACTGCATTTATTTTGCCAACAATTTTGACTAAATTTCCTGTGCCTTTTGTAGCTCACACATCCTCAAAACATCAGCGATCCACCTCTTCTGTACCTTCCATCATAGGCCTTGTTGACTCCTCTCCAAATGTAGTGTTTATGGTTGTGCCCAAAAAGCTCTATTTTGGTCTCATCACTCCAAATGACTTTGTGCCAGAAGATTTGAGGCTTGTCTCTGTACTGTTTGGCGTATTGTAAGCGGGATACTTTGTGGCATTTGCGTAGCAATGGCTTTCTTCTGTCGACTCGACCATGCAGGTCATCTTTCTTCAAGTGCCTCCTTATTGTGCATCTTGAAACAGCCACACCACATGTTTTCAGAGAGTCCTGTATTTCACCTGAAGTTATTTGTGGGTTTTTCTTTGCATCCCGGAGAATTTTCGTGGCAGTTGTGGCTGAAATTTTAGTTGGTCTACCTGACCGTGGTTTGGTTTCAACAGAACACCTCATTTTCCACTTCTTGATTAGAGTGTGAACACTGCTGATTGGCATTCTCAATTCCTTTGATATCTTTTTATATCCCTTTCCTGTTTTATACAGTTCAACTACCTTTTCCCACAGATCCTTTGACAATTCTTTTGCTTTCCCTATGACTCCAAATCCAGAAACGGCAGTGCAGCACTGGATGAAAGATGCAAGGGTCACACTAATTACAAGCATAGAGATCATGGGTGAGTGTGGTTACCTTTAATAGCCATTCAAACCCCTTTGTGTCAACTTGTGTGCATGTTATCTGGCCAAAATCACCAGGGTATGTAAACTTTTGATCATGGTCATTTGGGTAGTTTCTGTTGCTATATGATTTAAAAAGAGTAAACACAGTTGATTGATAATAAATGGCTTCAGCCAAACACTAGCCATGAGTGAAAGAAATGTTTGTGTTATCATTCATGTTCTCTGAATATTGGCCAAGAAATCATAAATTCTGCCAGGGTATGTAAACTTATGAGCACAACTGTATACAAGAATGTTTTTTTGTTTTTGTATTACTTTTTAATACAATGTAAAAAAAAAATTGACTTTTTTAACTCTGTGATTTCACGGTGGCACATATAAAGTCCCAATTTCCTTTCCCACCCTCCTGGTGTTGGGGAGTGAAAGGGTTTTTATATGGCTTTTAAATAGAAATGCTCAGCTTTCCATATTTCACAACTTATCCCAGTACACAGAAGGGTGGAAAGGGGGTAAGGAGTCAATGCCTTGACTTGTGTAAATTGGAGCTTGAGCTATTGAGCTCTGTAAACCATGATAGCAAAGCAGATAAGGAGAGCAAGTTAAATTCAAGAAACAGTCAAAAAGCTGCAGCTACTGGCTGAAAATGGAAATGCAAGATGTGTTTATCTGACTTGGAGACCCTGTTACTTAGTGTATTCAGGTGATAGTGGGAGAGTCTCTTAGGAGTCCACCCTCCTAGTCCTTTACACTTGCCTTGCTTGTGGTCCCCCCGCTGCTCTGTTGGAATCCTCCATAAATACCACATGTTTCTAGGTATGGGGGAGCATGTGACCTATAAGGATGCAGTGATCTTGCCCGAACAGGCAGTTGCAGGACCTGAGAAGGACATCATCGAACCTGTGTAGGCTTTGACACCCGACTCTCATAAAGTAACAGAGTTCCAAATTAACATGGCGAATGTGAAAATAGGTTTGTTGGGGCGTGAGCTTTCATTAAAACCCCTTACGTTACTATATATGCCAGCTGTTCTGGATTTTCCAGGAAAGTCCTGCACCTTGGCTCTCTGTCCACTTGATGTGCTGCCATGGGCCAAGTCCCGGGATCACAACATTAATCTTATTTGATTACTGCACATGCGCAGTAACTCAGAAAGGCATTAGCTGTGATTAATTGAGGTGGTGAATGAGCAATTCCTGAATATTTAGAGGTGGGTTCTGGGTGGGACAATCCATAAAGTGGGCGTGATGAGCAGTTCCTGCATATTAAGAGGTGCAGTCTGGGCTGTCGCGACTGATAAAGTGGGCATGATTTGGGTGCAGCCACCTGGGAAGGTGGGAGGACAAAATGCAGACGATGGGTTGCAAAGGTAAATGAGGTCATGCGTGGCTGGTCTCCCCATATTTAGAAGTGGGATCTGAGTGGAACAATCCATGAAGTAGTCTTGACGGACAGTCTGTGGATTTTTAGAGGCCGGGGCCTGGGCTGGACCAACCAATAAAGTGGATGTGATTTGGGTGTACCCCACCCTGGAAAGTGAGAGAACAAAATACAGACTATGGGCTGTAAAGGCTTTAACTGGTTTAAATGTCATGAGTGACCAGTTTCTCCATAGTTAGAGGTGGGATCTGAGTGGAACAATCCATGAAGTGGTCGAGATGGGTCTGGGCTGGACCAACCAGTAAAATGGACATGATATGGGTGCACCCACCTGGAAACTAGGAGGAGGACAAAATGCAAACCATGGGTAGAGTTGATGGTGTCTGGGGAACTGGGACCATGTTGGGAAGCATGCCTTTCCCTGATGGTCTCTCTTTTAAAATATTGTATTTTTTTTTTAGTCTAGACCTTAAAAAAGAAAATATATTTATAAACCACAACAATACACTTGCCTTGCTGTCATGCTCCGAGCCCAGCGATAGGAAATAATAGCTGCCTCCATCCTTGGTTCACCTGGGGTCCCTCTTCCCCCATCTCAGAAAGGTTGGCAGTTGTGTGATTTCTCGTCATAAATGTTTTGTTGGGTTTTATTTTGGGAAGCGGCGATGACTCTCGCGTAAGGTATCTGTTGAAGTGAAACTCTTTGTTCTTGACTCGAAAGTCACTCTTTTCCTCTCCTCCTCCCTTCGCAGCCAGATGGGACATTTCACGCTGACTCCTATCAAAGTCGGAGCTTTTCAAACAGTTTACTTAGTTCAGTAATTGCAGCATTCCTCTACTTTGCTGCGGGGCTGTGGAACACCAGCGGGGGAGGTGGTTCGGTTCACCCTCGTTAATAGACCAGGGACAAAAAACTGCCACTAAACGGTTATAAAACCTATATATGAGCTGTGCATTTAAAGGGATGCGTCATCTCCGTATTTAACAAATAGTGTCAATCAATTAGAATTCTCCTTTTTGCAGGTTCAGGCTGATGGTGCTGAGACACAAGCGCGGTGAGGGGCGGGATCTGTGTGCAAACTGAGGTTATGATTTGCTGACTCTGCCCAAGCAGACTATCGGTGCCACTGCTTGCAAGCAGATCCCACTTAAAGCGGAATTAAATAACACAATTTTTTTTTTAATGCCCCCCCCCCCCCCAGATGGTTTATGGCATAATGTGCTAGTATTAGCACATCATTGTCGACTTACCTGTCAAACAAAGCCCTCCAGTGCTGCGGTATCAGTGTTTCAGCTGGTGCTTCCATCTCCTCTTGATCTTCCTTCAAGGTTTGGCCATGATGACGTCACTTCTGCACATGAGCATGGGAGTCACATCATCACAGTGCAGGGCGGTGCAATAAGTGTTTCTATCTTCTACCAGTCTTCCTTCTGGGTTTGCACTGTTTGATGATATCACTTCCATGCACGTGCACAGGAGTCACATCATCGCTGCACAGAGCATAGCCATAATTGTTTTCATCTTCTCCCGGTCCAACTTCCAGGTTCACCATGTTTAAACGCGATGACGTCACTTCCATACATGTGCACAGGAGTCACATCATCGCGGCACAGAGCATAGCCATAATTGTTTTCATCTTCTCCCGGTCCAACTTCCAGGTTCACACTGTTTAAACGCGATGACGTCATTTTCATACATGTGCACAGGAGTCACATCATCACGGCACAGAGCATTCTTCCTTCTGGGCTCACACTGTTTAAACGCGATGATATCACTTCCACGCATGCACATGGGAGTCAAACCATCGTGGTACAGAGCATAGCCATAAATGTTTCCATCTTCTCCCTGTCCTCCTTCCGGGTTCACACTGTTTGTCGTGATGATGTGTGATCTATGCACATGTATGGAAGGGATGTCATCGTGTTCACTTACCTACACTGTGGACTGCTATCTCTGGCCAGACTTCTATCTCTGGCCAGTCCTGCTAACCAGAGCGCCCTACATTCCGTTTACCGCCATCACTTCTGTGCAAGCACACAGGAGTCACATCGTCATGGCACAGAGCATAGCCATAAATGTTTCCATCTTCTTCCAGTCTTCTTTCTAAGCTCACACTGTTAGAACATGATGACGTGAGTTTCATACGTGTGCACAGGAGTCACATCATCAAGGCACAGAGCGGTGCCATAAATGTTTCCATCTTCTCTCGGTCTTCCTTCCGGGTTCACATTGTTTGAACACGATGACGTCGCTTCCATGCATGCACATGGGAGTCAAATCATCATGGCACAGAGCATAGCCATAAATGTTTCTATATTCTCCTGGTCCTCCTTCCGGGTTCACACTGTTTGTCACGATGATGTTACGGCTATGCACGTGTATGGAAATTATGTCATCATGTTCACTTACCTACACTATGGACTGCTATCTCTGGCCAGACTTCTGTCTCTGGCCAGTCCTGCTAACCAGAGCGCCCTACATTCCCTTTACCGCCATCACTTCTGTGCAAGCACACAGGAGTCACATCGTCACGGCACAGAGCATAGCCATAAATGTTTCCATCTTCTCCCGGGCTAACTTCCAGGTTCACACTGTTTAAACGCGATGACGTCACTTTCATACATGTGCACAGGAGTCACATCGTCACGGCACAGAGCATAGCTATAAATGTTTCCATCTTATCCCATTTTCTAAGCTCACAGTTAGAACATGATGACGTGACTTTCATACATGTGCACAGGAGTCACATCATCACGGCACAGAGCGGTGCCACAAATGTTTCCATCTTCTCCCGGTCTCCCTTCCGGGTTCACACAGTTTGAACACGATGACGTCGCTTCCATACATGTGCACAGGAGTCACATCATCGTGGCACAGAGCGATGCCATAAATGTACCCTGAGATGCACGTGCACAGCTCAGAGTGCATTACCGCTGACAGGGCGGGAGAAGCATTTACGACAGAAGAGACCACTAGGGTCTCTTGTCATAAAACCCTACCTGTACGTGGCTTTTCAAAACTACAAATTCCGCTTTAAAGAAATATAAGTCAGCAGATACAAATACTGTAGCTGCTCATGTTTAAAAATCAGGTCCAGGAATGCCTGGAGTCCAGTGTTGTCTTCCTGCGGCATCCAGTGCGAGTAAATCATGCCCCATCTTTGGTGTCAGTGGGAGGAATAGTGCCCCATCGTTGGTGTCAGTGGGAGGAATAATGCCCCATCTTTGGTGTCAGTGGGAGGAATAGTGTCTCATCGTTGGTGTCAGTGGGAGGAATAGTGTCTCATCGTTGGTGTCAGTGGGAGGAATAGTGCCTCATCGTTGGTGTCAGTGGGAGGAATAGTGCCCCATTGTTGGTATCAGTGGGAGGAATAGTGCCCCATCGTTGGTGTCAGTGGGAGGAATAGTGCCCCATCATTGGTGTCAGTGTGACGAATGGTGCCCCATCATTGGCGTCAGTGGGAGGAATAGTGCCCCATCGTTGGTGTCAGTGGGAGGAATAGTGCCCCATTGTTGGTATCAGTGGGAGGAATAGTGCCCCATCGTTGGTATCAGTGGGAGGAATAGTGCTCCATCGTTGGTATCAGTGGGAGGAATAGTGCCCCATCGTTGGTATCAGTGGGAGGAATAGTGCCCCATCGTTGGTATCAGTGGGAGGAATAGTGCCCCATCGTTGGTATCAGTGGGAGGAATAGTGCCCCATCGTTGGTATCAGTGGGAGGAATAGTGCCCCATCGTTGGTATCAGTGGGAGGAATAGTGCCCCATCGTTGGTGCCAGTGGGAGGAATAGTGCCCCATCATTGGTGCCAGTGGGAGGAATAGTGCTCCATCGTTGGTGCCAGTGGGAGGAATAGTGCCCCATCGTTGGTGTCAGTGGGAGGAATAGTGCCCCATCGTTGGTGCCAGTGGGAGGAATAGTGCCCCATCATTGGTGCCAGTGGGAGGAATAGTGCCCCATCGTTGGTATCAGTGGGAGGAATAGTGCCCCATCGTTGGTATCAGTGGGAGGAATAGTGCTCCATCGTTGGTGCCAGTGGGAGGAATAGTGCCCCATCGTTGGTGTCAGTGGGAGGAATAGTGCCCCATCGTTGGTGCCAGTGGGAGGAATAGTGCCCCATCATTGGTGCCAGTGGGAGGAATAGTGCCCCATCATTGGTATCAGTGGGAGGAATAGTGCCCCATCGTTGGTATCAGTGGGAGGAATAGTGCCCCATCGTTGGTGCCAGTGGGAGGAATAGTGCCCCATCATTGGTGCCAGTGGGAGGAATAGTGCCCCATCGTTGGTGTCAGTGGGAGGAATAGTGCCCCATCATTGGTATAGTGCTTTTTCCGTCGGTGGATCTAGATGATTCTTTAACACACATTGATTATCATTTATGTTATTTTTTTTTTTTAACATGACTATAATTTCACAAGGAAGGCCCATCATGACTACAATACTGCTGTGTCACCAGAAGGCCAATCTTGGATGGCCCAGAATTATTCCTCCTGGCAGGAGTTTTTCTTTTTTATCTTCTCATCCCTTCCCCTGAGATCGGTGAGGTGGATGAAGGACGCGGTTGGATGTTTGAAATATGTGTGTGGTGTCTCTTTTATGCTTCACCTGCCTTTTAATTTTACTATTGCTGTATAATTGATATCGATCCAGTCCATATAACTGTTGACGGGGAGATTATTTTTCCAGAAATCGGACAAGTCGGAGGTTTTCTTTACAGTCTCCAAAGTACCTGATGAAAATCTGTCCTTTTTATTTAAAGGTTTTTATGCGGGTGGCCATTTGGGTCTATAATTTTTTACACCTTATTGGCTCTTCTTAGTCAATCAGTACTCCTGTTATAACTGTATCGCCTATATATAGTCCTGGGATGTGATGGCCTGCATTAGTTTTTGGGGATTTTTTTTTTTCATCTTTCACCTGGTGATCCTGCCAGTAACATACTTCCTGCCCTAGGGTGACAATGCCCTCTGTTGAGTTAAGTTTCCGGCTCTGCAATCGGCAAAGCTCATGCTCTCTGCTGATTGGAGAGCTCTAGTTTTGGCTCAGCAGGGGGAGTGTCAGACCTCTGCAGAGAGACCCCCTGCTTCCATATAGGGAGCAAGGGCATGCTGGCAGGGAAGAGGCTATTCCACCCAGGCTGTGGCTGTTTTCCAAAAAAAAAAAAAATGAGCTGGAAGACTTTGCACACCCGACTACAACGCAATGTTGTAGTAGGAACGTGGTGGTGTGCAGTTTCTGCAACTCCAGCACTGAGTGTATGTACTGACAAAGGGGTGCTGGGGTGTGCTAGAGAGGGTCTATTGATGGTGGCTGCTGGGAAATCTACTTTTGTTGGGGGGGATGTAGCGTTGATGAAAGAATCTATTGTTGCTGGTGGTGGTAATGGGGGGGGGTCTTCTATTGTTGCTGGTGGTGGTGGGTCTATTGTTGCTGGTGGTGGTGGGTCTATTGTTGCCGGCGGGGGGTCTATTGTTGCTGGTGGGGGTTTATTCTTGCCAGAGGGAAGTCTATTGTTGCTGTTGGAGGGAGGTCTATTGTCGCTGGTGGAGGGAGGTCTATTGTTGCTGGTGGAGGGAGGTCTATTGTTGCTGGTGGAGGGAGGTCTATTGTTGCTGGTGGAGGGAGGTCTATTGTTGCTGGTGGAGGGAGGTCTATTGTTGCTGGTGGAGAGAGGTCTATTGTTGCTGGTGGAGGGAGGTCTATTGTTGCTTTTGAGGGGTCTATTGTTGCTGGTGGGGGTTTATTCTTGCCAGAGGGAAGTCTATTGTTACTGGTGGAGGGAGGTCTATTGTTGCTGGTGGAGGGAGATCTATTGTTGCTGGTGGAGGGAGGTCTATTGTTGCTAGTGAAGGGAGGTCTATTGTTGCTGGTGGAGGGAGGTCTATTGTTGCTGGTGGAGAGAGGTCTATTGTTGCTGGTGGAGAGAGGTCTATTGTTGCTGGTGGAGAGAGGTCTATTGTTGCCAGAAGGTCTATTGTTGCTGGTGGGGGTTTATTCTTGCCAGAGGGAAGTCTATTGTTGCTGGTGGAGGGAGGTCTATTGTTGCTGGTGGAGGGAGGTCTATTGTTGCTGGTGGAGGGAGGTCTATTGTTGCTGGTGGAGGGAGGTCTATTGTTGCTGGTGGAGGGAGGTCTATTGTTGCTGGTGGAGGGAGGTCTATTGTTGCTGGTGGAGGGAGGTCTATTGTTGCTGGTGGAGGGAGGTCTATTGTTGCTGGTGGAGGGAGGTCTATTGTTGCTGGTGGAGGGAGGTCTATTGTTGCTGGTGGAGGGAGGTCTATTGTTGCTGGTGGAGAGAGGTCTATTGTTGCTGGTGGAGAGAGGTCTATTGTTGCTGGTGGAGAGAGGTCTATTGTTGCTGGTGGAGAGAGGTCTATTGTTGCTGGTGGAGAGAGGTCTATTGTTGCCAGAAGGTCTATTGTTGCTGGTGGGGGTTTATTCTTGCCAGAGGGAAGTCTATTGTTGCTGGTGGAGGGAGGTCTATTGTTGCTGGTGGAGAGAGGTCTATTGTTGCTGGTGGAGAGAGGTCTATTGTTGCTGGTGGAGGGAGGTCTATTGTTGCTGGTGGAGGGAGGTCTATTGTTGCTGGTGGAGAGAGGTCTATTGTTGCTGGTGGAGGGAGGTCTATTGTTGCTGGTGGAGGGAGGTCTATTGTTGCTGGTGGAGGGAGGTCTATTGTTGCTGGTGGAGGGAGGTCTATTGTTGCTGGTGGAGGGAGGTCTATTGTTGCTGGTGGAGGGAGGTCTATTGTTGCTGGTGGAGGGAGGTCTATTGTTGCTGGTGGAGAGAGGTCTATTGTTGCTGGTGGAGAGAGGTCTATTGTTGCTGGTGGAGAGAGGTCTATTGTTGCTGGTGGAGAGAGGTCTATTGTTGCTGGTGGAGAGAGGTCTATTGTTGCCAGAAGGTCTATTGTTGCTGGTGGGGGTTTATTCTTGCCAGAGGGAAGTCTATTGTTGCTGGTGGAGGGAGGTCTATTGTTGCTGGTGGAGAGAGGTCTATTGTTGCTGGTGGAGAGAGGTCTATTGTTGCTGGTGGAGGGAGGTCTATTGTTGCTGGTGGAGAGAGGTCTATTGTTGCTGGTGGAGGGAGGTCTATTGTTGCTGGTGAAGAGAGGTCTATTGTTGCTGGTGGAGAGAGGTCTATTGTTGCTGGTGGAGGGAGGTCTATTGTTGCTGGTGGAGAGAGGTCTATTGTTGCTGGTGGAGGGAGGTCTATTGTTGCTGGTGAAGAGAGGTCTATTGTTGCTGGTGGAGGGGTCTATTGTTGCCAGAAGGAGGTCTATTGTTGCTGGTAGGGGTTTATTCTTGCCAGCGGGAAGTCAGTTGTTGCCTGTGGGGTCTATTGTTGCTGAGGGGAAGTCTTTTGTTGCCTGGGGGAGTGTCTATTGTTGCTGAAGGTATCTATTATTGTTGGGGGAAGGGGGTAGTATTGTTACTGGCTGCTGTGGATCTATTTTACTGAGTTCCTTGTTATTAACACATTTTTTAGCGCCATAAAACAATAATTGGTTATGTATTCCCTAAAAATGGGTGGCGCTCGAAGGTGGAAGCCAGAGACAGTGCTCGGAGGTGGGTAGGGGGTGGTAACAAGGGGTGAATCGGGGGGGGCGGGGGTGGGTCCTGCACCTATTCCCTGAGAAAAATGCCCTGCCTGAACATTATTAGTTGACGAAAAAGTTGAGTTGGACTTTACTCTAGCCCCCCCCCAGGTGCACATATCTACCTTTTCCCATAACTCAAGCACCAAGAGCAAAGAAAAGTCCTATGCAAAGTACCAGTCACCAGAGCAATGGACTCCCCATGTGACAGTGTTGATTGTCTCACTGTGTTCACATGGAGTAAGTCCCTTTCTCCTCCATACCTTGAAGTATTGAGTATTTTTAGTTTTGGCACTGAAAGATGTGGTGGGAAAATGAAGGAGAGGTAAGTCTCTGCTGGTGGGTGGAGGGGGGGGGGGGGGGGGGGATAAAGCAAACCAGTTATTTTGCCCTATGATGAGGTCATCCTTCTCGCAGTCCTGTCAGTCTCATTCATCGAGAATTGCTGATCCAGCACAGAGCCTATTGAGCAATCTACCTGCTGTCAATCCATGACATGCCATACGTGAACTCTGGAGAACCTCTGAGCTCCAATGTGTTGGATCAGCACATTTCAAATGGGCCTCCTGTATTGACCCGGACTAATAGTTGTACGCAGCAGTTTACAGACAGCTCGGGCTAACTGCAGAGTTGATGATTGTTGTATGACTTTTCTCTAAATTGCTAAACGAGCAGCAAGTGAACGCAGGCGCCAGCGCACAAGTACCTACCTAGCTGTCAGCCTTCCTGGGAAGCTGGAAACCAAATATGCAAGTACCTGAAACTGGCATGGTGGAAGACTCGAGCCTGCACCTTCCTGTCCATCCCTATTGGTCGCAGTGTAGTGTTGTAGCTGATAGGTCAAACTTTGTACCGTAGTAGATTTTACATAATAGAGTGCCATTGGTTTTGCAGCTCCTAGGTGCTCTACAAAGTGCACACAAGTAGCTGTTAGTACTGCTTGCACGCACCTAGTAGGTCATGCAAGTAGCTTAAAGGAAGTATGTCCTCTGCCTCCTCACTTCCAGTTGTAAGAGGGGCTTGTGACTGGCTAGATGTTGGTGCCAAGAGTACAAGTCCCTGTCCCGCTCCTCTCTTTGCTAGAACAGTGATCCTCCTGCAGAGGCTGCACCTTCTGCCATCTTGTGTCTCACTCCATGTCAGAGGTCTCCTCCCAACATTCCCGGCTGTTGACCTTTTATATCTTCAAAGGAAGGAATGTCCACACATAAAGAGTTAATGCACTTTACTGGTGGCACTTGGAAAATGCCACAGTCACATCACACCAACATACTATCCGGCGTCTCTTGACAGTACATTGTCAATCACATTCAGTGGATGGTCCGCAGTAGTCACTTGTGAAAGCATCGTAAGCCATCTTCCCTCAAACGGACTGGCTGGGATAGGATCTCTGCAGTCACCTCCTCCATTCGGCTCGCCTGGGATCCCCCAGAAGGTGGGAGTTTCACTCAGGAAACACTTGGCATGGCCTAAAAGCAGTGGCGGCTGGTGTTTTTTTGTTTAGGGGGCAGCAAACAACCAACCCCCCCCTCGTGGCAACTCAACCCCCCCCGCTTTCTGCCGTTCGGTCCAGCGGCACTTACCCCATCTAGGCGGCGGGCATTGAGCCACGGCGGACATCCGAGGAGCAGCGGCGGGGATCGGGCATCCAGCCATCAGCGGGGCTCTTCTCCTCCTCGCTTCCGCCGTGCATCTCCTCCCCTCCTCCTAGGCGTCCAATAGGATCGCCTGTCCTTTCAGCCAATCGGGTGACGGGTATTAGACCCGCTTCCTGATTGGCCGGGAGGAGGATCAGTGTTGCAACAGCGAATATTCATTCGCTGTTGCAACACACCTGGGTGGGCTCCGGTCGCGTCCCAAGCCCACCGTATTTTGAAGCCTCTGGCTCTAATCAGGTGCTTGAAAATAAACTCTGGCCGCTGTAATTCATGGGCTCGGTGCCCTGAAAGGGGCTGGCTACATGAAAAGGGGGTGGCCGCAGCAGCCAAGGATAGATTCGTGAATCTATTCATTGCATATAGGGAGCGGCAGCTGGGCACCCCTGATGGATGGGCCCCGCCCCTGCCTAAAAGACCTTTCTCAACCCACCCTAGCCCCCACCTTTATAAAGGTCAGGAAGTCTACAGCTGACTCTTCTGAGTGCAGGTCTATTTCTCTGGCCTCCACACCTGTCCAGGGCCTTCATTTGCTGGCTACATCTACACAGGGCTTTTTTTTCTCAGAGAATAGGTGCAGGAACTCCCCCCCTTCTAAGTCACCCCTTGTCTCCGCCCCCTAGCCACCTCCGAGCACCGACCCTTGGTTCCACCCACTATCCACCTCCCAGTACCACCCCTTTTTGAGAATACAAGTATCATCATACAGTATCTGTGGCGCTAAGTAATTTGTATAGAATTTGTTAGCAGCAAAATAGATCCCCTGCAGCCAGCAACAATAGATCCCCCAGCAATAAGAGTTCCCTCACACAACAATGCCCCCTCGCAACAAAAATCCCCCACAGCAACAATAGACCCCCAGCAGCAACAGCAGATTTCCCAGCAGCCAGCATCAATAGACCTTCCAGCAGCCAGCAACAATAGACATCTCTCTCAACAGTAGATTCCTCTCAGCAACAATGGACCCCCTCCCAGCAACAATAGATCCTCCACCAGCAACAATAGACCCCTGTGCAAAAAAAGAACCCCACCAGCGTAGTCGCTATAGACTATAGATCCCCCATTGGCAATCATCAATAGACCCTCCAGCACATCCCCAGCACCCCTTGCCATTACATAAACTTAGTGCTGGAGGTGCCGGAACTGCGTTCCCCTATGTTCTCCCTGAAAAAAAAGCCCTGCATCTACATATATGTAGGGTGTTTTGGCTCCCATGCTCCAACTGCACTAGGGCTCCTACCAACCTGGCTTATATGTGGGCACTGGGTCACCCATTACATCACTATAGGGGGTCCTCTTACTAAAAGGGGCCTAGCACCTGATGACACTACCTTCTATAACCAGACACTATTCTGTAACAGAGCCACCTACTGGCCGACTAGCTTCACCTTCCTACACAGTGATCGGACTGCAACATTTGTTTACTTTGTAGCGAGTCTCAAGGTTCGAGGCTCGAGAAGGAGCTATGGGACATTTGTAAACACAGCCCAAAACTGCCCAGGCACCAATGATTGTCTCATCTTGGAGTCAATATCTCCATCCAGAGGAGGTCAGAGCTTCCTGATGGGCTTGAAGATTATAAGCCACAACATTTTTTTATCTTTTGGATATTCACTTTAAGCTTGTGTTTGTGCGTCTCCAGGTTTTTTACATTCTCGTTAAAAAACAAAATAAAAAATATCAAAAAGACAGAGAGGAGGCTGGCGGCTCCCCTGGAGTGCCTCTCATGCCAGCTGCCACTCGGCGACACTCTAAGAGACTCAACCCTGCCTGGAGAGCTCTCATCTCACCCTCCAAGGAAAGGAAACCAACTTCAGAAATCTGCTCCAGAGACCGTCCTTCACCCCCGATAGATAAACCGCTTCATTCCCGCCGCCGAATAGCCGGCGAAGTCATTAGAAGCCGCACTTGTCTTGCCAAACGCTTCTTCCTGAGCGCAAATTGTCACATTTGTCTTCTGTAGATTTGAGGCTGAAATAGTAATTAAATAATAAGAATGCAATTTGAGTTTTATATAGAGAAGGAGAAGCTTGAATTATAGAGAACATCCAATTCCCCCCTCCCCCCCCCCCTCCGTCCTGTATGATTTATAGTAAAAAGAAACGTATGGAAAGCGTGGATCTGACTGCACTGAGCAATGCAGAAGAGATTGATTGGCTTACAGTCCACACCCGCCCACTCTGAGCCGCAGCACAGGGGATTGTGGGAAGTGTTGTGTGTGAAGATATTTGTGTAGATCGATTTTTCAGACAATAAGGCTACATTCACATGGCTGGCCAGAGGCGCATAGGTTGCTGCGTTCAGAGACGGCGCCTCTGAATCTGCGCTACAGTCGCATGCAAACTGGCTAGTTAGCTGCAGACGGAACTCTACAGAAACGCTGACCCTGTATGGCACGCCGGCAGTACCCAGGCTCGGTCAGAGGCCCAAGCTGATATGGTGGAAAGCTCAGGTTTCCCCCTTCCTGTGCATTCTTATTGGCTCTAGTATAGTGTTGTAGTTGACAGGCCCAAGCTCTTGACCATGGTAGCTTTCGCATAACAGAGTGCCATTGGTTAAAGAGGAGCTGCAGTCTGCTCACGTAATTTGTAATAAAAACATCTTTGCCATTCTTAAAGGGGTTTTAAAGGATTTTTTTTTTTTTTAAATAACAAACATGTTATACTTGCCTCCACTGTGCAGCTAGTTTTGCACAGAGTGGCCCCCGAACCTGCTCTTCTGGGGTCCCTCGGCGGCTGTCTCAGCTCCTCCTCGCAAGAACTAACCACCTTCATGCGAGCTCTCTTGCATGGTGTTTAGTTCTTGCAGGCGCGCTCCCGTGATACAGCCGGCGGCTATAGCCGCTCACTGTATCACTCGGCCCCGCCCCCCCAGCGCGCCGTGTCATTGGATGAGATTGACAGCAGCGCGAGCCAATGGCTGCGCTGCTTTCAATCCATCCACTCTAGCCAATCAACGGCCAGGCTGAGCAGTGAAGAGGACATCGGGGGCGAGCGCAGCAGGTTTAGGGGCTCAGGTAAGTAAAACGCTGGGGGGGGGGGGGCGGTATTTTCGGATGTTTATTCACCGGAAAAACGCGAACCTTTACAACCCCTTTAAGCTTCCCTCCAGCCACTTGGCATATTATTTCATATATACTGTGATTCTGTACTTGCCAGATATGCTGCAGAAATCTCCCTCCACTAAGTCTGGCTGCAGCCATTTTAACTGTGGGCAGCTGAAGCTGCTGCCTGTTCACTTCCTGGATTTACACAGAGGCACGCCTCCAGCCCTGCAGCTCTCATTGGCCGTCTTATGACTCACCCCCTTCCCTTCCTGGCAAACTCTCACAAGGGTGAGAGAGAGAGCTGTGCATGATGACATAAGCCTAGGCTAATGACCAGACAAGAAACAGGAAGTGGGCTGTATAAGGGATTTACTGGCAGGAAAAAAATGTTTTACTATTCAGAGAAAGTGAGAAAAGCAGTTTCCTCAGTCTCCTCTCTATCAGTGATCAGACTGCAACATTGTAAGGGAGCATTTCCTCAGTCTCCTCTCCCTCAGTTATCAGATTGAGGACAATGTTGCAGTCTGATCACTGAGGGAGAGGAGACTGAGGAAACGCCTCCTTACAATGTGGCAGTCTCCTCTCCCTCAGTGATCAGACTGCAACATTGTAGCACGTGATAAGGTGAGATGCTGCAGCAGGGGCTGATCTGTGTGTTGTGAACAGCACAGGCACCAGGGTTTTATGTGATAGTCTCATCTTGGAGTCGGCATCTGCATCCAGGAGTGAACAAAAATTTCCAACACTAAGGGGTTGATTTACTAAAGGCAAAAAGACTGTACACTTTGCAAGTGCAGTTGTTCCAGAGCTTGATAAATGAGATGAAGCTTCACTTGCAATGTCAGCAGAGCTCCTCCTCATTTACTAAGCTCTGGAGCGGGGGGTAGGCAACCTTAAAGAGGTGGAGATCTACCTGAACAACACGGGAGAAGTCAAAGATCCCCGGGCAAAGTGTCGCCTCCTCACACCTGATTTAAACCTCTAATTGCCGTACTACCGTGTCACAATCGTGTGCATTGCACGGCATTTATGGGTTTAAATCAGCTTCATACTGACCTGAAGATTTCATCTTTCCTGCTGCTGGCACCACTCCAGAGACTGCTGGCCGGGATAAGAGGTGGAGTGCAGTTGGTATCCCTCGGCATGGGACAGGAGCCGGCACTACAGAGGAGGCATCGGCTTATGCAGCTCTTGCTCCCTACTACCCCTCCAACTTTACAAGTAGTCCCTCTGCATTGCACTGTTTTATGCTCTGGGATGGCGGGGTCAGCAGGCCCAGACTGCGATCTACCATTCACCTGGCCGCGATCTTCTGGTAGATCGTGATCGACTGGTTGCTGACCCCTGCTCTGGAGCAACTGCACTTGCAAAGTGCAGAGTCTATTTACTTTTAGTAAATCAACCCCTAAGGCTACATTCACATGGGCTTAAAGCGGTTGTATACCCACACAGAATTTTTTTATTATTTTTTTTTAAACCAAAAAAACCTGCAGGGCAAAGGCATAATGAGCTAGTATGCAGAGCATACTAGCTCATTATGCAGCCAGAAAAGTGCTGCCCTAGGCCTGGGCCAGGATACACAGCGTTGCTTTCCGGCAGAGCCCGATGGATCGATACGTGTGTAGGCTCATCCACATCTGATGGAATGGGTTCCTCTACACACCCAACTGAGGTGGCTTGAGTGGATCACCAGCTTTCAGCTCGTGGTGGAATGAAAAGATCGAAGGAAGACTGATTACCGTTGATAAAAAAAAAACAGGTTTTATTTTAAAATGCACTTGCAAACTCTAAAATGGCTCAGGTATAGCGTTGGCGCGGCCGCCTGCAGTGCGGTTCGTGCGCGCCGACGTCACGGCCGACTCCGTCCGTTCACACGGGCACCCAAGGGGTCCATCGTTGCATTCAGAGGGTGACTAAGCGATTGGCTGCGAGCAGTTTGTATGCGGCCCGAACCGCACGGAAACGCCGGCCCTGACGCACACGCTGGCTGCATTTCTACATTCTATGGATTGTTCCATTTTCCAAGTTCACTTTCTAAAGGATTCATTTATTTCACATTATAGAAGCCCATAAATCTGCAGAGCAATAGATGGGCGGTGACGCAGAACATTGCGCTAATATTTTTTTTTTCATTCCAGGCAGTTTCCTGGCCGTGTAATGGAGCCGGCACCATGGCATTTCACATTTCTCATTTCCCCGTCACTTCTGAGAAGGATGTTTAATTGTCATTCTTGTCGTTCCTGGCGAGAAATTGCGTGCTTATTGACTGCTAAATGTCACTGGCGCTGTAATAACGGCGCTCTGCAAATACTCTTAAGCGGGCAATAAGCAAATCTTGAGTTTAATATTCATCCTTAATGTATAGAGCATTACATAGAGAAAAATCAGCCGGTTTCATCCTTCTGTGGGGGAAAATTCGCTTGTAACAGGGAATTGTACTGCCTTCTTTGTTATGCATTTTTATATTTGTAATATGTTATTGGCTTACTTTTTTTTTTCTTTTTATGCATGTTTAATCGTCTATATATGCATGACTGTTTTCTTATACACCGTTCTAATTCTTGCTGATTGCCTGTTGGATAAACCTCCCAAAGACTGTATTGTCTTCATTAGTATGAGCATGCTGATGAATAAATCATTTTTTATTACTAATGATTCATAAAGCGGAGACGCTTATACCAATAGTTGAGTACAAGTGCGTTTTTATTTTATTATAAAAAAAAAATCAAAAAAGATGATCCAACCTGTTTCTTGGATTCTAAATAGGGATGTGCTCAGTGTTCGGTCTGACACTGACTGTTCAGACTGAACGTTTAGGGCATCTGGCGTGGACAAATGTGACCCCTTACAGCTGTTAAAGGTTGCAGCGGGCACCCGCTGCATCCTTACCAACCACTGACATCACCGACCCATTCCAGCTGTTATCGGTTACTAAAGAAGCAGCAGGTGTGTGCACCTGCTGCATCCTTCCCAACCACTGACATCAGTTGGCTGATTCCAGCTGTTAACGGTTGCAAAGGAAGTTGCATAAGCGTGCACTCGCCACACCTTTACCAACCACTGACATCACCCGCCCCATTCAAGCTGTTAACGGTTGCTAAGGAAGCAGCGGGTGCATGCACCTTCCGCGTCCTTGCCAACCACTGACATCACCTGGCCTATTCCAGCTGTTAATGGTTGCTAAGGAAGCAGCAGGTGCGTGCACCTGCTGCATCCTTACCAACCACTGACATCAGCCGTCCGATTCCAGCTGGTAACGGTTGCTAAGGAAGTTGCATAAGCGTGCACTCGCCACACCTTTACCAACCACTGACATCACCCGCCCCATTCCAGCTGTTAACGGTTGCTAAGGAAGCAGCGGGTGCATGCACCTGCCACGTCCTTGCCAACCACTGACATCACCCGGCCCATTCCAGCTATTAATGGTTGCTAAGGAAGTTGCATGTGCGTGCACCTGCTGCATCCTTACCAACCACTAACATCAGCCGGCCGATTCCACCTGTTAATGGTTGCTAAGGAAGTTGCACGTGCGTGCACTCTCCACGCCCTTACCAGCCACTGACATCACCCGGCCAATTCCAGCTGTTATCGGTTGCTAAGGAAGCAGCGGGTGCATGCCCTGCTGCATCCTTACCAACCACTGACATCAGCCGGCTGATTCCAGCTGTTAACGGTTGCTAAGTAAGCAGCGGGTGCTTTCGTCTGCCACTCCCTTACCAACCACTGACATCACCCAACCCATTTCAGCTGTTGACGGTTGCTAAGTAAGCAGTGGGTGCGTGCATCTGCCACTCCCTTACCAACCAAAGATATATATAATGGGGGTTCTAAATAACGTCTAGCAAAAAGTGCCAGAATAGGCCCGGACTGGAGGTGACAATGCAGGACTGTATTGGATAAGTACATGCAGCAATCAGAGGGCCCCTTAGAAGGGATGTAAGAAGCACTGATTGCCATCCCTCACTACTCCCTATAATGTACATCGCTATTTCATTACGGCATTAGTAAAAAAAAAGCATCATTGGGACTTATTTCTCATTAATGCAATGCAGAGATAACGTTCCATCCTTAATGCTCTCTGCTTAATTTATGTCGTAACTCTGGGGACCGTCCAGAATGCGCCCGACCGGTGGAGTTTAGTTAACAGAAGCACCGAAGCGACCGAGATCCGAAATTACCATTAAAAAAAAAAAAAAAAAGGTGATTTAATAAGGCAAATTCAATTTCTCAAGTGTAGCATGTTTACCAGTAATTGAACCATTAATTAAAAAAATGCCACTTTCGCGTGTAATCAGCTCCGCTCGGCTGTCCTCACCTCTCCGGCAGCTCTCTGCGGGGCCCTCAGCCTCCTCGCAGCTCCGTGGTCCCACAAGATAAAATTCCTATTAATTACGTAAGTGGAGACAGGTGATTATTGCACCGCAGGCAAAGGAAAATGCTGCTTCGCAGTTACCGACTTGTAAAGGCCCCCCCCAATTTCTGTTTATGGTAAATATGGCAGACCCTGACCTCGGTTCATCAAGCTGCAATGTCACTTAAGAAATGCGAAGTAGTACTTCAAGTGGTTGTAAATCTTAGATATGTTGTAAACGCAGCCTGCGATTGACAGCCTCAGCTCTGTTCTTGTGTGCTGTGTGACGGGGGGGGGGGGGGGGGGGTGTCCCTTCCCTCCAATCAGTTCTTAGAGCTCTCCCCATTAAGCTCTGCAGAGTGTAACTTCAGTTCTCCACCCCTTGTTTCTGAAAGCTTAGACCACACATGTCAAACACAAGGCCCGCGGGCCAGATCTGGCCCTCCAGGCCTTGTCAAGTGGCCCTTGCAACCAGTTTTGTTGCCGGAATACGGTGGAACTCCATTCTACCACCTCCGGGTCTGATCTTCAGCTCCCGCTCTCTGCTGTCGCTTGCAAACACAGTTGTCCCTGAAACAAACAGATCCCTACACACACTGACAGCAGGGACCAATCTCCAGAATCTGAGAGAGAGAGAATGACCTCTTTGCAATGTGAGGCAGGGCCGCCTACACAGGGAGGTACTAGAGCCAGGTAGGGGAGAGAGGGGCGAGGAAGGTTGGGGCTGGGATGCACTTTGTACATAACGCGCTCCTGAACCCTGCCCGTAGCGCCCTCCTGAACCCTGCCCGCAGCGTACTCCTGAACCCTGCCCGTAGCCCACTCCTCAGCCCTGCCCGCAGCGTACTCCTGAACCCTGCCCGCAGCGCACTCCTGAACTCTGCCCGCAGCGCACTCCTGAACCCTGCCCGCAGCGCACTCCTGAACCCTGCCCGTAGCGCACTCCTGAACCCTGCCCGCAACGTACTCCTGAACCCTGCCCGCAGCGCACTCCTGCACCCTGCCCGTAGCTCACTCCTGCACCCTGCCCGTAGCTCACTCCTGCACCCTGCCCGTAGCTCACTCCTGCACCCTGCCCGTAGCTCACTCCTGCACCCTGCCCGTAGCTCACTCCTGCACCCTGCCCGTAGCTCACTCCTGCACCCTGCCCGTAGTGCACTCCTGAACCCTGCCCCTTAGCGGTCTCCTGAACCCTGCCCGTAGCGTACTCCTGAACCCTGCCCGTAGCGTACTCCTGAACCCTGCCTGTAGCTTACTCCTGAACCCTGCCCGTAGCATACTCCTGAACCCTGCCCGTAGCGTACTCCTGAACCCTGCCCGTAGCGGTCTCCTGCACCCTGCCCGTAGCACACTCCTGCACCCTGCCCGTAGCGCACTCCTGCACCCTGCCCGTAGCGCACTCCTGCACCCTGCCCGTAGCGCACTCCTGCACCCTGCCCGTAGCGCACTCCTGCACCCTGCCCGTAGCGCACTCCTGCACCCTGCCCGTAGCGCACTCCTGCACCCTGCCCGTAGCGCACTCCTGCACCCTGCCCGTAGCGTACTCCCGAACCATGCCCGTAGCGCACTCCGGGACCCTGCCCGTATAGTATATGATGGTGGTATTCCAGAATTAAGCTCAAGATTAAATAAATCTCTCTAGTATCTGGTTCTTGCATCTTCTTGGACCGGTTTCTTTATTGAGGCTTCAGTATGTGTGAAACCTGGTACTCCCCTCTTTCCGAGTCACCCCTTATCTCCTCCGATCACCATCCTTTGGTTCCACCCTTTACCTAGAGAATACAGAAAAGTATGATTATTATTTTTTTAGTGCAAAGTAGAATTTGCCAAAGAAAGCAAGTAAAATAGGTCCCATGCAGCCAGCAACAGTAGATCCCTCACAGCAACAGTAGGTCCCTCCACAGCAACAGTAGATCCCTCTCAACAACTATAGATCCCTGCAAAAAAATACCCCCAGCAACAATAGATCCACCTCAGCAACAACAGATCTCCCAGTATCCAGCATCAGTGGACACTCTAGCAGCCAGCAACAATAGACTTATCCTTCAACAGTAGATCTCTCCCATCAACAATTGACCCCTCAGAAACAATAGATCCCCCCACCAGCAGCAATAGAGCTCCCCAGCAACAATAGAACCCCCCAACAACAATTGATCCCCCACACAAATTACCCCCAGCAACAATAGATCTCCCAGTATCAATAGACTCTCTAGCAGCCAGCAACAATAGACCCCCCTCCCTCAACAGTAGATCTCTCCCATCAACAGTTGACCCCACCCCCCGAAACAATAGATGCTCCCCAGTAACAATAGATCCCCCTAGCGACAATAGATTCCCCAGCAGCCGGGGAGGGTGTGCCTCTGACAACCAGGCCACTGAGGAAGTAGCTTGATGTCATCCAAACCAGACGTCGGTCAGCAGCCATAGGCTGTAATGCAACTTTAAGAGCAGCCCAGTGACATCAGAACTCAAAGAACTGCGCTAAAGTCCAGTACAGAATCCCTAAAACATTTATTAGAAGGTAAGGCTGGAGTTCACCTTTAAGTTTTCCAATTCCTTTGAGCTCCTCTGGGTTTGGGCTGAGCCCGCCGTTCATAGCTACACATATTAGCATCCCCCCCCACCGGTGCACATGTTGATGAATTGCCATAAATTGCCAGGCTTGCAGCATCCTTCCCATGATCTGCATATCGGAAGCACCGTCGGTTACTTCTCTTCCTTCCCAGCCACCTTGTGAAACATTCCGTCCCCTTGGGAGAGACATGTTTTATTTAACACGCCACCCTGTACTAACATCTGTCTGCCTGAGCGTCTTCCCCCCCCCTACAATCCCATTACCACCTGCTGTACTGCGCCGTGCCACGCTGTGTTCTGGGATATAAATCCAGGTGATGGGAAACGCCGGGGGCTTCTACAACACTCAGCAACCCAACCGCCCCCCTCCTGTGCTGAAACCTATGTAGTCATTGAGTGCAATGGGATTCTGTAGGCTCCATTCCACTGAACACAGGCACCCATCAGTCCTTAGGGGGGGGGGGGGGGGCGGCTTTCATTTTTATATCGTTATATAACTGAATGTGAACTGCGTAAACTTTACAAGTGTGCATGAAACATTCCCGACAAGTCACAATATACAGTAGACATGCGCAATCTGTTTCGTTCCGAATTAATTTTTTAACGAATTTCGACAAATTCGTTCATTCGGAAATATCCGAATTAATGAAAACCCGTTTAACACATTTTTCCAAATATTCATAAATTGGAATATTCAAAAATTCGTAAATTTAAATATTCAAAAATTCGTAAATTTAAATATTCAAAAATTCGTAAATTTGAATATTCAAAAATTCGTAAACTCGTACATTCGTGAATTTGTACGTTCGCACATTCATAAATTCGTACATTCGTAACATTTTAAATTTGTAAATTAAAAAAATTTGCAAATCTGAAATAATAATGAACTAATAATAACTTAACTATCACTAACTATTAAATTATAGGTATTGGAATTTCCTTTCAAATTTGGCTGTTAGTGAACGTAATGAATACAAATTTATCCGAAGGTACGAATTATCCGAAATAACGAATGCCGCATCTAAACGAATGGAACGTAATGAATTAATAGTAATAAATAACAATAATAGTTTTTAATTTTTTATTATTATTTATTATTAATTTGAAGCAGAATACAGAATTGTCCTAAATTTATGGAAAAAAAAATAACATTTTTTTTATTGGATATGTTTTATAGCAGAAAGTATAAAAAAAAAGTTATTTTTTTTCAAAACTGTCAGTCTTTTTTTTTTTTTTTAGCGCTAAAAATAAAATCCGCAGTGGTGATCAAACACCACTGAAAGGAATCTCTATTTGTGGGGGAAAAATAACATAAAATTGCTTAGGCTCGCCTCACTATCGTATTCCAATTATAAGTCGCTGATCTCACCATCATTAGTAGTATAAAGAAAAAAAATCCAATATATATCTCATAGTTTGTAGACGCTAGAGCGTTCACGTAAAACTGATCAAGATGTGCTTATTGGGGATTTTTTTTTTTTTTTAACAAAAACATGTAGCAGAATACATATTGGTCTAAATTAATAAAGAAATTTGATTATTTACAATTATTTTTTATTGGATATGTTTGCTACATGTTTTTGTTAAAAAAAATCCCAATAAGCGTATCTTGATTGGTTTACGCAAACATATGCAATAAAAAAAAATTGTAAATCAAATTTCTTTATCAATTTAGACCAATATGTGTTCTGCTACATGTTTTTGTTAAAAAAAAAAAATCCCAATAAGCGTATCTTGATTGGTTTACGCAGAATACACATTGGTCTAAATTGATAAAATGTGATTATTTTCAATTTTTTTTATTGGATATGTTTTATAGCAGAAAGTAAAAAATATTGTTTTTTTTTTTTCTCAAAGCTTTCGGTCGTTCTTTGTATATAGCGCAAAAAATAAAATAAAAACCGCAGTGGTGATCAAATTCCACCAAAAGAAAGCTCTATTTGTGGGGAAAACATAAAATTGCTCGGGCTCACCTCGCTACCATATTCCGATTAGAAGTCGCTGATCACCATCATTAGTAGTATAAAAAAAAAAAAATATATATATATATATATATATATATATATATATATATATATATATATATATATATATATATATATATATATATATATATATATATATATAATAATTTATTCCATAGTTTGTAGACGCTAGACCGTTCACATAAACCAATCAAGAATCAAGATATGCTTGATGGGAAAAATATGTAGCAGAATACATATTGGCCTAAATTTATGAAAAAAATGTTTTTTTTTTTTTTTATTATTGGATATGTTTTATAGCAGAAAGTATAAAAAAGTTTTTTTTTTTTTTCAAAACTGTCGGTCTTTTTATTTTTAGCGATATTAAAAAGAATAATATTATAATATTGCTCAGGCAAAAATATATATATATATCCCATAGTTTGTAGACGCTAGAACATTATGGAAAGTTATGCTTGATGGGACTTTTTTTTTTTACCAAAAAAAATGTAGCAGAATACCCATTAAATTTATAAAAAAAAAATGTTTTATAGCAGAAAGTAAAAAAAATATATATTTGTTTTCAAAGTTGTCGGTTGTTATTTGTTTATAGCGCAAAAGATAAAATAAAAACCGCAGCGGTGATCAAATTTCACCAAAAGAAAGCTCTGTTTTTAGGAAAAAAAGAACATTTTTATTTGGGGCACAGCGTCGCACGACCGCGCAATTGCCAGTTAAAGTAGCGCAGTGCCGTATCGCAAAAAATGGCCTGGTCTTGAAGGGGGGGGGGGGTAAATCTTCCGGAGGCCAAGTGCTTAAAAGGTTGGTGGTTGACCAGGCTTCTGATAGGCTTAGAATGGGGGGTAGGAGTAGATTTAAATATAGTTTAGTGTTTGACTGAACTTCCACTTTAAATGAAAAGAAAAACCTCAGATCCTCGATCGGCTCCAAAGGTTTCCTTCGTTATAAAGGTGACATTTGATTTCCTCTCGGACTCCGATGAAAGGTTCCACCTTTACCCTGCAGATTGAAATCTCTCCCCGAGTAATTGGCTCGGTGCCGGAGGGTGGAATTTCTCCAGCGATGGACAGACTGGCCACATTGTTGCAATGTTTGTTTCTCGAGAACTAATGAGACAGCGCAGTGTGATGGCCTTATAAATCACACGCACTTCTATTTTTGCTGCCATATTATCCATAATATTCCCTTTTATATTTCTTCCATTTTTCCGCTGACTTGCTTAACCCTTTCATGACCAACTGTAAAATGTAACCTTAAAGTGTATAACCGCTTACCCTCCGGAAGATTTACCCCCCTTCATGACCAGGCCATTTTTTGCTATACGGCACCGCGTTACTTTAACTGACAATTGCGCGGTCGTGCAACGCTGTACCCAAATAAAATTTGTCTTTTTTTTTTTTTTTTGGACATAAAGAAAGGAGAACATCCAACCGTACCACTAGAGGTTGCCAACATCCCTTGTATAGTCAGTGTGGAAAAGGAGATACCCCCCAAAAAAAGGAACTTGGACTTTAACAGCAACAAATATGCAAAAATCTAAATTTTATTAAATAATCATACATATATACAAAAAGGTCAAACCACTAAAAATTAGATGACTAAAATTGATGAATTCCCATAGGGTCCAGACAGCCCAACGCGTTTCAGGACAAATAGAGCTTTCTTTTGGTGGTTTTCGATCACCTCTGCGTTTTTGTTTTTTTTTTTGTTTTGTTTTTTTGCACTATAAACAAAAAAAGACCGACAATTTCAATTTTGAAATATAAAAAAAAAATATATTTTTTTTACTTTCTGCTATAAAACGTATCCAGTAAAACAATGTAAAAAAAATCCAGTTTCTTTATCAATTCAGGCCAATGCAATGTATTCTGCTACATGTCTTTGTTAAAAAAAATCCCAACAAGCAAATATTGATTGGTTTGCGCAGTGTCTGAAAACTATGGGATATATATACACTATATTGCCAAAAGTATTGGGACGCAGACCTTTTAATGGCATCCCAGTCTTAAGCCTCGTACACACGGGTACGAATGTTGGCCAACCGAGCGTCTGATTTTTGTCTTAAAGTGATTGTAAGGGTTCTTTTTTTTTTTGTTTTTGTTTTTTTTTTTAAATAACAAACATATCATTCTTACCTCCACTGTGCACCTCGTCTTCTGGGGTCCCTCGGCGGCTCTCGTGGCTCCTCCCCACATCAGATAACCCCCCTAGGAGAAGCGCTCTCCCGGGGGGGGGGGGGGGTTACCTTACGGGCGCGCTCCCGAGTCCAGCATTCAGTGTCTATAGAGGCCGAATGCAGGGCTCAGCCCCACCACCCCGCTGCCCGCGTCATTGGATTTGATTGACAGCAGCAGGCGCCAATGGTAGCCAATATATATAGATATATCTATATAGATATAGATATATAGATATATCTATATAGATATAGATATATAGATATATCTATATAGATAGATCTATATATATAAAATTTTGTATGTGTGTGTGTGTGTGTGTGTGTGTATATATATATATATATATACACACACATTTTTTCTTTACACTACTGACGGTGATCATCAACATATAACTGGACGGCGATATCGCGGCGATCCCGAGCAATGACAGCAGAAGACGGATTGCTCGCTGTCGGCACCCTTTGAACGAGGCTCTTCATTTTATCGCCCTCTTGTATTACACCTGTATCTTTTTATCTTTTACTGGAAGGTCAAATATATTTGGGTCTCTCCTCTGTTATGGAGGAAGTTAAGGTAAAACGATCGTTTTTTTTTGGTTTTAGGATCCTCTGACCCGTCTCCCTTTTGGAGATGGAGGTTTAACGGCGTCGGGGGGAACGCAGTAAAACCGTTACTCCGGGATCACGACTCGCCAAATGCAAAGTGTGAAACATTCAGTAACAAAGACGAGGCAATAAAATAAGAAAACCAATATCATTCCTCCGAAGGAGCCCCGAGAACGGAGCCACAAAGTAGAACGGTCACAATTTATGATCTTTAATACAAAATTTTAGAAAAAAAGTGGAGCTTCGCAGTGCAGATTCAATGGCTGCAGCTTTTATTCGCTTTCCAAAAAGTTAAAATCGGGTCACAAATGGAAGAAAAGTATTATATTGGTTGAGACCCGTCTATAAAAATCCTTTCTGTGCAGCAGAAGCGTGCAACCAACCGCCTCCCAAAGCCCAGATCTTCATCGGCTTTGCTTGGAACACCGGGCATGAAAACTTCGCCTGAACTCTGTGTGCGGTCTAAGCACACCCTCACATACATTTGCACAATGCCTGAAATATGACGCAGTCAGAGCTTAAAGCACTGTATCTATATCCAGGGCATTATTTTTTTCTCAACGAATAGGTGCAGGAACCCCCCCTCCCCCCAACTCACCCTCTTTCATCACCCCCTACCCACCTCTGAGCACTGTCCTTTGCCTCCGCCCCCGCCCCCTATCCACCTTCAAGCCCCACCCATTTTAGAGAATATAGAACCAAGTATGATTTTGTGGTGCAAAGTCCTTTGTATGGAATTTGTTAATAAGAAAGTCAGTAAAATAGATCCCCTGCAGTCATCAAAAATAGACCCCCCCCAGCACTAATAGCTCCCTTCAGAATCAGTAGACCCCCCCCCCCCCCAGCAATAATAGATCCGTTTAGCAACAATAAACCTCCCCTTGCAACAATAAATCCACCACCAGCAACAACAGACCCCCCCTTCCCCAGGCAAAAAAGGAACCCCCCTCCCAGGAAACAATACATCCACCACCAGCAATGATAATATCCACCACCAGCAACAATAGACCTCCCCCCCCGAGCAACAATAAATCCACCAGCAACAACAATAGGCCCCCCAGGCAACAAAATACCTCCCCCCAGTAACAATAAATCCACCAGCAACAACAAAAGAACCACCAGGCAACAAAAGACCTCCCCCCAGCAATAATAGACCTCCCCCTGCAACAATAAATCCACCACCAGCAACAACGGACAAAAGACTGCCCTCCCCCCAGGAAACAATACATCCACCACCAGCAATGATAATATCCACCACCAGTAACAATACCCCCCCCCCCCCAGCAACAATAAATCTACCAGCAACAACAAAATAACCCCCCAGGCAACAATAGATCCCCCCCCGCCCAGGCAACAATAGATCCCCCCCTAGTAACAATAAATCCACCAGCAACAATAGACCCCCCCAGGCAACGAAAGAACTCCCCCCAGCAACAATAAATCCACCAGCAACAATAGACCCCCCAGGCAACAATAGATCTCCCCCCCAGCAACAATAAATCCACCACCAGCAACAATAGATCCTTCCAGCAATGCTACACATCCCTTCCCCTCCTCCCCCAGCAAAAAATAGATCCCCCAGCAGCTAGTATCCTCTAGCACAGCCCAGCGCCCCTTGCTAATAAATAGATTTAGTGCCGGAGATGCCAGAACTACGTGCCACCGCATTCCCGCTTAAAAAAATAACTCGGCCTTTGTCACCACCCCCCCACCCACTTGTGGGCATCTGAGCACTGCCCCTAGCCCCGCCCCCTGTCCACCTTTTGAGCACTACCCATTTTAGAGAATATAGAACCAAGTATTTTGCAGTTAGTAATTTGTATGGAATTTGTTGATGATGACAAATCAGTAAAAAAAGATCCCTTGCAGCCAGCAACAATACTCTTCCCCACCCCCCAGCAGCAATAGACCACCCCCAGCAACAATAGACCTCCCCCCAGCAACAATAGACCTCCCCCAGCAACAATAGACCTCCCCCCAGCAACAATAGACCTCCCCCCAGCAACAATAGACCTCCCCCCAGCAACAATAGACCTCCCCCCAGCAACAATAGACTTCCTCCCAGCAACAATAGACTTCCTCCCAGCAACAATAGACTTCCAGCAACAATAAATCCCTCAAAAGCAATACCACCAGCACAGCAACAATGGATTGCCCACCAGCATCAATGGATCTTATCCCCCCCCCCCCAGGCAACAAAAGACCTTCCCCAGCAACAATAGACTTCCTCCAGGCAGCAATAAATCCCCCACCAGCAACAATAGCCCCCCTTTCCTCAGTGAAAATGGATCCTTCCAGCAATGCTATGCCCCCCTCCCTCCGATTTGTCAGCATCAGTAGACCCCTTGCCCAGTACACACATTCAGTGCTGAAGGTGCCGAAACTGTGTATGAAAGCATTCCTGAAAAAATGCAGAGTCTTTATCCATTATCCATTTTCTTTATAGTGTATGGGATGGATGGAAACCCTCTTTTTTGTTTTTGTTTTTAATTTTTGTGCCCCCACTAGGGGGGGGGGGGGGGGGGGGGATTTACTCCCTCAATTTCCCCCTGGTGACTGTCCAAATTTAAATTTTTATAGGGGAAATCCTTCCAATGGGATTTTGGGGAGATTAAATGTCATTATTTTGTCTCCAGGATAGGAATTAAAAGGAAATTTCCCCCAGCGGGGAATCGCCCCGTGTTTGGCCACTCTTAGGCTTGTGTACAGTGCCTTGAAAAAAGTATTCATACCCCTTGAATTTATCCCTGACCTGTCTGGTGTGTTCCTTGGCCTTCATGATGCTGTTTGTTCACTAAGGTTCTCCAACAAACCTCAGAGGGCTTCACAGAACAGCTGTGTTTATACTGCGATTAAATTACACTCAGCTGGACTCTATTTACTATATTAGGTGACTTCTGAAGGCAATTGATTTCACTAGATTTTAGTTAGGGGTATTAGAGTAAAGGGGGCTGAATACAAATGCCCCCCCCCCCCCCCACACTTTTCACATATTTATTTGTAAACAATTTGGAAAACCATTTATCAACACCTTGTGTTAGTCTATCACATAAAATTCCAATAAAATACATTTACATTTTTGGTTGTAACATGACAAAAATGTGAGAAATTTCAAGGGGTGTGAATACTTTTTCAAGGCACTGTATGATTGGCTGCTGTTCAAGCATTGCCTATAAATCTACGCGCCTTTTTTCCCATTCGTTCGGTCTTTCGGCCTTTTTGCTTCTTTTTAAAGTGCGCCGTATTTTCCTAAAAAAAAAATAATTCTTTCTGATCGCTCTAAATGCTATCGATTGATCGCTCTAAATGTATCGATCCCAGTTTTAAGTAGGAAAACACCTCCGCTCCATTCCTAACGCTGACCGCCGTTTAGTCAGGCTGACAATATTCCGCCTAATAAAGATTTCCCGTTCCATGCCAGAACGCCAGTATTTGTTTTTCTTACAGTTGAAAAATGAGCAGCCAGCCCGACGTTATTAGAAATTTTTATGCTTTACATTTTTGGCTTTATGAGCGTAAAAATACGATCAATCACTGACAAGCTCGACTTGCGCGTTTGACCTTTTTTTTTTTTTTTTTCTCTCCTCGCTCGGCGGTTGAACGGCTCGCGTTGCAGCTAATGACTTCTTTATTAGACTTCGGTGTTGTGACGAGGAGATCTTGGCCCTCGTTCATCAGAAACCTGATAAAGTTACAAGTGCGAGGAAGTTTTCTGATGAGTTCACATCGCTCCGGCCCGGAGAGTCGTTTTACGAACGTCCTTGTGTTCGGCCTTCGCGTATTTAATAACCAAATTGAAGACTCGGCGCTGAGCTCGCCGGGGAGGAACTACCCTTTCTTGGGCTTCGGCCATGTTCCTAGACATCGGATCAAGGCTTTCCACAGCTGCAAAAAATAAAAAATAAATTGACCGCGTTTTATTAAAAAGTATAAAAAATTTCAGACGGCGATCATTTTTTTTTTTTTTTTTTTTTACAACTGCTTTAACTTTTAATTTCTTTTGAGTTTTGTAGGTTGGCTTTTGGGTTCAAGGAGGCGTTCTAATTGGAGTCTGCATGTGTTCTATTATTACTATTATTATACAGGATTTATATAGCGCCAACAGTTTACGCAGCGCTTTTCAATATAAAAGGGAGACAATACAGTTATAATACAATAAAATACAAGAGGATTAAGAGGGCCCTGCTCAGAAGAGCTTGCAATCTAATAGGGTGGGTCAGGTGGTACAAAAGGTTGTAACTGTGGGGAATGAGCTGATGGAGGTGATAGGAGATTAGTTGGAGATGTGATAGGCTTTCCAGAAGAGATGAGTTTTCAGGGATCGCCTGAAGGTAGCAAGAGTAGGGGATAGCCGGACCGGTGGAGAGGTAGCGAGTTCCAGAGGATGGGAGAGGCTGGAAAAATCTGGGAAATCCTGGAGATGAGCATGGGAGGAGGAGAGGAGAGAGCTTGAGAGTAGGAGGTCTTGTGAAGAGCGGAGAGCACGATTTGGGTGATATTTGGAGAGGAAAGTTTCCTCCACCTGTTTCCACAACCCCAAACCATACCTGTAAGTTGATTGGCTTCTACTTAAAGAGGAAGCAAGCCCTGGTGGGTTTTACGTCCTCTTTATTTCCCTGCAAAGGTAAAGCATAATGGGCTACTAGCAGGGAGCTTCCATCTTCGCCCCTCTTCCTTCCGGGACCGCGAACTCCGGCTCTGTAACTGGCCGGAGTTGCGTGACGTCACACCCGCGCGGACACGCATGCGCCGATGTCAGTCACGGCATGACCCCTATTAGAAACGGCACGATGTGCCCTTTCTAAAGGACGCATGCGCCGATGTGATTGGCGCATGCGTCCTTTAGAAAGGGCACATCGTGACGTTTCTAATAGGGGTCATGCCGTGACTGGCGGCTCCCGTGCACACGCGCGGGTGTGACGTCACGCAACTCCGGCCGTAGTCATCGGCGCTCGTCGTTTTTTTAGTAAATATCTCCTAAACCGTGGAGGAAAACGAATGCAGCCGCCACTTTCAGGAACTGGCAAACTGAAATATGTTAAGTTTTTCTCACCTCATAGTGGATTTTACAGGGAAAGTTGACAAGGTTTCTTAAAATGTAAATCTGTCTCTAATCTGGATGTAGATGTTTCATCAGGACTGATGGGCGCATTTTCGATGAGTAACGGCAGATATATTAATATTAATTGCTTTGCAACCATTTGTACAGCAAGATGGATTTAAAACCCGATTTGCCTGTCCCTTCTACTTCCACAGTTGTCCTTTTTTTGATGTATAGACCTCTATAAAAAATGAACTACCGAAAGTATTCCCCTGCACTAAACATTTCATCCGACCTCTAAATGATTGCATTATTTTCAAAAGCCGATATAAAGGGAATTTAGTGGTTGAATCCGTCATTTTATGAGTTTAATTCTTCATGGTCAGCGTAACTTGGGGCGTGGTGGTGGGCAGTGGGGGCCATTTATGCAGGGTGCAGGGGCCGCTCCCCCCTTATCCATGCGGCCGGTCCCTAATCTAGAACCAGGGTGCCAGACGCATAGATTCCAATGTTTTCTTTTTTTTTTTTTACGCACATGATTAGAGCCTGAGGCTCTAGTTGGCTTCAAAAAGGGTGGGCTCGGGGCGCAGAGCACTGCGCCCCGAGCCCACCCAGTTGTGTGACATTAGCGAAAGAATACTCGCTAATCCCTTCCTGTTTCTCCTCCTGGCCAATCAGGAAGCCGGTCCGGAGACCTGATTGGCCGGGAGTCCTAAGACCCGATTGGTCGCGAGTCCTAAGTCCTGATTAGCCGGGAGGAGAAGCGACTGCCGGGACTTGGGAAGAGACGCAGGGGGGAAGCCACCGAAGCTGCCACCTGGATGGGGTAAGTGCAGGGCTGGTGGGGGGCTTGACGGGCGAGCCATGGAGGTGGGGGGGAGACGCGGCGATCGTTTGGTTGGCTGGCTGCTCCCACCAAGAAAATTGAGCACCAGCTGCCACTGGTGGGGGGGCATCTTTCACCAACATACTTTGTACTCGAAGGTGTCCATCATTCTTATCTCAAAGCGCTGGAAGGTGTGGTTGTCACAAAAAATGGCCTGGTCTTGAAGGGGGTAAATCTTCCAGAGCTGAAGTGGTTAAGAAATGCAGGTCATACTCCTCCTGTGCACGGCAGAATGACAGGACTGTAATACACATCTAAATTCCTGTATTCTTCAATGAAAATAAAATAACTTAAATAATAAAAATAAAGAAAATAACAGTAATACGTAGAAAAGATATCAATATCATTTAAAAACGGGACCCAATACGTCACAAAGGTCGTGGTTGGTGCATGATTTAGGGTAGGTGAGCCCCTGTGCGCCAACATGTTTCGCTGGTCTGCTTCTTCAGGACATACAATGGGGAATCTACAATGAGTGGATCTCACTATATAGAGAAAATGTCATATATATATATATATATATATATATATATATATATATATATATATAAATAAATATATATATATATATATATATATATATATATATATATATATATATATATATGAAAATAAATAATAAATAAAACAATAAAGAAAATAACAGGTCATACGCGATACAATTACTAGAGACACTCCCTTGCCATATCCGTAAACATACTTTGAAAAAAAGAAAGAAATAAGAACCACTAGGTTGGACTTCTTTTTTTTATTTGGTAAACAAAAATATAAAATCAAGAAATATACGTAGAAAAGATGTCAGTTAAAAACGGGACCCAATACTTTACAAAGGTAGTGGTTGTTGCATGATTTAAGGTGGGTGAGCCCCTGTGCGCCAACATGTTTCGCTGGTCTGCTTCTTCAGGACATACAATGGGGAATCTACAATGAGTAGATCTCACTATATAAATAGAGGAAATGTCATATATATATATATATATATATATATATATATATATATATATATATATATATATATATATATATATACATACTTTGAAAAAAAGAAAAAAGAAGAACCACTAGGTTGGACTTCTTTTTTTTATTTGGTAAACAAAAATATAAAATCAAGAAATATATGTAGAAAAGATGTCCGTTAAAAACAGGACCCAATACTTCACAAAGGTCGTGGTTGTTGCATGATTTAAGGTAGGTGAGCCCCTGTGCGCCAACATGTTTCGCTGGTCTGCTTCTTCAGGACATACAATGGGGAATCAACAATGAGTAGATCTCACTATATAAATAGAGGAAATGTCATACATACATACATATATATATATATATATATGTAATATCGTGTCCGGTCATGCTCCTTTAGGCGGTAGTATAACTCGACTGTAATAAGTTCCTAAATTCCTGTGTCCCTCAATGAAAATAAATAATAAAATAAAACATAAAGAAAATAAGATTTATATATTTACCTTTAAAATCTTTCTTTGTGTCCCCCGAGGGACACAGGTTATGCTCCCCCTGTGGGCGGCTGTATAACCAGGCAGTAATAAATTGCTACATTCCTGTCTCCCTCAATAAAAAATAAATCAAATAATAAAATAGACAACAAATAAAATAAAATAAGATTTTTTCATACTTTCCTTAAAATCTTTGTTTGGGTCCCCTAAAGGGACACAGGTCACACTCCTCCTGTAGGTGGCTATATAACCAGACAGTAATAAATTGTTATATTCTTGTGTCCCTCAATGGACTAAAATGGTAAAGATTTAATGACCAGTCTAAAAATCTGTTTCTATTTTACAGAGGTGACATCGCTGCTTTAAAAAAAAAAAAAAAAAAAAGTTGACCCGTATTTCTCTGAGTGTAAATCGCTCTTTAATTTGGGCGAAGAAGCGTTGTCAGGACTGATGGCCTCAATTCGTTCGGTAACGACGGCTGTATTGATGTTAATGGCGGAGTAAACGTCGGGCAGCAAATTGTGCGGTGGAGAGGACACGGCGATATTAACCTCCTTCATCTTGCTGTATCAATACCTGAGCGGAATGACTGTAATTCCGGCTGCAAATCCTCCTGATCAGAAAATAATTCTCTGCCCCGGCCGCCGGTGAGATGACTTGTGACTTTTAACAGTTGCTCTACACATCCGGCTCTGCCATTATTACCGCGCCGCGCTCATTTCATGGCCCAGGGCTTCTCATAATGCAAACCTTGTTCCTCGGAAACAGAGACTCCCAGGAAATCGATATCCCCGGGGCAATCCGGCCGAGCTAATAAAAGTCACCGGGCTGGGAGAGGACGGCGGAATATTTCATACCGACCACAGACAGGTCGATCTTTTATACAATGCAATAATCACGTCACCCACTGCAAACCACTTGCGATGGTCACAAATATTGTAGGAGAATGATTTCTCAACAGGTGGAGCACCTATTATTTATTTTATTTCTTTTGGGGGGGGGGATAGATTGTGAGGGAAATATGGAGCACTCCCAGTAGCGTCTCTAGTGCGGACTACTAGGTTCTATGCTTGTCGGAAACGCACAAAAAAAATCACGTGGCCCATTAGCAGAAGTGTTCTTTTCTGTGTTTTTCATGTGTAGGGAATAAAAGAAGACTGCAGGGGGCGCTAACTTAAGTGCGGTATGTAGGATATATTTTATAAAAAAAAAAAATCAAATGGCATTTTGTATACATCCTATAGATAGCTCATTTAATTCAAAATAGCAATCCCTTGCACTGATAGGCGGCACTGATGGACACTGATGGGCACTGATCAGGAGGCACTGATGAGGCGGCACTGATAGGTGGCACACATGGGCACTGTTGAGGTGGCATTGGTGAGCACTGATCAGGAGGCACTGATGAGGCTGCACTGATAGGTGGCACTGATGGACACTGATAGGTGGCACTGGACACTGATAGGTGGCACTGATGGACACTGATAGGCGGCACTGATGAAGTGGCACTGATGAAGTCACACTGGGCCGGCACTGATGAAGTCGCACTGATGGGCACTGATAGGTGGCACTGATGAAGTCGCGCTGGGCGGCACTGATAGGTGGCACGGATGGGCACTGATAGGTGGCACTGATGGGCACTGATAGGCGGCACTGATAGGTGGCACGGATGGGCACTGTTGAGGTGGCATTGGTGATCACTGATCAGGAGGCACTGATGAGGCTGCACTGATAGGTGGCACTGATGGACACTGATAGGCGGCACTGATGAAGTCGCACTGGGCGGCACTGATAGGTGGCACGGATGGGCACTGATAGGTGGCACTGATGGGCACTGATGAGGTGGCACTGGTGGGCACTGATCAGGAGGCACTGATGAGGCTGCACTGATAGGTGGCACTGATGGACACTGATAGGCGGCACTGATAGGTGGCACGGATGGGCACTGTTGAGGTGGCATTGGTGAGCACTGATGAAGCGGCACTGATGGACACTGATAGGCGGCACTGATAGGTGGCACGGATGGGCACTGATAGGTGGCACTGATAGGTGGCACGGATGGGCACTGTTGAGGTGGCATTGGTGATCACTGATCAGGAGGCACTGATGAGGCTGCACTGATAAGTGGCACTGATGGACACTGATAGGCGGCACTGATGAAGTCGCACTGGGCGGGCACTGATAGGTGGCACGGATGGGCACTGATAGGTGGCACTGATGGGCACTGATAAGGTGGCACTGGTGAGCACGGATCAGGAGGCACTGCTGAGGCTGCACTGATAGGTGGCACTGATGGGCACTGATAGGCGGCCCTGATAGGTGGCACGGATGGGCACTGTTGAGGTGGCATTGGTGAGCACTGATGAAGCTACACTGATAGGTGGCACTGATAGGTGGCACGAATGGGCACTGATGAGGTGGCACTGGTGGGCACAGATCAGGAGGCACTGATGAAGCTGCACTGATAGGTGGCACTGATGGCCACCGATAGGTGGGCACTGATGGGTGACACTAATGGCAACTGATAGGCACTGGTAGGTGGCACTGGTGGGCACTGGTTAGCAGCAGTGGCTGTCAATATGTGGGACCGATGTCCCATTTACACAAGCCGGTAATTGGCTTATTTTTTTCTCCTCACGCTATTGGCTTTTGTTTACAGCATGTGATCAGCTGTCATTGGCTGGCAGCTGATCACATGGTAAAGGGCGGGGACTGGCAATCTCAGCTCGCGCTGTAGCAGTCTTCCGGCTATACCGCGGGCACCAAGTGGTTAATAGAACTCCCTGCACATCTACCAACGTGAGCGTGTTTGCGTGCGATAAACCAACATTGTGCCGCAGCACCATTTTGGTTTGGCGTGGCTCGTTTTGGGTTAAGAGTCACGAAGGAATTCTTTCCCCATGTTTCTTGCATGTAGGGCAGTACATTGAAATAAATGGGCTGCCATACAACACAACACACGGTAATGCGCCCACGTTCGGTTTCTGGCTTGTAGGTGTGAACGGAGCCCAAGACCCCGATAGAAGGGAGAACCAATACAATCGCCCCCAAGATGTTACTTTCTAAATGAGAGATTAAATCCATTTTCCATTAAGAATGGAGGATTGCCGAGCCGCAGATAATACAATCCAGTAATTACGCCGGGCTCCCTCGCATCACCGTCTGACCTTAATGTGCTTACTCTAATTAGTAATGGTAATGACGCTACATTAGCCGATCGAGAAGCTGTTTACTTTTTTTTTTTTTCCGCTCGGTGATAAAGAGCTAACGCTCCATTCCCGCTCGGAGACCCGGGGCTGGCTAATATTGTACCAGCATCGGAAGGGGAAACTTTAATTGTGTCATAAACGCTCAAAGTCACATTGCGATTCCCGAGGGCGCGGTGCCTGGCGCTAATTAAACATGTCAGTTATAGACAAGGTTATACAATCAGAGAACAGAGCCAAGCAACGCTGCTTCGTGTGACAAAGGCACCTGTCACCTGTCAGCAGAGGAGACATTCATTGTATGAGTCAGGCTGGGATTAGACAAAGTCTGCAGTTATACCCGTCAATGGGATCCGCTTCTTATTAAAGCTCCAGACTAATGAATGTAACTTTGTCATCATTACATTTATTTTTCAAATGGGAGCATTGGGGGGGGGGGGGGGTAGCAGAACATATAGCCAATCAGTTTTTATGGTGACGAGCAGCATGCCAATAGGAGGAAAGAGCAGAGTAAGAGAGAGGTGAACTCATCAGTCTGCTGCTTCTCCTTTCACTGTACAATCACAGGCTAGGGGGCGGGTCCCAGGATGATCTGGGCTCAGTGGATGTGGGTTGAATGGATGCTGGTCACCAGACTGAGGACATCTAGTGGCAGAAAAAAAAGTATTGTCTGGGAATTGTGCAGATGGAAGGTGAAATTTTGTGCTGATGAGCATCATGCGGATAGAGTGACAGGGGTGAGCTTATCAGCCTGCTGCTTCTCCTTTCACTGTCCAGCCACAGGATAGGAGGTGTGTGTGTGTTGGGGAGGGGGGGGGTCCAGGATGATCTGGGCTCAGAGGAGTGGGTTGAATGATGCCTGGTCACCAGACAGCGGACATCTAGTGGCAGAAAAGAAAGTATTGTCAGGGAATTTCTCGAATGAAGGTGAAAGCTGTGCTGACGAGCGTCATACTGATAGGGGGAGAGAGTAAAGTGACACAGAGGTGACCTAACCAGTTTGATGACTTCCCAGCTACAGGCTGTGAAGGGGGGGGGGGGGGCGCCCAAGATGCGATGCCCTGGGCTCAGAGGAAGTGAGTTGAATGATGTTGCTCATCAGAATGAGGGTGTCCAGAAAAAAATATTGTGGGTGTATTTTTTGAATTAAAGGGGTTGTAAAGGCATTAAGATAAAAGCCTTCTGTGTGCAGCAGCCCCCCGGCACCCTCTAATATTTACCTGAGCCCCATCTCTATCCAGCGATGTGCACGAGTGTCTCAGATGTCAGAGATTATCCCTTCCTGATTGGTGCCATTGGCTGCCACTACTGTCAATCAAAGTCAGCTAACCAATTCGAGAGAGAGAGAGGGGGGCGGGGCTCTGTGTCTAAATGGACACAGGGAGCTGTGAAGATAAAAAAAAGTCCTGGACTGCCGCACTCCATGGAAAAGCATCTTTATTGAAAATATATGAATAAAATCCAAAATTGCAGACAAAATACAAAAAGTGGGCACAAATAAATAAAATGGCTAGCGCGTTAACATCCAAAGATGCTTACTCATAGCCCCATAGCACCCAACAGGAGGGAGGGGCCAGGAGCACAGAAGAGGGACCCGAGAAGAGGAGGATCCGGTTGTTCTGTGCAAATTACTGCACACAGCAGGTAAGTATAACATGTTTGTTATTTTTATAGGAAAAAAAAAACAAGACTTTACAATCACTTTAATGAATACAAAGTTGCATTATTTTGTGTCATTTTTTTTGATCTGCCGGAGGATCAACCTTAAGGTACAGAAGACTCAGAAACCGAGGTCAGCAATGGTGTCCTCATCCCCCCATGAATGCTTCCCTTTAGCCATTGCACACAATAAGGTTCAAACCCACAAGGGACACCGTGCCATACCGGCAGACGGTGATACCTCCGGTACTGGGCCACGATCTAAAGAATCCACTAATTGGGGGTCACATGATATGATATACATTCAGTGGTGGGTTTTTGTCTTGTAAGAATTCCTCCTCTAACACACCTGAATGTCCCACAATACGGCACAAAGCCGGATCCATCCGACCGAAACTAACCAAAAACAAATGAAATCAATAAACATTTTTACTTAAATGTCAGGAAAGAGACGTCTGTGGAGGAGACTCAGCTGTGACTCTGCAACTGGATTAAATATTTATTTCCTGTCTGTGATGGCGGAAGTTCTGCTGCTTCCATGACATTTATGGATGATGGGAATTTTAGTTGCCATGGTGTCACCCGGTCTTCAGTCCCAGTCCTCTGTACCATGGCTCATCTCTGCCCAGGATATTCAGGTGGGCGCAAGTGTCATTGTATGTGACGTGTGTGGGTGCAATCTGGGTCAGACCCGTTCATCAGGAGGCCTTCACTCTATACTATTACAGAATGGCAGAGTATCTATCTACCTTATATTCATAAATTTTTATGCATGGTTTCTATCTATATCCGCCTATCCTTTCCTTTCCTTCCCTCTCCCCCTCTCTCTCCCCTCTCTCCCCCCCTCCCTCTCTCCCCCCCCCCTCTCTCCCCCCATCCCTCTCCCCCCCTCTCTCCCCTCTCTCCCCCCCTTCCCCTCTCTCCCTCTCTCTCCCCCCTCTCTTTCTCTCACCCTTTCTCTCCCCCCTCTCCCCCTCCCTCTGTCTCCCCTCCCTCTCCCCCCTTCTCTCCCCTCTCTCTCCCACCTCTCCCCCTCCCTCTGTCTCCCCCTCTCCTCTCTCTCTCGTCTCCTCTCTCCCCCTTCTCTTTCTCCCCCCCTTCTCTCCTCTCTCTCTCTCTCTCCCTCCCCCCTCTCTCCCCCCCTCTCTCTCTCCCCCCTCTCACTCTCTCTCTCCCCCTCTCCCCCTCTCTCTCCCCTCCCCCCTCTCTCTCTCCTCTCCCCCTCTCTCTCCTCTCTCTCCTCTCCCCCCCTCTCTCCTCTCCCCCCTCTCTTCTCCCCTCTCTCTCTCTGCTCTCCTTTTCTCTCTTTCTGTTTTCTCTTTTATTTTTCTCTGTTTTCTCTCTCTCTCCCCCTCTCCACTCTCTCCCCCTCTCCCTCTCTCTCTCTCTCTCTTCCCCTCCCCCTCTCTCCTCTCCCCTCTCCTCTCCCCCTCTCTCTCTCCCCCCCCCCCCTCTCTCTCTCTCTCTCTCTCTCTCTCTCTCTCCACTTCTCTCTCTTTCTGTTTTCTCTTATTTTTCTCTGTTTTCTCTCTCTCCTACCTTTCCTTTTCTCTGATCTTTCTCTCTCTCTCTCTCTCTCTCTCCTCTCTCTCTCTCTCTCTCTCTCTTTCTCTCTCTCTCTCTCTCTCTTGTCATCTGTCTGTCTTTCTATCACTAAAGAATTGTCTAATCCAGCAGTCACCAACCAGTTTGTCCATGGACCACTGATGGTCTGCTAGAAAATGTTGCTGGTCCCCAGGGGTTCTGCCGCAAATCAACATTGTGGTGGATGTATACCGCCTAATGTTGTTTCCAGTGTTGTTCCCAATGCTCGCTGACAGTCAATACTGTCAGCGCACATAGATACCCAATGCCTCATCTGTAGTTCAGGCTCCTGTTAACTCAGAGGGAGGTGCCAGGAGTAGTGCAGAGAGCTGGAGGTGAAGGAGGAGGGGACTTTCAATGGCAGAGCTGATTAAACTGTGGGAGGAGCGCAAAGCTCAAGCACATGGCTGGATAACAAGGTGAGGTGAGTCTGTGTGAGGCAGCAATGTGATGCAGAGTTTGGGGGAGGGGGGGCAGCGAGTCGAAGCATTGTGTGTGTAAGGCAGCAGTGTATCCAAGGGGAGGGGGATAGAGAGGCGGGGGCATTGTGCATATAAGGCAGCAGTGTGATCCAGGGGAGGGGGCAGAGAGGCAGAGCACTGTGTGTAAAAGACAGCAGTGTGATCCAGGAGAAAATGGGTAGAGAGGCAGAGCAGTGTTTATATAAGGCAATAGTGTAATCCAGGGGAAGGGGGGCAGAGAGGTGGGGAATCATGCATATAAGGCAGCAGTGTGATCCAGGGGAAAGGGGGCAGAGAGGCGGAGCACTGTGTGTAAAAGGCAGAAGTGTGATCCAGGAGAAAAAGGCAGAGAGGTTGGGGCATTGTGTGTGTATAAGGCAGCAGTGTGATCCAGGGGCAGTGGGGCAGAGAGCCGGAGCATTGTATGAATAAGGCAGCAGTGTAATCCAGGGGCAGAGAGGCGGAGCATGTGTGCATAAGGCAGAAGTGGGATCCAGGGGAGGGGGGGGAAGAGAGGCGGAGCATTGTGTGTATAAGGTAGAAGTGTGATCCAGGGGAAGGGGGGAAGAGAGGCGGAGCATTGTGTGTATAAGGTAGAAGTGTGATCCAGGGGAAGGGGGGAAGAGAGGCGGATACATTGTGTGTATAAGGTAGAAGTGTGATCCAGGGGAAGGGGGGAAGAGAGGCGGAGCATTGTGTGTATAAGGTAGAAGTGTGATCCAGGGGAAGGGGGGAAGAGAGGCGGAGCATTGTGTGTATAAGGTAGAAGTGTGATCCAGGGGAAGGGGGAAGAAAAGCAGAGAATTGTGTGTATAAGGCAGCAGTTTGATCCAGGGGAAGGGGGCAGAGAGGCTGAGCATTGTGTGTAAAAGTCAGCAGTGTGATCGGGGGGATCAAAGAGGCGGAGCATTGTGTGTGTATAAAGCACATAAAATTCATGTTAGTGGGATTCAAAACTGTGAGTTTAGTGGTCCATGAGGTTTGAAAGGTTGGTGACCACTGTTCTAATAGATCATAATTTATCTAGCTAATCATCTCTTGTGTATCTGTCTAATTCTTGCTTAGATCTCTCTCTCTCTATTTCTGTCAATCTTTTATCTGTCTGTCTATTTATCTCGATGTACTTATTAGTTTCAAAAATGTTATCTTATCGATATTAGAAAACAATAATCATTTTGTATTAACTCATCAGGCAAAGGGCAGGCATAACGAATCGGAAGTGGAGTTTTAGTATTTGGTTAGAGATGACGGATAAGTCTTCCTCCTGATGGGGAACGTCTGTACACTCCAGTGACAGCTCTGCGTTTTCTAGTGCATGGATCTGGACATTTTTGACGTTCCCAAGAAAAATCTCCTTTTTTTAAGGTCTCCCCGCTGGCCGTGACTTAACGGGAGAATGAGAAGTGTCTGTGAAGCCGGCCTTCCGCCTCGATTTGTCTTCTAATAAAAAGCTAATGAAGCGTAACCCTGACATCCATCACACCGCTGAAATTTGTATTTCAGAACTGCGGAGCGGCGTGGAGGTGTGTGGCCGGCCGGGGACTCGCCATCTCCGCTCGCCGCGCTGGAAAGTAGAAGTAAAGTGACGTTGGGGAAATTAGCGGAATGCGGAATTTAGATTTCAATGTGTTCACATTAAGGGGAATTTAGCGCAGACGATCGCAGCGGGAATGACTTCTCTTAATAGCAGATGTATAAGGACTCCATAAAACTTTCCAGAACTATGGCGGTGAGCTTTGAATCTCCAGATTTTATAGTCGGCACGATATCTCTCGTCATACACTCTCTAAATCTGACCTCCGGCTTCCCCTCCAGTCTTTGCACAGTTTTACCGGCTCCTTTCCTGGACTGAAATGGCTTCCTCTGATTTCACTGCACACTGTGAGCGTCTCACAATGTGCAATCAAAGCCATGTTTATTAAATGTACATTAAAGTTTCCTTCTTCCTGTAAAGGGGTGAGAATGGCATCCCAATTGTTCTATAATCAGGGCAACATCATCATCCTCACGTTCGCCACCAAAATCTCCCCAATGGGGGTCATTGAAATAAAAACCTGACAGCATTTTAAATATTTTCTTTACCCAAAACTTAAGAGATTGGGCTGCAGTGAGGATATAAGTACACTATATTACCCAAAAGTATTGGGACACCTGCCTTTACACGCACGTGAACTTTAATGGCATCCCAGTCTTAGTCCGTAGGGTTCAATATTGAGTTGGCCCACCCTTTGCAGCTATAACAGCTTCAACTCTTCTGGGAAGGCCGTCCACAAGGTTTAGGAGTGTGTCTATGGGAATGTTTGACCATTCTTCCAGAAGTGCATTTGTGAGGTCAGGGACTGATGTTGGATGAGAAGGCCTGGCTCACAGTCTCCACTCTAATTCATTCCAAAGGTGTTCTATCTATGTGCAGGCCACTCAAGTTCCTCCACCCCAAACTCGCTCATCCATGTCTTTATGGACCTTGCTTTGTGCACTGGTCCAAATCATTTGGTGGAGGGGGGATTATGGTGGGGGGTTGTTTTTCCGGTGTTGGGCTTGGCCCCTTAGTTCCAGTGAAGGAAACTCTTAAGGCGTCAGCATACCAAGACATTTTGGACAATTTCATGCTCCCAACTTTGTGGGAAAAGTTTGGGGATGGCCCCTTCCTGTTCCAACATGACTGCACACCAGTGCACAAATCAAGGTCCATAAAGACATGGATGAGCGAGTTTGGGGTGGAGGAACTTGAGTGGCCTGCACAGAGTCCTGAAGTCAACCCGATAGAACACCTTTGGGATGAATTAGAGCGGAGACTGCGAGCCAGGCCTTCTCATCCAACATGAGAAGGCCTGGCTTGCAGTCTCCGCTCTAATTCATCGCAAAGGTGTTCTATCGGGTTGAGGTCAGTGCCTGACCTCACAAACACGCTTCTGTAAGAATGGTTAAACATTCCCATAGACACACGCCTAAACCTTGTGGACGGCCTTCCCAGAAGAGTTGATGCTGTTATAGCTGCAAAGGGCGGAGCCAACTCAATATTGAACCCTACGGAGTAAGACTGGGATGCCATTAAAGTTCATGTGTGTGTAAAGGCGTCCCAATACTTTTGGTAATATAGTGTATGGTTTTCTGCATTACTGCATTTTCTGCATTACCTGTGGTACCCTCTTGAACTTCATGACATTTAAAAGTCTAAAGGTTGAATCCCACCGGCATCAGACTTTCACGCCATCACTTTATTATAGCTGAGCTCCTCCCATCTCCTGGTGTTTTGTTTTTTATTCCATGTTGGCCGGTAGTCTTTGTCCGTCTCCTCTGTATTAATTCTTGGTTTTTAAAGCAAAAGCGCCTCACTGATTTAAACATTCTCTCACACACCAGCAGTAAATCTAAATGGCTGCTGAGTGCCCCCTTTATAAGTGTAGAACCTGTGATGGGGGAATTCAGAGACTGATAACAATCACAGATGAATTTTTAGTTGAGGATTTGCCATTTTGTATCTTTCAGCTTTTATAGCTTTTACATATTCATCACAACGTGGTATTTTTGGCAATTTTCCAGCAGTTTGAATAAAAACAAAACTAAATGTGGAATGCCAATTAATTAATTCCTGTACTGGAGGAAAAAAAAAGAAAAAAAAAAAAACGAGCAATCTGCACAGGCAGCCTTTGAAATATTTCTCTTTCTGTGCAGGTGATACTTTCATCCGAGATTCCTCCTTGCCAAGGCTTTTTTTCTCAGAGAATAGGTGCAGGAACTCCCCCCGTCTGAGTCACCCCTTGTCTCTGCCCCCTACCCACCTCTGACCACCGTCCCTTGATTCCACCCCCTACCCACCTACCAGTACTGCCCCTTTTAGAGAATACAGAACCAAGTATCATTTGTGGTGCTAAATCATTTGTATGGAACATGTTGATAAAAAGAAAAGCAGTAAAATAGATCCCCTGCCGTCAGCAACAATAGAATCCCAGCAATAGATCCCCACACAACAATAGACTCCCCCAGCAACAATGGACTCCACCCCAACAACAATGGATTCCCTGCAGCAACAATGAACCACCCACAACAAAATATCACACCCAGTAACAAAATATCCACCCAAGCAACATTAGACACCCCCCCAACAGCAACAACAGATCTCCCCGCAGCCAGTATCAATCGATCCTCCAGCAGCCAGTAAAAATAGACCTCTCCCTCAACAGTAGATCCCTTCCAGCAACATAAGACCCCCCCCCAGCATCAATAGATTCCCCATCAGCAACAATAGACCCTCACGCAAAATCAGATCCCCACCAGTGACAATAGATCCCCCAGCAGCCAACATCAATAGACCCTCTTGCACACCCCATGCTATTACATACATTCAGTGCTGGAGGTGCCAGAACTGCGTTACCCCGCGTTCCCGCTAAAAAAAAGCCCTGCTTGCTATACAGCCTGAAGAGTGAGACTTTATTTTCTGAGTCGTCAATTTGATCTTCAGGTGCCGTGTCACTTTCTGACACAAATCTGAGCTCAGTCTACACACCTTGCCCATGCTCAGGGCTGCTAAGGCACTACAGCCAGCTCTCCTGTACTGGGCCCCATCAGTTCAAAGGGGGGGGGGCTGGCACCCCTTTGAGCAGGAGTGCTGGCTGCACTGTCTTATTGCAGACACCTGTCCTCTTTCCCCCCCCCCCCCCCCACGGCGCTGCCAGCTTCTCCTCCTTTTTCTCCCTCCGGCTGCACTGCCAGGGGGATTGGTTCTAGCATATGCATCTGCTTTTCCTGCCCCCCTGTGTGTCCCTTTCCCCTGCAGCACCTCCATTTTCCCTCCTTTCCTGGGGATGTTTCAGGATGGAGAGCGGGGGGGAGGGCCCTGTAACTGTCATTTTCTGACCCCCTTCCTTTCCTGAAGGAACACAGTGAGCGATCAGTACCAATCACTCCTGTGTCCATTCATCGATGAAGCATAGTAGACTGTTGTTGGAAGTCAACATGGTTTAATATCATACTTCTGGTACTTCATTCCCTGGATGACACAGACATATGGCCCCAAGTTGGAATGTTACACATCGGAGCTCGATAGCTGATCAGAATCTGCATCTGAACGCTTGGCTCCGAAACTTCTGTTGCTGACAATACACTGCAAGTAATCTTCAAAGAGAGCCATGGCTGCCAGGATGATTGATGAGGGTGGGTGACAAAGATCAAAAGATCAAAAGCATTGTAGATTGACCTAGGATACAGAGACATGATACATGGACAGTGCTGCCCCTAGAGGCCAATACAGCAGGACGAAAAGTAATATAATAAATACTGATTCGTCAAAAAACTGTATTTACTCTGCTTCAGTTTGTGAATGAGCAGGAAGCCTTAGAGCGCTTCCTATTCATTCATCTGTGCAGCTGAGGTTACAGAGAAAAAGGGACTGAAGGTCACTTTCGGGTGGGGGGGGGCTGTGAGGTAGGCTGTATGGGGCACCGGGATTTCTGACAGCAGCCCTGCTCACAGAGTAGATGGCAGACAAGGTGTCCTAGGAGCTGCAAATCAAGACAAAACCTGCTGCATGGTAGTGAATGGCAGACTCAGCATGAACTCCCACTAGGCCACGCCCACAATGCGTTTCGCTTCACCCCTGGACAGGGTGGATTTGATTTATATCACCTAGATTTATAATTTTTAAAGCGCAATTCTCATCTCTGTCCCACAGCCGCTCCTCCTCTGACCCGCTTGTTGACTCACAACAGTCCCATTCACTTTAATGGGACGGCTGGTGATGCGGCAGGGACACAACAAGGTGAGGGACGTGGCGGCAGCAGGTGAGTGGACGCCCGCTAACAGGCGCTGCCATGATGGATCTGAAATGACAGGTGCTCTTTAGATGTAAGGACTTATTCTTGCTGGTAGTTAGAATCTTTAATATTTGCAATCAAAATGAAGGTTTCCTCTTTAGAATAATAAGCTGTCAGGTTAGTAAAACCGCGATATCAGAACTGATTCAATCATACAGTTTGTAGTGTACATAGATTTGCAAACATGGGATCAAGGAATATTCCTGAACTTTGTTTTATCTCATGGTTCCTGTGAAATTGTGTGAATGCATCAATGCTGTGCATGTTATCTCAGCTTGGATTCATTCAATGAGTTTATCAAAAATGTAACTATTGCAGAATATACAGCCTCATGCTACATAACTAAGCTCCATTTCATGCTGAATAAACTAAATTATTAATGTATCTTAAATAGAAAACTATCTTTAGATAGATTTTTACGCCAAAAGCATTTTATTAAAATAAATTTGATAAGAATCAAGAAAATCGAGTTTAAATCAAAAAATCTGATTTGAATTAAAAAAAAAATCTGATTTTTTTGATTAAAAAAAAATCATTGATTTTTATCCACCCTGCTCCTGGAGCTTACTCGTGGGGAGAGTGTATATGTATGTATAACTCTCTTTGGCGTATAAAGTCCTCTAGATTATTCTTTCCTTCACCGACATACATAAGCTCTCATCTCATAATTTAACCCAGGTCTCATGCGCATGCCCCTTTAAGTGGGGTCTCCTATGCCACGGATGTTAATCCTTTCTCCAATCTGCATGCATTCTCAATCCATCACCATCTTCCGCAGTTCTTTGGTGAATGTGCATATAATGAAAGAATAGAATATATAGCGCTTAGCATATATTAGGTGTTATTTTATTGTAAAAGATTTAAAATACTGAACTTATTTTGTGCACTATATCTGGTGCAGAGCAGTGTATAGGCATATAGGCACGTGAATCACCAACAAAATGGCCGACCGCGCACTTCCGGTTGTGGCGTGGCATCACTGACTCCTCCCAACACGTTGCGTCATCAAATCACATGATTTCATCAGGGGGAAAAATAAAATCCAGCATCACAAATGAATATATACACAAATATATATGGACACATGGGACTATTTTATTAAATATATGTTTCAGTACACAGTTTTTAAAATTTGCTATGGTTGATTCAACACCTAATATGAGTTTGGTTATATGATATATTTTTATAGTTCATACCATCTGTAAAGTACTGCATGATGCTTATTTGATATATTTTTGCATCCTCACGGAAGCATATTATCCTGACTACTGAGATGGTCCCTGATAATCCTGGATACCAATAATAGAAGAGCTAGCAGTTGTTTGTTTTGAACTCGGAAATATGAGACTGTCAGAGCAAACGGTAATAATAATAGTAAGCTTAATTTGCAGCTGGTGTGAAATCAATGGTGGGAAGTTGATACAAATTGAAATAACAGGTGCAACAATATTCACACTAGTGTATAAACTGAAAAAAAATAATCTAAACATGTGATACCACAATAATAAACAGCAGCTGATAGACCTTAGGTCAAGGACTGCCAGCACTGACGAAATGCGTAGGGCGGAGCTTCTGAACTCCTTCACAACAATTAATGCAAGGTAGATAGAATGAAATGTAGAAGGGAGAAAGAAAGAAAGGAAGGAATGAAGAGAAAAAATGAATGGAAAAAATAAAGGGAAATAAGAAAGGGAAAGAAGGAAGGAAAAAGAAGGGAAGGGAAACAAGGAAATAGAAAGAAGAACAGAAAGGGGAAAGAAGAAAAGGGAAAGTAGAAAATGGAAAGAAGGAAAGACCGAAAATAGATAAAGGAAGAAACTAAACATAAAAATTGAGAGACGGAAAAAGAGAGAGACAAAAGATAGAAGAGAGAGAGAGAGTGATGAAGAGGAAGAAGGAAAGAAAGAAAAAAAATAAAGGAAAAGAAGGATGGGAAGGAAGGAAAGAGAACGGAAAGAAAGAGGAAGGAAAGGAAGAGAACAGAAAGAAAGGGGAAGGAAGGGAAGAGAACAGAAAGAAAGGGGAAGGAAGGAAAGAGAATAGAAAGAAAGGGGAAGGAAGGAAGGAAAGAGAATAGAAAGAAAGGGGAAGGAAGGAAGGAAAGAGAATAGAAAGAAAGGGGAAGGAAGGAAAGAGAATAGAAAAAAAGGGGAAGGAAGGAAAGAGAATGGAAAAAAAGAGGAAGGAAGGTAAGAGAACAGAAAGAAAGGGGAAGGAAGGGAAGAGAATAGAAAGAAAGGGGAAGGAAGGGAAGAGAACAGAAAGAAAGGGGAAGGAAGGGAAGAGAATAGAAAGAAAGGGGAAGGAAGGGAAGAGAACAGAAAGAAAGGGGAGAATAGAAAGAAAGGGGAAGGAAGGAAGGAAAGAGAATAGAAAGAAAGGGGAAGGAAGGAAAGAGAATAGAAAAAAAAGGGGAAGGAAGGAAAGAGAATGGAAAAAAAGGGGAAGGAAGGTAAGAGAACAGAAAGAAAGGGGAAGGAAGGGAAGAGAATAGAAAGAAAGGGGAAGGAAGGGAAGAGAACAGAAAGAAAGGGGAAGGAAGGGAAGAGAACAGAAAAAAAGGGGAAGGAAGGGAAGAGAACAGAAAGAAAGGGGAAGGAAGGAAAGAGAATAGAAAGAAAGGGGAAGGAAGGGAAGAGAACAGAAAGAAAGGGGAAGGAAGAAGGAAAGGGAAAGAAAGAAGGAAGGAAAGGGAAAGAAAGAAGGAAAGGGAAAGAAAGAAAGAAAATGGATGGATAAAGAAAAAACTAAACATAAAAATAAATGAGATGGAGAGTGAGAGAGACGATAGATAGATAAAGAAAAAGAGATAGTGAGTAGATGATCGACAGATAGATGCCAAGTAGAATGTATTTGTTGGAGTTCAGCAGACATTCTCATGTTTTAATTAGGAAGCCATCTGCAGCCTGCCATCACTTCAGAAGAGATTATAACTTCTTTGAACTCGGCCTGAATTTGGCATCAGCTGCTGCTATCATTTCACGGTCACCTTGAATCCGGAGTGGCTTGGCGGTTTCGGGCCGGTGTATCATTAATGATCGGACGTTCTGCCATTCAAAGTCAAGTTGCCATCGTCTGGCAAGGAGGAGAACTTGTCTGAGTCGACTCAAGAACTGGCCTGCCTTACCCTTGGTTCATATCTGTGTGCAGCTGCATTCTGGGCTTGGGGCAGTCCATTCATTTCAATGGTCTGCAGTACCTGCGAGAAATGCTGGGAAAGAAGTCCCCGACCATTTGTTTAAATTGTGCTGCAGCACCCATGTGGTTTGGCATGCACTAAAAAGGCGCCACACTTGCCACCTCTGAGTCCATCCAGGTTCAGAAAAAAAAATTGGAAGAGGTCTATGTCTTCTTTTTTTTTTTTTTTTTTTTCTGGACCTAATCATGATGGATAGATTGGAGATAGTTGATGTAAACAATATGGGCCTCCGAAAGCTCCAGTTTTAAAATGGAGCTAAACGATTCCGTCCCCTCCTGCTCCGATCTGTTCATGGATTCCCTGCTGAATGGAGCGGACTGAGCGGCGTGAAAGTGGCTAAAGAGCCAATAATAATAAAAACATGAATGTTTTATGCAATAATAAAACCAAACCCCGGGACTTCTGGCTGGAGTCTGGTTTTAAAGCGGTTTTAAACCCAAAACCAAACATTTATTACATTGCAGCTTACTAATTCTTAGATGTGATGGCTGCATTAGTTTTCTTTTTTGACCTTTTTTTCCCCCTCCTATTTCCATCCGGTGATCAAGCCAGTAAGTCTGTTGTTTTTGACAGCACAATGTATCAGTTTACATGGATAAGTCTGTTGTTTTTTGACAGCACAATGTATCAGTTGGATGAGACAAACCATTTACCATTGACAGGGCTGCTTACAACGATCAGTTTTTATTTATTTATATAAAACCTTTAGCCCAAAAGGAAAAAAAAAACCTGATATAACTGCTTATAAAGTGTAAGCTGGAGTTTGGCTTCAGTTTGTTGTATTTCAGGGGTCTCAAACTGGCGGCCCTTCAGCTGTTGCGGAACTACAAGTCCCATGAGGCATTGCAAGGCTTGACTCCCACAAGCAGAGGCATGATGGGACTTGTAGTTCCGCAACAGCAGGAGGGCCGCCAGTTTAAGACCCCTAGGTATTTAAATCTGTTAGTAAATCTATCACCCCCCCTCCTCCCAGACTGGCAATGCTGCTGTCTACTGTCCCCCCCGTGCTCCTTCATCCAGAGTGGGGGGGCGCTCTAATACAGGAGGGTGTATTACTGGCCAGATCACCAGGTGAAAACAGAGGGGAAAAAAAAGCCTAAAAAATGAAAATAAATGCAGCCACCACATCTACTGATTGGAAAGCTGTAATATATTACATATTTAGCTTTAGGTTTATTAACGCTTTAAGCAGTCCTGGCCGTTGGTTTTAACTACTAATAAAGACTTTCAGTATACAGTAATGAACTTAAAAAAAAAAAACTGTAGCTAATAAAAAAAAAAAAGTTTCTAGAACTCTAAATTTGCTACAGTATTTTTTATGTTCCCAGTTTACTAACATTAAAACATAATTACATTTGAATCCTAAAAAAAAAAAACCTAAAAGTGAAGCATTTACCTATTTCTCACTGGTTTCCTCCCAGAAAATTACCCGTACTAATCTAATCTGGCTCAAGCTGGAATCGCATTAGGGAATTGATACCATTTCAGCTGTATAATGCAAATATGCAATTTCACTAAAAGGGTAATCGCCGTCAGATGCTCGACGCTGCTCTATAATTGCTGCTGCTGCGTTTTTTAAAGGCGTAGTTCTGTTTAACGGCAAACATGTACATCGTGGAGGTAATGGAGGGGAAGGCGTTCAGCCGTGTAATATCTCAGCAGCTCTGCTTAATGCTTCTTTAATAATTCAGCGCCTTTTACGTAGGCAAGACATGCCGGCTGCATTGCAAAGTTGTGTTTTTAAAAAGAACGTTAAAGGGGCTTCTGCCTTCAGCTGAGATATCTGTCGGCACGCCGGAGGTCTCCATTTCTGTTAAATACATTTGTAGCGCTACCCCCATAAGGGGCTGCTGAGTTCAAAGCTAGAACTTCACCCAAAAAGAAATTACGCTTGCTTGCACCCCCCCCCCCCCCCCCTATGCCACATTTGGCACTTTTTTTGGGGGAGCGGGTACCTGGTTTTGACAGGTACCCGCTTCCACTTCCAGTCAGATGTGCTGCAGCAATCTAAACCGGAAGTTTGCCCACACCCCTCCCCTCCTTCCCCAATCCTTCCTTCCCCATCCCCTACTTCCCCTGCAGTCTTCTGAGACACATCACAGGTCCCAGAAGATTACGGGACCATTCACAAGGCATAGCGCGGCTCGCACATGTGCAGTAGGAACCGGCTGTAAAGTCGCAAGGCTTCAGATGCCGACGCTTGCACCTGAAGCCGATTGAAGAATCGGCTCGGGTGAGGACATCGCTGCATCCCTGGACAGGTAAGTGTCCTTATATTAAAAAGTCAGCAGCTGCAGTATTTGTAGCTGCTGACTTTTAATTTTTTTTTTTTTTGGGGGGGGGGGGAGCTCCTCTAAATGGTTCTTTCCCAATGTGACTCGTATTGAAATGCTTGGAGCACCGCTCTAAGACCCCTTCCACACCGAGAGCATTTTGCAGGCGCTATAGCGTTAAAAATAGCGCCTGCAATTCACCCTCAAACAGCTGCAGCATTGTCTTCAGTGTGAAAGCCCGAGGGCTTTCACACCGGAGCGGTGCGCTGGCAGGACATCAGGAAAAGTTCTGCCAGCAGCTTCTTAGGAGCGGTGTGTTTACCGCTCCTCCACCGCTGCTCCCCATTGAAATCAATGGGGCAGCGCTGGGATACCGCTGGCAAAACGCCGCTATTGTGGCGCATTGCAGGCGGTTTTAACCCTTTCTCGGCCGCTAGCGGGGGGGGTAAAAGTGCCCGGCTAGTGGGCGAAATGCGCCGCTAATCCGATGGTAAAACGCCGCTAAAAATAGCGCTGTTTTACCTCCGATGCTATGGGCGGCTCGGTGTGAAAGGGGTCTTAAGCAGCCCTTTTCAACCAGGGTCCCTTGAGGTTTCTTCAGGGGTGCCTTAAGGCCCATACACACGATTGGACTTTTTGACAACAAACGTGCAAATTACCTGTTTTAAGGCAACATCCGACCGTGTGTATGCTCCATCGGACAAACTTTTTCGGTTTTTATGGGACAAATGTTGGCTGTGCGAACAGACAAACTTTCCTGCAACAAAAGTCCAATGTCGGCTAGTCTGATCGTGTGTACACAAATCCATCGGACTTTAGTCCAAAGTACAAACACGCATGCTCAGAACCAATGCAAAAGATCAGACAACAATACAGAAGTTGTCCAAAGGGTGGTGGTAATGAGCTGAAAAACCACGTGATTTTGTAAAAGTTGGCTGAAAAAGTCCTGCCGTGTGTATGCATACCAAGTTCACGGCCAACACCCTTTGGACAGAAATCCACGGAAAAGTTTGTCTGAAGTCCGATCGTGTGTACGAGGCTTAAGCAAAATGCCTAAAAATTGCCCACAAAATTGTATACAAGCTAGAGGGGGTAGATGACGCCTTCCTTATAGTTACACGAAGCCACAGGTTTTCATTGTGCACCATTGCGACCTTTTACCTGCCAACCTCCTAACAACCAATGACATCATCCATTGATGAGGAGGATGTTAGTTGCCCACATAGCATCCTTATTTGATCCTCCCTTGCCTCTCTCTATCAGCTTTGGGGTCACGTTGGCTCAGCGATGGAGAAAGTGAAGGAGAAGAGAAACCTTGGAATGCTAGTCATTACCATTTTGCAAAAGTGTATTTGCTTTGAAGGAGTAAATCGCCTCTGATGTTGGGTGTCCTACGTGTATTGATGTTGCTGCCTTATGTAAAACTATTAGAATAGTTTTTACATTTTAGAATGGGGTGCCTCAAGATTGTCCATAATTGTAAAGGGTGCCTCAAGACTGTTCTTCATTTTGGAGGGTGCCTTGAGATTGTCCATAATTTTAAAGGGTGCCTTGACTGAAAAATGGTTTAGAAACGCTGCTCTAAAGTACTGAAGTCTCTGCTCCGGTGGTCCACACTGGTACGGATGCTGGCGTCTCTCATACTCATCCAGAAGTTGCATATGTAATCAATATAAGAGCGCCGCACTCCGGACAGCCCAATCTCAAGAGATAGTAAGGAATGGCCTCTGCCTCTCCCCAGCCACACCCTCTGGTAAGTTTCACCGCAGCCCCGGGGTTTGGTCATAGAGGACCTCTATGAATTAGTCTCAGTGGCGGGGCAACGTGTCAGTAGGCATGGCTGGGGAGGAGCTGAGGATCTTATTATCCTTTGGGATCGGGCTGTCGGGAGTGCGGCGCTCTTATATTGCTTACATATGCTGGTTCTTTCCCAAGCAGTACAGAGGTCACCAGTGCAACAGTTCATTCATTCTGGCTTCAGTAAACAGTCTAGGGTTTGGGACATGGGATTCTCCAAAAATGATTAGCAAACAGCTAGAGGACTATCTTCTCCCAAAGTAAATGTGGATACCAAACAGTCTATTCCCTCACACCTTGTTCCAATGTATACTACCTGTTAGTACCCAGTGCTGTTTTCAGAACACTACGCAATCACAAGGATCACTTTTAGGGGTCTCTACTCACAAGTCCCCAGGGGAGCTGCCTGCTTCCAACTTCCTCCAGATATCAATCAGTGAGAGAAACAATCATTTTCCAGACCATATCCCATGTAGAAAGCTTGAAGTCAGATCCAAGGCTGCTTCTAGGTCCCAGCACTGCAGATCCTGAAACCTAGTAGCAACCCAGTCCTTTTAGCTGCCTCAGGGGCAGCTGCCCCCTGAGGCTGGAAACTCCCTCTCCAGGGGAAACACCATCTGTCTAGGGCTTTGGACTATTTATCAGCTGCCCAGCCACCATTTGCAATCTTGTAGTCTGATCTCCAGGCTCCCCCTTACGAAGTTACAATGTTGCAGTCTGATCACTGGAGGGGAGGAAACCGAGAGCCGGTTCACACAGGGACGACTTGTCAGGCGACTTAGCCGCCTGACAAGTCGCATTCCGTTCTGTACAATGGAACCGTTCTAATAGGAGCGACTCAAGTCGCTCCGACTTAGAAAAAGGTTCCTGTACTACTTTGGGGGCGACTTGCATTGACTTCTATATAGAAGTCGTTTTGCAAGTCGCTGCTGCTGTCGTGTGCAGGTCGACTGAGGCAGTCGCGCTGCAAGTCGTGCTGCCTCAGTGTGAACCGGCTCTGAGGAAATGTTTCCTCTTGCCTGCAGCAGACTGATGACATCATCTCAGCCTAGACAAAGTCACTGGACTGGATAAAAATTAGAGATATTTGAAGACCTTAAACCAGGGGTAGGCAACCTCGGCACTCCAGCTGTGGTGAAACTACAAATCCCATCATGGCTGTGCCTCTCATGCCTGTAATTGTCAGGATCTTGCAATGTCTCATGGGACTTGTAGTTTAAAAACAGCTGGAGGGCCGAGGTTGCCTACCCCTGCCTTAAACTGTATCAGTACATTGTGACCTGTCAGGAATCTATTCATGCAGATCTGTAAAGTCATTGAAGGGACCTCTTTAACCACTTGCCGACCACTACACGCTGATATATGTCGGCACAATGACAGCGGTGGTCAAATGGGCATACCTGTACGTCCCCTTTAAGAGGCGGGGGTAGCAGGCGCCCTGCGTACAGCATAACCGTGCCCGCGGGACCTGCGGACTCGATGTCTGCTGGTCTCCCGGCGATCGTGTTACGGAGCCGCAGAACAGGAAAGTGCCTATGTAAACAAGGCATTTCCCCGTTCTGGCTTGTAATCGCTGTCATGTCAGTGGTAGCCCATCCCCCCGCAGTTAGAATCACTCCCTAGGACACACTTAACCTCTTCATCACTCCCTAGTGGTTAACCCCTTCCCTGCCAGTGTCACTTACACAGTAATCAGTGCATTTTTATAGCACTGATCGCTGTATAGATGACAATGGTTCCAAAATAGTGTTAAAAGTGTCCGATGTGTCCACCATAATGTTGCAGTCCCAATAAAAAATCGGCATTACTAATAAAAAAAAATAATAATAAAAATGCCATAAAACTATCCCCTATTTTGTAGATGCTATAACTTTTGCGCAAGCCAATCAATATACGCTTATTGCGATTTATTTATTTTTTTATTTTTTTTACCAAAAATATGTAGAAGAATACATATCAGCCTAAACTGAGGAAAAACATTGTTTTTTTTACACATTTTTGGGGGATATTTATCATAGCAAAAAGTAAAAAATATTGCGTTTTTTTCAAAATTGTCCCTCTTTTTTTGTTTATAGCGCAAAAAATAAAAACCGCAGAGGTGATAAAATACCACCGAAAGAAAGCTCTATTTGTGGGGAAAAAAGGACGTCAATCTTGTTTTGGGTGCAATCTCATGACCGCGCAATTGTCAGTTAAAGCGACACAGTGCCGAATCGCAAAAAGTGCTCTGGTCAGGAAGGGGGTAAAATCTTCCGGGGCTGAAGCGGTTAAGTCAGATGACTCCTTGATCTGATTTCTGCTCTTCCAGCAGAACGCAGCACTAATGCCGCGTACACACGGTCGTACTTTTCGTCTACAAAAGTCGGACAGCCTGTCGGACAGACTTCCGGCAGACTTTCGGTGGACTTGCCGCGGACTTGCGGCCTACTTTCTAACGACCGGACTTGCCTACACACGACCACACAAAAGTCTAACGGATTCGTACGTGATGACGTACACCGGACTAAAATAAGGAAGTTCATAGCCAGTAGCCAATAGGTGCCCTAGCGTGGCTTTTTGTCCGTCGGACTAGCACACAGACGAGCGGATTTCGGGGTCCGTCGTAGGTACGAAGTAAAAGTTTTGAAGCATGTTTCAAATCTAAAGTACGTCGTATTTGAGGCTAAAAAAGTCGGTTGAAAGTCCGGAGAAGCCCACACACGATCGGATTACCAGCCAGCTTTAGTCCATCAGCGTCTGTTGGACTTTTGTAGACGAAAAGTAGGACCGTGTGTACGCGGCATTAGAAGAAGATTATGTGAACATAAAGACAGAAGAAGCCGGTCTGTGGGTTTTTGGCTGGTTTTACAAGTAAAACTTATATTTCTTTATTCAAAGCCTTCGCCATTCCGAGGGACTCAGCACAAAGCACCCTTCACACTTTATCTATAATTCAGGAACCAAAACTCCTACAGTGCAGCCAAAACAATAGCCGCACCGCCCTTATCCAATATTAATTATACCGCAGGCACTCGGCACCCCACCATTAAGATCTCCAGCATGTTTTATTGGGTCAGTTGAGGTAATGGTTATTAAATTTTTAGCCGACGCGTTGTTTGTGATGTATGGGAGGGGGGGGGTACGCATCAGATGATAAATATCTCCTTACCCGGAATGTTTGCAAATTAAATGTATCTTTAAATTATTTCACATTTGTAACACTTTTAGCTATAATTTATGTAGAGAGTTTTCTTCATTTTTTTATTATTTTTTTTATTTTTTATTGCGTGAATGTGATTAACAATAAGAATGGCCTCAACATTTGGCCAGCAAGTCAAAGCAAGAAAGACACAGGGGTTGATTTACTAATACTGGAGAGTGCAAAATCTGGTGCAGCTCTGCATAGGAACCAACCAGCTTCCAGGTTTTATTGTCAAAGCTGAACTGAACAAGCTGAAGTTAGAAGCTGATTGATTACCATGCACAGCTGCACCAGATTTTACACTCTCCGGCTTTAGTAAATCTCCCCCCACTGTACGGTGTGTTCGTATTGCAGAGTCAAGGGGTTAAGGTACCCACCTTCCCAGCCGGTCGCTTCCCTTCTGCCCCCTATCAGTCCAGTACCACCATCTTCATTGGTGAAGTTACGGGGAAGTTGCCGGCTCTTCCGAGTTCAGCCAGTGGCCCTCCAATGACATGCCGCTAGGCCACACACCCTCCTCTTTTCTCAATGAAAGTCTAAGTCTCCTGGGATATGTGACGTACAGAGAGATGGAGCCTCCATTAATGAGTCCGTGGTTTGCTGTAAATTTGAGGAGACTCTACGGATGGAGGAACTCGGTTGCTATGTGTCAGAAACCATTAAATCAGGCAGAGACAGAAGTACAGTTAAATCACACTTGTTTAATAAAAAAGTGAAAAGAACAAACGTAGTTGAAACATAGCCAAAGTTTGGTAACCGGAACGGATAGTCAGCCAAGCCAGAAGGTCAGGGATCAGTGTAGTGGAACAGCAAGCAGGATCTGGAGCCAGAAGGAATGTCAGCCAAGCAAGTCTTTAAACAGGAACACAGGGGATAGTCTCTGTGATGTAGACCAAGGCGAAGGCAGAGATCCTCTTGGCTGGGACGGCTTAAGTAGGCAGGTCTGACGAGCAGGATATCATCAACAGGTGAGTAGGAGATAGGAGCTGGCAATTAGCCGACAGCTGAGTGGCCAGCTCAGAGAAGGAAGGGCTGAGCCCAGGCCTTGACACTATGAAGCGGAAAGAGGAAGAAGAGCGGAAGACTTGGTTTTTCTGGAATGCCTTCCCATTCTCTCAGAACTAACACACATACCTTGCTCGATAACTGCCAGGTTTGACATGTCGTTTGGAGAACACTGGTCTAAACTGCAGCCCTGGGGCCAGATGCGGCCCTTCACTTGCCCTTGAGGCATTATTACTGACACCAACAATGGGGCATAATTCCTTCCGCTGACAACAAAAATAGGGCACGATAATACCAAAGATCCGGCATTGTTTACTCCCACTGGGCACAGTCCGGCCCCCTTTAAGTCTGAAGGACAGTAAACTGGCCCTTTATTTAAAAAGTTGGAGACCCCTGGTTTAGACATTAGGTTATCCACTACTAATATTGCACAAGCCTGTTTTTTTTTTCCTCCTGCATCTTTCTTTCACTTACCAGAGTCATTGTAGTGTTTGTCCTTCCCCTTGTTCCCTTGTCTTTTCCTCTATATGGATGTTAGATCTTAACGCCCACATACTTCCCCATGGAAACTGATAAAAACTCCATGGTCCTTCCATGCAGTTGTATTGAGTACTCCAGTCCCTACATGCAGCATCTCCAGTGTTTTATGCCTTTTGCCTGATGTTTAAAATCTTGATATACGTGTCAGTTGATTGTCGTTTGATACTGATTCCAATTCTGCTGTGTCGATTTGGTTCTCGGGGCTGATGGCTTCATACCTATTGTCATATGATCTACAACTCTATGGATGGACTCAATAAAAACCTAAAATAAAATGAAAAAAAAAAATAATAATAATTTGAATGGATGATGGTTGGACTAGTAGGTATATAGTTATAGTAGGTGAGGTTGAAAAAACACAAGTCCATCAAGTCCAACCTCTGTGTGTGATTATATGTCAGTATTACATAGTATATCCCTGTATGTTGCGGTCGTTCAGGTGCTTATCTAATAATTTCTTGAAACTATCGATGCCCCCCCGCTGAGACCACCACCTGTGGAAGGGAATTCCACATCCTTGCCGCTCTTATAGTAAAGAACCCTCTACTTAGTTTAAGGTTAAACCTCTTTTCTTCTAATTTTAATGAGTGGCCATGAGTCTTGTTAAACTCTTTTCTGCGAAAAAGTTTTATTCCTATTGTAGGGTCACCAGTACGGTATTTGTAAAATGAAATCGTATCCCCTCTCAAGTGTCTCTTCTCCAGAGAGAATAAGTTCAGTGCTCACAACCTTTCCTCATAACTAATATCCTCCAGACCCTTTATTAGCTTTGTTGCCCTTCTTTGTACTCGCTCCATTTCCAGTACATCCCTCCTGAGGACTGGAGCCCAGAACTGGACAGCATACTCCAGGTGCGGCCGGACCAGAGTCTTGTAGACCTGGAAAATTATTGTTTTATCTCTGGAGTTGATCCCCCTTTTTAATGCCAATATTCTGTTTGCTTTGTTAGCAGCAGCTTGACATTGCATGCCATTGCTGAGCCTATCATCTACTAGGACCCCCAGGTCCTTTTCCATCCTAGATTCCCCCAGAGGTTCTCCCCCCAGTGTATAGATTGCATTCATATTTTTGCCACCCAAATGCATTATTTTACATTTTTCTACATTGAACCTCATTTGCCATGTAGTCGCCCACCCCATTAATTTGTTCAAATCTTTTTGCAATGTTTCCACATCCTGTGGAGAAGTTATTGCCCTGCTTAGCTTGGTATCGTCTGCAAATACAGAGATTGAACTGTTTATCCCATCCTCCAGGTCGTATATAAACAAATTAAATAGGATTGGTCCCAGCACAGAACCCTGGGGGACCCCACTACCCACCCCTGACCATTCTGAGTATTCCCCATTTATCACCACCCTCTGAACTCGCCCTTGTAGCCAGTTTTCAATCCATGTACTCACCCTATGGTCCATGCCAACAGACCTTATTTTGTACAGTAAATGTTTATGGGGAACTGTGTCAAATGCTTTTGCAAAATCGAGATACACCACGTCTACGGGCCTTCCTTTATCTAGATGGCAACTCACCTCCTCATAGAAGGTTAGTAGATTGGTTTTGGCAACGATTCTTCATGAATCCGTGCTGATTACTGCTAATGATACCGTTCTCATTACTAAAATCTTGTATATAGTTCTTTATCACCCCCTCCAAGATTTTACATACTATTGATGTTAGGCTAACTGGTCTGTAATTCCCAGGGATGTATTTTGGGCCCTTTTTAAATATTGGTGCTACATTGGCTTTTCTCCAATCAGCTGGTACCATTCCAGTCAGTAGACTGTCAGTAAAAATTAGGAACAATGGTCTGGCAATTACTTTACTGAGTTCCCTAAGTACCCACGGGTGCAAGCCATCTGGTCCTGGTGATTTATTAATGTTAAGTTTCTCGAGTCTAATTTTAATTCTGTCCTCTGTTAACCATGGAGGTGCTTCCTGTGATGTGCCATTAGGATAAACACTGCAGTTTTGGTTACTGAAGTCCCCTGATTCCCCCGTGAAGACTGAGAAGAAGAATAAATTCAATACCTTTGCCATCTCACCATCCTTTGTAACCAGATGACCTTCCTCATTCTTTATGGGGCCAATATGGTCTGTCCTCCCTTTTTTACTGTTTACATGCTTAAAGAATTTCTTGGGATTTTTTTTGCTCTCCTCCGCTATGCGTCTTTCATGTTCTATCTTAGCCGTCCTAATTGCACCCTTACATTTCTTGTTGCATTCCTTATAAAGTCTGAATGCTGATGATGATCCCTCAACCTTGTATTTTTTGAAGGCCTTCTCCTTTGCTTTTATATACATTTTTACATTGGAGTTAAGCCATCCAGGACTTTTGTTCGCTCTTTTAAATTTATTACCCAATGGGATGCATTGGCTAATGCCCTTATTTAATATGCTCTTAAAGCAAACCCATCTCTCCCCTGTCTTCTAAGTTCCTAAGATTTTACCCCAATTTTTGCCTTCTAGCGGACAAAGGGAAAGGAGAGGCCTTAATTAGATTCGTAAGTGTAATTCAGTTTAAGTGAAGGGAAGTGGAGCATCGATTGGAGGATCATTGATTAGTAGTCAATACCATGGAGTAAACTGAAAGCATTGCACTATTGTTGAGTTTCTATGGGCAGGTTTTGAGTAAAACATTCCCAAACATCAAAGAGTCTTTGAACCCGTAAAGCCTCCACCCAAAATGTGTGCGTCTATTGTGCTCCGCAATTCATACTTGAGTCTTCATTTTGTGCCAACGTTACGCCATCATTTTGCGAGTAGAAGTATGTGATTTCCTCACTACTGTAATTGCAAATACAGCACACGATGTAGTTTGTCATATTTAAAATGCAGTGGTAAATTTTCTTGATGTGTTAAGTTTGTTTCTAAAACAAAATTAAAATATTCAAGGAAAACGCCCTTTACAAATTTTATGGTTTAGGTCATGGCTCTCCAAACTTTCTAAACAAAGGGTCAGTTTTTTTTGTCCTTCAGACTTTAGGAGGGCCGGACTGTGTCCAGCGGAAGCGGACGTTTTCCTGGCATCAGTGGGAGTAAACATCACATTTGGTATTGGGCGGAAGAACAGTGCCCTATCGTTGCTCTCATTGGGAGGAATAGTGCCCCATTGTTGGTGTCACTGGGAGAAATGGAGCCACATCGTTGGTGTCAATGGGAGAAATGGGACCCCGTTGTTGGTGTCAGTTGACCGAATAGTGTCTGGTATCAGTGGGGGGAATAGTGCCCCAAGGGCCGAATAAAGTCCTAGAGAGGGGATGTTCATAAAGGTAGAATCATAGGACACTCACTTGCAGCACACTTGAACACTCCCCGTATTGGCTTTGGGGACTCATTCCCAACAAGTGCACTGGGGCTGCGTTGGGCGGTTCCAGCACAGTCCAACCACAAGACGAGGCAAAATTCCTGGTCTCTTACCTGGATGCTTGGAGCGAGGGACTATGCTGGCCTGGTTCAGTTGTTGTTAATCAGTATTTGGTGGTACCGCGGATGAATGGTGATGTTTTCCTCCCTTTGGAGGTGTAGGCTGCCAACTAACTGGTGCAAATGCCATATTGCTTCAGTGGCAATGGTATTTAGATGAGGAGAAAGGAGCACCCAATGTCCAAAGTGATATCATAATGCCTTTTTGCTCCTTGTTACCTGGGGTATTAGCTCGCTGCCTGACCAGTGGCCCGAATCACAATGGCCTTACCTTTTTTTGAATTTTTTTTTTGCAATGGTTGTCCAGTATTCTCTTCAATTTCTGCCAGCATACAGTGTAAGCCTTGACGAAGCAGAGGTTCTGACCCACTGAAATGCGTTGACTTTCCCATCTGCCCTTTTGTCGTGAACAACAAAGTTTTACTGCACTCGCTCTAGATCTGTGGTACCCTCATTCTTTTGTACACTCCTGGGACTGCAAATTCATCCCTTCCCCCCAACCTCACAAATCTGCCTCTAAGCTACCTCTAAGACTTGGATTTTAAGCTTTTTTTTTTTTCTTTTGGGTCCAGGGTTGTATTAAGACTTTTAATTGCTTGTACTATCTTTTTAAATCATAATAACAATTTCTCACACGTGCTGTAAATATTAACGTTCCCCCTCCCCCCTTTGTCTTGCAGAGGCTCCGCAGAAGGCGGAGGAAGTGGTGGTGGAACCATTCACAGACTCCTCCCTCTTCTCCCATTGGGGTCAGGATCTCAGTCCCGAGAACAGAAGGATTGCCCTGAAGCAGTTTCAGTACTATGGATACAATGCCTATCTGAGTGACCGCCTGGCTCTGGACCGCCCGCTTCCTGACCTGCGACCGGCGGGGTGAGACATACAATTCATGCAGTTTTTTATTTTTCCTTTTCATTCCCAAAAATAAAACTGCACACAAATATTGCTGTAATAATTAAAGTTGAACTCGGGACAGGTAAAGGAACATACCAACAGAATCTATGCACTTCAGTCCGGTCAGACTTCGAATTTTTTTTCTGAATTTGTTTTTGGAATTTGTTTCGTTAATTCAAATTTGAATCCATTAGAATTTTTCGAATTGCATTCGAATTTATTCTGTTCTATTCTATTAATTTCGGAAGATTGTTATATTCTATTTTATTCTATTTTCTTTTCTATCTATTTTTTTTTTTTAATTCTATTTTTGTATTCCTTTATTTTGTATTCCATTTGGTTTTACTCTATTATATTATATTCTTTTATTTTCTATTCTACTCTTCTCTATTCTATTTTTTTTATTCTATTCCTTCTATTTTCTATTCTATTTCATTCACTTCAGAAATTCAAATTCGATTTGAAAATTATTTGAATTCAAATAGTTTTCAAATCAAATTTGAATGGTTTTAGTATCAAATTTCATCCGAAATTTTGATTCATTATTTCTGATTCGTTTAAATTAGTTACTATTGTAATTTGGAAATTTGGATACGCCCAAATTTCCAAATGAACAAAAAAAATTTGAATTTCAGTTTTGTAATGAAACAAACCGTACATGTCAAGTCAGGCTGATACATAAAGGAAGGGCAATCACTAAGCAGAGCCTGCATATTTAATGAGCAAATATGGCTGCCCCCATGCACATATGATTATAAATGTTACAATGAAGCTATGTTTTAAAATTATTAAAGTGTAACTCAACTCTGTCAATCAATAATAACTATTTTCCATCCTTATGCTGCTAGCATTAGTAAATAGATAGGAAGGATGTGGCAGCTGCAGGGGAGAGGAGGGAGTGCCAACAACAGATGGACCATAGGAGCCTACGGGTCACATCACTACTCCCAAGCCTTAACAGCCGTTCTCAAGCACTCTTCTCCCCTGCAGCCGCCACTGGCTAAAGCGACAGCGATTTCTATCACCATAAGAACAATCATAGTGGCTGTTCAGCCACTTGATCGTTCTTATAGGCAGCGGGAGGGGACGTCCCCTCCCTCCTCCCCGGTGCTTCTTCAGGCGCGCCCCTGCGATTGACGAACCGAAGAAGGAACCGACCGACACCGGATGTTGACCATGTAGATTTCAGGCGGGCCAGATGGTCCCCGGAATCAATACGATCGTTTGGAGGCTGGGTGTGATGTTATGACTTCAAGCCCAGCCTCTGCATTTGAAAAAATGCCGCCGCCTTGGCTGGGAAGCTGAGATCCTCTTTTTTTTTTTTTATTTATTTTTATTTTATTTTTTATTTCAGGCTTCCAAGCCTAGAGCGTAGATGTGGGAACTTATTGACCACGGATCTCACTGTAAAGAGGAACTGTCATGCCCTATTCTTATTACAAGGGATGTTTATATCCCTTGTAATAGGAATAAAAGTGATCAAAAAAAATGTAAAAAGAAAGCATTGAACTAGAAAAATAAAAGTAAAATTAACAATAATAAAAAAAATAAAATAAAAAAAAATGTAAAGTGCCCCTGTCCCCGCATGCTCGTTCGCAGAAGTGAACGCATACGTAAGCCCCCCCCATCGTATGTAAACGACGTTCAAACCACACATGTGAGGTATTCCTGTGAACGTTAGAGCGAGAGCAATAATTATAACACAAGACCTCCTCTGTAACTCTAAACATGTAACCCTTAAAAAATGTTAAAGCGTTGCCTATGGGGATTTTTAAGTACTGAAGTTTGGCGCCATTCCACGAGCGTGTGCAATTTTGAAGCGTGACATGTTAGGTATCTATTTACATCATCTTTCACATTATGCAAAAAAATTTGGTCAACTTTACTGCTTTGTTTTTTCTTAATGCTTAATCCCCCCCCGCCCCACCCCCAAAAAAAAAAAAACGCGTTTGAAAAATTGCTGCACAAATACCGTGCGAGATAAAAAATTGCAACGACCGCCATTTTATTCTCTAGGGTCTCTGCTAAAAAAACATATATAAAGTTTGGGGGTTCTGTGTCATTTTCTAGCAAAAAAAATGATGATTTTTACACGTAGGAGAGAAATGTCAGAATTTCCCTGGTAGGCAAGTGGTTAAAGTGATTGTAAAGGTAATTAAAAAAAAACAAAAACACAACAAATATATCATACTTACCTCCGCTGTGCAGCTCGTTTTGCACAGAGTGGCCACGAACCTGGTCTTCTGGGGTCCCCCAGTGGCTCTCACGGATCGTCCCCACATCCGAGGGGGTTACCTTGCGGGCGCACTCCCAAGTCCAGCATTGGGCATCTATAGAGGCTGAATGCAGGACTCAGCCCCGCCCTGCGTCATTGGATTTGATTGACAGCAGTGAGAGCCAATGGCTGCACTGCTATCAATCTATCCAATCAAGAGCCGGAAACCCTGGGCAGAGAGACAGCACGTCCCTGTGAGACAAGTGCAAGGGTTCAGCTGGGTAAAACGGGGGGGGGGGGGGGGGGCTGGGGGGCCAGTCACTGCCAGGTGTTTTTTCACCTTAATGCATAGGATGCATTAAGGTGAAAAAACACGAAGGTTTAACACCCCTTTAAGCTTTGACAAAAAAAAAGGAAGCTGATTGGTTTCTATGCGGAGCTGCACCAGATTTTGCATTCCCCACCCCCACCCCCCTAATATCTAGTCCAGCAACGTTCATATTATGGCCATAAATCTGCGTATTGAACAGAAGTATGACTGATCCTCTCTGCAGACCATCCCTCACTGCTCTTCTGTTTCCTCGTCTTGAGTCTCACCTTCTGCAGCATTAGCGGATGTCTGTCAGAGAGCCGAGTCATTCTCATTTTGTTTTATGACACAGAATTGCTTAGCCGCAAAAAAAAAAAAAAAAGATTTAATGTTCGCTCTGGATCTCCATCCCTTATCGATCCTTCCAGGGCCCAGAGACACCGGGGCCATTCTGGGCGCAGGAGAGAGTTGAAGGGCCTGTATGCTGAAAGCCAAAAAGTTACTTTAAAGGACATTTATAATTTGATTGATAGATTTTCTTTGTTATAATCAGAGCTGAAATGTTACAATGTAAAAAAAACAACTTTTTATAGTACTTTTTAATCTACGACATCCTACATACATCCTCCAATGTAATTTGTTTGTGTGTATATATGTGTGTGTGTGTATATATACACATGCAAATTACATTGGAGGATGTATGTAGGATGTTGTAGACACTAGATTAAAAAGTAACTTTTTTTCTTTTTACATTGTTACATTTCAGTGTGTACACAGACACACAGAGACACACACACACACACACACACACACACACACACACACACA